>NSJW01000381.1:1094851-1413500 GCA_019955255.1 Castanospermum australe | reverse complement strand
AATCTGAACTTCTAACCTAGTAGAACTCTCTTAACAACTTAAGTTTGCATTTCACTTGAGCCATAATTTATTGTTCAAAAGTATGCTTTTATGTCAAATGTTTTAATTTTGTACTTTTAACTTGTTTTGTGGGTAAATATTTATTTGAAATTTGGATTTCAGGCCCGGCCTAGAAATTGGGCAAGCCCTAGACATTGGCCTAATGATTTGTATTATTTTAAGAAAATCTAGTATGGATGTGGGTTGAGGCTTTGTTTTGCATCAAAGTGTGCCTTGGACGAATCCTGGTGATGATGTATGCCAGTCTCCGGTTTAAATCTTCGGATCCCTTTTTTTGATATATTTTTCTGCTGAGATAGAGGATTTAAATTCCTCATACCCTACTCCTGACCAAAAAAATAAAAGAAAATCTAGCAATGATGACAAAAAAAAAAACAAAGACAAAATGTAGCATGAAGCTCAGCATATCTAGCACAGCTTGGTACATTTTATCTTGGACAACCCAAGTTGGTTGGTCATTATTTTTGAGATTCAAATTCTCAATTCTCTTGCAGTTCAAGTGTTAGTTCGCATGGTAAGTTGATTGGCCTTATATTACCGCACAAGGGATCGTTTCCAGTGTGGAACGAATCCCATCCCCTCCCCTCAATCCCTTGGCCAAAAATTCTCAATTCTCAATTCTCTTTTTTCCTTTGTCCCTCAATAATTCAATAAATTAAATATTGTCAACTAACAAAATATTACATCTCTTTCTTAGTTGGCAATAATTTTGCCCTTATTTTACAGTATATAATTGGAGACATATGATTAGAGACATAAAGTGAAGACATGATTGTTATTCCATTTGTTAGATCATGAAACCACACGCGGGTAGCAACGGCATAACGTTCAAAGCTTATTTTATTATGCCTAAATGCGTGTGTAACAAGATGTGGATACCCATATAATATGAGCTAGCTACGAAGCACAAGAGACTGACTATGATAAATAAATAAATAAATAAACAAACTTAGTCATTGCACTATAGTCGTTCTGAAAACTTGTTGACTCAGATTACTAGCTGGTCTAGTTAGATATTTCGCCTATTTTTCAATAAAATTCTATTAACTTAATTAGGTTTTTTTAATTCTTTTAATTTTAACAGTTATTCAGATCGATGATCAAATCAGCAAGTCGATGAACCAGTTACCTAATTAAAAAAATAGAGATTTATCGTTAATACATAATTATTTGAAAATTTAAATCTTTTTTTCTTATAATTTTTTTTCCAAAATGAAATTGATACACGTTACAAATTTTAATATACTATTTATACAATAATAAACTATTTACTAACTTTGTAAATATATATTAGTGAAAATATTAAATATAAAAAAAATAAAGTTATAGAATAAGAATTACTTTTCATATATATTTATTGTAAGATATAGACCAAACAGTCAACGCGTACGAGAACATATTTCCCCGTGGATCCTTCACTGGCGAGCACGTTACGTTCAAACTTATAAACTTCACCAAACTAATTTTAAAAATCGAACCGGCCCACACATATAATTGTGGATTGAATTTGAGTAATTAGATTTTTCAATAACTCGAAGCACAGATACTGTTCACAAATTATACCGAAATATATATATATATATATATATATATGAATTTAATTTTAATCTACTATCAATATAAAAATTATAATGTCATCTAATCACATGTGATTATATTATTAAAAGTATTTGATTTTTTTAATAATTATTATTATTATGAAACTCATATATTAATTTAACAATACATAATTAATTGATAATGTAAAATTTTTTATATTGATAATAAATTAAAATTAAATTATATATATATATATATATATATATATTTAAATAGTCTGGACTAAAAAATCCAACAAAATAAAAGATTTTATATGAATTTAATTTTAATTTAATAAATATAAAAAATTTTATATTAAAAAATTTAATTAAAATAATAATTATTTAAAAAATTATAATATTAAATAAAATATAATTATATAATAGTATAAAAAAATTATATTAATAATAAATTAAAATTAAATTTATTTTATATTGTAGTAGACTTTTTGAACATTATTAAATAATCTCTTGTTCAAATTTGTAGAATTTTCTGCACCGAAAAGTTTCCTATTTCAACTCTCACACATACTAAAGTTATTCACAATTTGCAGTATCAATGAAAACTGTTTCTTTTCTTTCTTTTTTCTTTTTTCCCCTGAACACGGCATTTCGAACACAAACTCTGTAGCAAATACATAAGAGAATTAATTCTTTTAAAATGTGGAGAATTAATCTTGATTGATCCAAAAACTGATTCGAGAATATTTTTTTCAGTTCAAAGAAAAAGAAAACCATATAGTTCTCTCTTGTTCCGCTGACTTTATCATTTTCAATAAATTCTCATATAATACAGTTTTAGTGAAAAAATGTTTGATCGTTGTTGTTGACTATCTTGCGGGCTCCCATGAGTAAGGATTTATTTCTTATCATTGTAAAAGATTATTTTAATCACCAAAAAAAAATTGTAAAAGATTATTTTTTATATTTAATTATAAAATGTGTAAGTTTTAATTAGATTTAAACAATAAATAAGTTAAAAAAAGTGTAAGTTTATATAAGAAGCATGTAAGTTTCATTAGTATACCTGTGTAATTTTTTTTGAAAAAAAATAAATTACATACATTTAATAAATACTTACCACACTTTAACAACTTATATGAGAAAACAATTTTTATAGAAGAATAGGTCAAATTTTATATCCATGCTAGACAATAACTATCCGCATGAAAGCATTGGACCCATTTTCAAATGATGAAAAAGGAGAAGTAAAATGAAATAAGCTGAGAAAATTCAAAATAGTCATGTGTTTTACATTGAGACTGGAATCAAACCTAGTTTTAAAGCATCTAGTATAACTTCGTCAAAACATTTCATATTAACTGCATGGGAGTAAATAAATTGTGGAAGGTTGTTAAAATTTAGTAGTTTATATGACAACTTGGCAGAAGTGAAAATGATATTGAGATATTTAATGCTACAAATTTCAAGTTCTCTTTGATTTCATTTTCAAAATGATCTAGATAATCTTACAATCTAGCTCATGGCAACGTGTGAATGGAATTAAAGAATTTCAGTTTGTTACAACTAAACACGAATACCCTTGTGGTGGGTATTCAAGGGTGCATATTCAATTGAAATTTTTCGTGTACGATAAAAAAGGATATTCTTTCGATACTTTTTTTATTAAATGGATGCTGATACTCTTACTGATGTGATGTGGCATAATATTATTAGATTCTTGGAATTTTAATTATGTTAATTTTGATAGATTAATTTATACTGGAGAACGTGAAGAACATGAACCTTATATTGACGCATCTCAAGCACAGATAGTATATTATGTAGATGATGTGGTCAATAAGAGATGGAGTATTGCTGTACATCTAAAGCCAAGAGATTTGTATGAAATGAGAGAAGAAGTAGAAGAAGAAATATATGAGAATATGCCTTATCAAGAATAAGAGCTTTAGCAAGTTTTTGGCCCCGATGATCAGTATTTGCAATTGGTTACAAACCATCTAAATGATGATGTAGTTGAGGAAAATGTTGCTACTAACTTAGCTACAAATGCACGCATGTCTAAATAGCAAATATAGTTAATATGATGCTTTTTGTAAAGGTAATGGTTTCACATAATTGATTCTCTCTATCTAATTATGTAATTTTCCCCTCAAAAGTCGAATCTTTCTGCTAGGGTTTCTCAAACCCCGATGGAATTTACGCATTTGCTGCCACTGATCTTCAACGATCAAGCTTACATCCATTTTTAGGAGTTTCGCTTCGATTCTGATCTGAACAGAGCAGGTCCTGGAAACAGTGACAAGCTCTCGTGCATCGTAATTATGAATGATTTTGCAACAAATCTTCCTTTCAACCATGTAAATTTTGCTTCTTTCCAAGTTGTGACTAAAAATGCGTTTTTTGAACTACATGCTAGCCTCTGGTGGGGCTGGAAATGCATTAATTTTAGCACATCTTATTCATTTGTGGGACAATGTGCAGAGTTGAACGGGATGCCATAAAGGGGCAAGATGTGATTTTTGTTCGTTGGGGTAAAGGGTTCAAAAATTTATCTTTTGTTTTTTCATCGTATTTGGGTGATTGGATCCATTATATTTCAGTTTAGAGTTAAAATCTGTCAGTTTTCGATGTTCCTTACTCATCGAGTATTCATTACTAGTTCACATGTATATATATGCTTTATTTGTATGTTCTAGGTAGTGATTTGATAATTTATTTATGTGACTTAAGTTTCCAATTTCAGAGATAAAGAAAGCGCAATATGCTTGAGTATGCTGACTTACGGAATTTGGTTTTGATTTCAGCCAAGGAGAGTGATGTGCTGAGTTATGGAACGTAAAGCTGCTCAGATTGCGATTGGCTCCATTGAGCGTGGTTATGATATATCCATGGATCTAAGACTTAAGTATTGTACATGAGAGTTCGATAAAACCACGTTTAATTGAGATAGATGAAGATGATTGAAGAGAGGCGTTCTTACCTGGTGGAGTTTTAATAGCAAATGTATCCTAAATCAATAAAATGTGATAAAGGGGAACACACTAGGTTCAGGTCTGATGTTCTGTCTTTTCAACAGGTAAGTTCCATTATCTCTTTCTCTGTACCACACATTTTTCTACTTTTCTTCAAGAGGTAAATTTTTTTAACATATGTTACATTACTTGAGTTTTTGGCTGTTAATTAGAAAGAAAGTTATGATCATTTGCATGCATCATTGTACCCATTTCCTTTTGTTGCTTAGGGACTTGCCTGTGATCTCTTGTTGGTACATAACAGATTTCCAAAGTGACTTTGGCGTCATTGTCAAAACTATGTTGTAACGTGCCAAAAACACTGATCTAAGATAAAGAAAAACAGCTCATCCTATCAGACAGTATCCTCCCTCCCCCCCTTTTCCGCTTCACTTCTGTGTTATATTTTTATTTTTGCATGGAATTCTCTCCATGTGGTCATTTGAAGATGAAATTTGGACCACACATTGATGGTGTCATGGTTAATTTGCTTTAACACTCATAATGGCCAAATAATCTTAGATTTACGAATCTGTTAGGATTCTATAGGTTGTTGATATTTATGGATGCTTTTGAAGGAGCAGAACAAAATATTGTTTTATTTATAATTTGCAATTTAACAGTCTTGATGAGATTTTTTTTGTCAACAATTTAAGTTTTTAACAAGAAGATTGATGATAGTTTATTGCAACAATTTTGTATTGCACTCACAATGCATACATCTTTTCCCTCTCATTGGCTGTTTTCTTCTTTTAAATGTTTTCAGATGTCAGATCTGTTCAATCAGGAATTATCTTTGAATAGTATCAGATGGTATTCTGTGATCATGTTAGGAAAGTTGCACCCTCACCATAGGACCCACGTGCATTAGCAAGGTGAAACATTAATCTTTATAAATGTGATCTTATCAAATATTGAAACTATTTTCAATGTCCATGTCAAGTGAAATATTATGGGTATCTGTTCTTACGTTTAGTATCTTTAATAATTTGAGGTTCTCTGGGCCTTTGGTTCTTTTATATAAAGATTATTGTATCAAAAAGATGGAAAAGAAATTTAGTGATAATTGACTAGATATTCAAGTTTATGTAGGTTATTGTTCATCCTGCTATTTAGATAATGCTTTTCAAGTGTATTCTCTCTAAATTCTAGGGTACTTAATATTTATGTTACTCAATTCTCTCTAGAAGACAAGCAACTTCATCCTACAAGCTGTTTGATGAATTTACGTAGCAGAGTTCCTAGGACCATTATGGATGGTAAAACTGGTTTTGGTTTTAGACCTGCCTGGTTGTTAACAATGGGACTATGATATTCTTTTTAAAGGCATACATGATCTTGTGAACTCTAATGCCATGGTCACTTTAAATGCTTCGTTTGTTTTGTCATTTGAATGTAGCTGGTGTTTGAATCCTAGATTAATTGTATAGCCTCAGGAGAAGTTCCAGTATTTTGTCGTTTCACTAGGCTTAGTTTTTTGTATCCTAGTTGATTGCCCAAATGTTGCTTGATGAGATGCCTATAGGTACTGCTTGATGAAATGCAATTTATTGCTTTGAACTCCAAATGCCTACTCTGTTTTTGAAATGGGTACTAAGAATTCAAGTTGGAATTGTGTTGTTGACTATGTAGGATTTGGGAGGTTAATTTGCTGCTCATGAACAGTTCGATGCTGTATCAACACTGACTTCTTAGCTTTTCTGAATGGGTTGATTGAATTTTCTGCAAAATGCCTTCTTAAACGAGTTTTGCTGAATATGCTAAACATCTTTTCTGCTTTGAACTTTGCCTGGCATTCTGATAAGTGCCTTTGACGGATCTGATTCTTTTGAATGGGTTAAACCCTGTGCTCTAGTAAATTGAAATCTGCCGTGTGTTCTTGGAACTGGATATTTGCTTCTTGATGCTTTATTTCAAATGCTGAAGATAGAAATAATTGCTATAATGGTTTCATATGCGGCCTTAACAAGGAAACAATAAAGTCCAATAATGAGATGAGCTTTTGTTAAATTGTTGCGCTTCGGCTTAAAAGTAGAAGTATTAAACCATTACTGAAAAATGCTGCATTATGCATGCTCTAGTGTTTTGAGAATTTGGTTCTTCTAAAGTAAATAATCCATTTTAGAGAGTAAAGCATAATATTTATAATCATTGATTAAAAATTAAACTGTCTAGAATTTGATAAGGATACAAGTAAATGGATAACAAACTATGAATTTGTTAAAATCTCTCTCATTTGATTTTTCTCATCAATAGTTATTTAATTGCACTTTAGTAAAGTGCATCTTTTACCATAGAAAATCCAAATACCGTGTTTTGATGCTTTTTGCATTCGGCTTCGTGCCAAAGAATTTCTATGTATGGACTTCTCCACCATTAGTGCTTATGAAGTGTACTCAAAATTTTAATTGGCTTAAAGAGTGTTAGTGGGGTTGACAAGTTAATTTTCATTGAATGTCCCTTGTGTATTGTTGCTTTTATGAAGCTCTTATAAATTACTCACAAGTGCACTTAACTACAATCTAGCAAATACAATTAGGTCTATACCATAGGGATTTAGAGTTAAAATTTCAGTCTTAAGATAAATTTATTTAATCTAGTTACACCAAAATGTTTTCAATTATAGAACTGTAAATGCAAAAATTAAATGTGAACAAATAATAAAATTAAAAGACTTAACAACTAAATACTAAAGCAATTATTAAATCTAATTATAGCACAACTAGAAAATTCGAGAATCAATCAAATACAAAATGACTAAGGTTCAGAATCTACCAAGGTTACCCATAAAGTCGTGGTGTAGCACAAGTGAATTGTGTTCTTAGACATGAAAATTATAGTTCGATTATTAGAATTCGCATTTCATAGAAATTTAATGGACATCAAGCATCAAAAGATCTCAACTTTTGCCAAAAATCCATAGCCGCTTTGTTAATAATTTCTCGTAGTGCATTTCCTGCAATTTACCACAGTAAGCAAACTATTAGTTTGTCTATAAACAATAATCAATAATCTCACAAAATTAAAATTAGCTAGTATCATGATGTAATAATAAAGCTAGTTATTTATCCTAGTATTTTGAGAGGCATTCACAAATTGCATGTTTTATTTCATTTTATAAAATTATTTATTAGTTAATTTATACAAATTATAAATTAATTAGTTAAATAAAAATAACTTTAATTACAAAATTATTATAATTATAAATTATTTTTGTTAAAGGAAGCATAATATGTTAATTTAAAGGTAGTTAATATAAAAAAGAAGATAACTCTTCTAAAAATGAAGAGTATTTAAAAGTAATTATAATTGCATAATATGATAATAAAAAAAGAATTATTTTTACATATTTATCATTTTTCTATTTGTACGTAATTAGTTATTAATAATTTTTAAGAAATAAAAAAATAGACACCAAGGAGGGAAATTGCCTTAGCATATAGATAGATGAAAAATAAGTATAATTAGGCTATTATCATATATACAAATTTATATAGTTATTCAAATTTATATGCAAAAAGTAATCACAAGCTTTTCCATGACTATCTTGTAATTTTTCAAATCGGCCTACCTCTTTGTCTAATTGTGTTGCAATTTTCCCGACCCAGAAGTTGATTGAGGAATGCAGGTATATACTTGTAAAAACATAATGTTAATTCCAATAGAATAAGAACATTGATGATAATCCACCAACACCAAAATGCAGCAACGAGGGTCCAAAGGAGTGTCTCGCAGACAAGTATCCCTGAAAAATGAAAGATAATAGTAGCTGGCCAGGTACTATTATCTGCTTGAAGGACTATTTTTGGCAATTAGGGCAATGGCATGGGTAAATATAGGTACGAGGATAAGTAACATGATTGCGGTTGGTTTCCGGAAAGGATTGGTGTTTGAACCTTGATACTTAATTTGAATTAAAATTGCCTGGAATGTGATGAGAAACGCATAGACATCCATGGCATATACAACAACTGTTGAATGGAGACAAGAGTCTGGTGAACTGCACACAATTAGAAAAAAAAATATATTATCAAGTCAATAAATAAATTGGATGAGGAGGAGTTAAAAAAATATTAAAGGTGTTCAATTTAATTTAGTTTCTAAGTTAATTGTATGATTTAGTTTATTATTTCATTTACATATTATTTATTATAAAAGGTGAAAGAAGTATATCGTGATCATTATTATTAATAATTAAGATTAGAACCTAATATATAAGATCAGGAATTCTCTCTTATTGTAAAAATAACAGGAGAATATCTTGTTAGAAAGATAAAGACACAAAAGAATTTGAATATAATTAAAAAATTTATAATTTATTATGGTAAGGTCCTTGCATATCAAAAACTTGTATATTTCTATTTCCAACAAGATGGGCTAGCGACTGGTTAGGATCTAAATCCTAATATATGTGTGTGTGTGTGATTTTTTTAAAATGATTATGAGTTTAAGTAATTTTTGATAGGAAAATTTAGATATATGAAAAATATAACTTAGAAATTTTTAGTTAATATTTGTTCTATGTCGGATAATGAAGAATTTAGAACAATAAAAATAGATACCCAAGAAATAATCTCATTATACAATTGTCTCCTTAAATTATCTAGTTCAAAAGAAAATTAAAAGGTTTATAATGCACAAAGAATTCCTTATAAGCCGTTATATGAAGCTTCCCTACATACGATGATACTAAATTTATGTATATTATTTGTATATTGGGATACAATGATTGCTCAAGTCAACCTATGTATAATGATTTATTTTGAATTTATTCTTCTAGTAATTATTATGATTTTAAGCTTATGAATATCAGATATTTAAATTTTTGGATCCTTATAAATTTAATTTTAAATAACTATTTGTATAAATTTATTTATACTATTATTTAATTACATATTATCATATTATTAAAAGTGTTTGACTCTTTAAGTAATTTTTATTTGGCGATAGTATGAAAAAATTTCTCTGATTGTGGATTAACATTAAACTCAATAAATATTCTATATGCAAAATTTAAAAATTATCATGGATAGTTTGTTATACTAAATATGATGTTAAATATAAAAAATAAATGAGAATATTTTCTTAAACCAATTTAATGTTAATCATATCTTTATTAAAAAAATGAACGCTTATTACAAAAATAATCATCAATCAATGTATTTAAAATAGGGATAAAGAATTTTTTCCAAAATCTTTTACTTCACTGTTATTATAAATAAAAAAATTAGAAAGGGCAAAAATGATTTTTGCAAAGCCAAGAGTTTTTAGAAAGTAGTTCAAACTTGAGAAAATAAAATGAGAATTAAGCTTACACAAGACAACAAAGTAGGGTGGTAACTATTAGCTAACAATAATGGATCAATAAATATAGAATCTAAAGATTGGTTTTGGATATTAACATAAGAAAATATATTTTATGTGGAGAGGGGAAACAGAAAGAAAAAATAAGCAAAGAAAAAATATGAGAAAGAATGAAAGATATAGGTTATAAAGAAGTACCTTGATGTTTCTCGTGGCGTACTATTTGCCATTCTGTCCCGCATAGGCGAAGAAACGTCTAGGTTTATAATGTCCTGTTGGCAAAATTTAGCTTAGATGGTTCAAAGAAAATGGAACTTAAGGGAAACTCTCCTAGGCATCCCTTTTATCGGAGAAGTTGCAGGCAATTATTGCAAATCCAAAGTCTTTCAGAAAATTACAAACGACATACGGGAGACTGCCCAGCATTAGAATAGAAAATTAATATAATGCTTGGTACTGCTTGGGAGATGCATTAGAAAAATATTACATTCGTCCCTTGGCAGAAAAATTATAATAATAAATTCTCAATTTAATCATTTAAACATCATTCTATCAGTTAAAATTATGTCAAAAAGTGCATTAGAATAGAAAATTAATATACTATTTGGGAGAAGCATTGGAAAATTATGTCAAAAGTGCATTAGAATAGAAAATTAATATACTGCTTGGGAGATGCATTAGAATAGGAAATTATTACACTGCTTGGGAGATGCATTAGAATAGGAAATTATTACACTACTTGGGAGATGCAATAGAAAATTAAGTCAAAAGTGCATTAGAATAGAAAATTAATATACTGCTTGACAGAAGCATTAGAAAATTACGTCAAAAGTATTTGTCCAGCATTAGAATAGAAAATTCCTCACTGCTTGGAAGAAGCATCAGATAATTATTACATTCGTCCCTTGCCAAAAAAATTATAACAGTAAATTATCAATTTAATTATTTAAAAATTATCTCAATTTTATTTTAATTTTTTTAAAAGATATAAATATTAATTTAATTTTTAAATTAATAAAAAATCAACATCAAAATTAATTTTTTATGTATGAATTGAGAATTATATTAATATAATTTATATAATTGATCAATTAAATTAATAATATTTTTTTAAAAAAATTAAATTAATATTAATTTTTTAAAAAAAGTTAAAATAATATTATTTTTTATTATTTAAAAATTAAATTAATATTAAAAACTAAAATAACGTTACCATAATCTTTGAAAGATGACGTTTGGAACTTAGTCAAATTACAATTATACTGCTCGGCGAACTGCCCAGCATTAGAAAATTAAGTCAAAAGCGTTCGTCCAAGACTCTCTTGACAGAAAAATCACAAATTTAGCTCGGCGAAATTCCCAGCATTAGAAAATTACGTCTAAGTCCGAAAAGTCTCTCCGCAGAAAAAGCATTTCAATGTTGCAGATCCGAAGTCTCTTGCCCAGCAACCAGCACGCGGAAAATTACAAATATACTACCCAGGTCCAAAAAAGTTAATATAATATATTACTTCTCAAGTCCTTTTCGCCGAAACGTAAAAAATTCAAATAGGGAAAATATACTTACACTAAATTCTTACAATTTTTTAATTAAAAATTAAATATAATTTTTAATACTTACTTTCTTTCTTTTTTTAATAAAAAGTATAAAAATTTTAATGTATAAATTAAGTATAAAAATAACACAAATTATCCTAATAATATATTACTACCCAAAGTCTCCCTGTTAAAGGAGAGACTTTACAAGACGTTAATTTCTCAACCTCTCTTCTTTTGTAAATCCATTGCCAGCCAAAACAAATATCGAATTAAATATTAAAAATTATTTTTTTATTTATTATCTTTCTATTTAGAGAATGCTTGTTTTCGATTTTAGTTGCTATTAAAAGAATTGATTTTTAAAGAATTAATATTAAAAAAATTGCTTTTTTGTTTGGAAAATGATATTCTAAAAATTGATTTTTGGTGAACTGCACACAAAATAGGAAAAAAAAATGTTATCAAATCAATAAATAAATTAGATGAGGGGGCTAAAAAAATATTAGAGGTGTTCAATTTAATCTAGGTTTCTAAGTTTACTTGTATGATTTAGTTCATTATTTCATTTACATATTATTTATTATAAAAAGGTGGGAAAAGTATATCTTAATCATTCATCTTAATAGTTAAGTTTAGAATATAAAGTATATATTAATTTTTTTAAATGATTATGTGAGTTTAAGTAATTTTTAATATTGGTGAATTCAATTATATGAAAATATATCTTAGATATTATCAATTAATATTTGTTCTATTTTGTATAATGAAAAATTCAGAACAGTAATATAATTTTCTCCCTAAATTATCTAGTTTAAAAGAAAATTAAAAAGTTTACAATGCACAAAGAATTCTTATAAATTGCCATTTATCCGAAGTTCTTTACACATGATGACACTAAATTTATGTAAGTTATTAGTATATTGGGATAAATAGTTGCTCAAGTCAATCTATATATAATGATTTCTTTTGATTTTATTCTTCTTGTAATTATTATGATTATAAGCTATAAATATCTTATTTTCAAAATTTTTGAATTTTTAAATTTAATTTTGATTAATTGTTAATAAAATCCTCTCTCATTCGAGATTGATCTCAAGATAAGTTCTTCAAGGCATCATGTTTTTACTAGTTAAATCAAGTTTGATCCCTTATTATAGAGGTTCTTTTTTTTTGGTATTATGTTCTAAGGCCAAAGGCCCAACAGACCGCTACAGCCCAAAGCAAAGATAAAGCAATGAAAACAAGCTAGGCATGATCTTTTTTCTATATATTTGTCTTTTTTGGTCAACAAGCTAGGCATGTTCTGAACACCATTAAAGAAACCCAAGGAGGAAGGAAACCCCCAAACGGCCCCCTACTGACAGCTAAATTATAGGAGTTCTTTATATGTGTATTGCTTGCAGGTTTCCTTTGGGCTCAGACCCAAGGCTAGCCCAATAACGTAGTTTTAGTATTGGGCCCTTTATGAAGTTTTTCTCTACCTTTCCCCTGAGGTATATGTAGCCCTCGCTATCGTCATAATAGCCTAGGAAATCAACTGACCTGTCTTATGGGAGTTGATAGCCACGAGACCCCTATACAAGCATTTTCATCTATTACTATTATAAATTGATTTTCTTCTTTAGATTTAATATTGAAATTGTGGATTAAAGAGTCCGTTAATGCACTCGTATAAATAAAAAAAATTAAAAAGACAAATAATTTTTGCAACAGTAAAAGTTTTTAGGAAGTAGTTTAAACTTAAGAACAAAATGCTAGGATTTTTAAGTACACATAACACTTTCAGGGTAGCTATTAGCTAGTGACAACGGATCAATAAAAATGGAATCCAAAAATTGGTTTTGGACACTAATATGAGATGAGAAGATATACTCCGCCTAGAGAGCGGAGACTTATCAATCACATAATGAAAGAAAAAAAATTAAATAAGAAAGAATATAAATAAATGGAAGATGTCAAGAAGTACCTTGGTGTCTCTGGTGGTATGCTATCTGCCATCCTGTAAACGTAGATGTTTATAAAAATTTGGCAGGCGAGACTTAGCAACTAGAAAGGATAATAGAGAAATTAAAGAACCTGAAGCAATTCTCCTAAACTCCCCATTATTTATAGCATGGAATGTGAGGGATGGACTTGGGATTTCGTGGTGGGTCACTTGGACAATTTGGTGGTGGGTCAATGGGTCGAAATCTGGAATGAACGACAAAACTTGGACAACGAAAATGATGGACTTGGTGGTGGGTCAATGGGTCGAAATCTGGAATGAACGACAAAACTTGGACAATGAAAATGATGGAATAGAGAAATTAAAGAACCTGAAGCAATTCTCCTAAACTCCCCCATTATTTATAGCATGGAATGTGAGGGATGGACTTGGGATTTCGTGGTGGGTCACTTGGACAATTTGGTGGTGGGTCAATGCGTCGAAATCTGGAATGAACGACAAAACTTGGACAATGAAAATGATGGACTTGGTGGTGGGTCGATGGGTCGAAAATCTAAAATCTAGAATGAAAATCTGGAATGAACGACAAAACTTGGACAGGAATGAACGACAAAACTTATGTATACATTTATGATTAAATATGTGTATCAATTTGTTAAACGAACTAATAATCTGCCTATAAAATTAAAAAAAAATTTATAGCATGGATTGTGAGGGATGGCCTTGGGATGGTATCCTAAAATCACCGACTTGGACAATGAAAATGATGGAGACTAACTAAAATCCAAAAGATGAAAAAGGATGGCTGGATGGACAATGAATCCAAAAGATGAAAAAGGATGGCTGGATGGACAATGACGGACAGAAGATCATCGCAACAATAATATCAGAATGAGAGTAATATTTACACCAATTAATTATGTATACATTTATGATTAAATATGTGTATCAATTTGTTAAACGAACTAATAATCTGCCTATAAAATTAAAAAAAAATGTTACAAAGAGATAAATTCTTTTTAAAATTTAAAATGACAAAATGAGCAAATTCTTTCTTATAAAATTTGATGATTCTATAAATATTTTATCAAGAATTTTTTTTTTGGGTTAACTTTTTATAAAACATTTGTAACCCACTATAAAATTGATCACATGGAAAGAAAAAACTATTATCCACAAATAAGCAAATTAATTAGTCACGCATATGGAAAATTTCATTAAGAAATCAACCTTTTCAGTGGGACACTTCTGCGCAGGTGCTTGTCATTTCCATCGCGCAAGGCCCAATGGCCCACTCTCTTCTTGCGCCACCGGAGTACCAACCCCCCACCTCAAGCCTTTCTTCAGTCTGTGTCTTATGTGCGTCTTCACTGCACTTGAGAGAACGAAGCTTTAGCTCAAACCGATGACTCAAGAATCATGTTCAAGTTTTTCTAAATAAAATTTCTTTTTCTCATAAATTGCTAAAAAAAATCAGGAACCCTTCCACTTTGATCTTTCGTTTCTTTACTTCCCTTGTTTTTATCTCACTTTGTAAACCTTTTTATTAGCAATATGCTCTGTCCTAATGTAAACCTTGTTGGCACACACCGCCGCGCAGCCCACACTTAATTGTTTTATTAAAAAAAAAGGAAAAATTCTCTTTCCTTTTACTGTATTTGAATGTGTTTTTATTAATCAAACAGAATGAAATAAGTGAGAATAAACTGAAAATAAAAGGAAAAGAATAAAAGAAAGTTACTTTTTTCTTATTTTGAAGGTTAATAAGAGAATAGAACAGAACTTTATTATTTTTATTTAAGAGTTTAATTATAAAAGAATAGAATAGAATTATTATAATTTTTAATTTCTTTAATATTTATGTTAATTTTTTAAAAAATAAATAAAAATATTTAATATGAAGAGTAAAGATGTAAATACTTACTTTTACTTATAAAAATTTTTAATTCCTTTATTCTATTCCAATTTTAAAGGAAACAAAAACTGAGTTAGATAAAAAGAGAAGGAAAATAGTTCTCTTTAAATTCATTTTTTTTTATTTTTAAATATTCAAATAAAAAAACTTGCTCTCTTTTTTTTTTTTTTTCATTTCTCACATTACCTGTCATTTAAATATATTATTTAAGTTGAGAACACAATAATTAAAGTCTATTTGGAAATAACAACTACAAAATTTAAATTTTATCCGTGCCCGAACTGCAGTAACCTCGTTCACACTTTGTTTGTGGCATAGAGATGTGCATAATTTGTAGCACAAACGCCAATTTAATAAATCCCAAACACGCATGAGAAAAGACACTTTGTTTCTGCCTCGTCCATGTGCAGCACAAAAGCAATGACCGAAAGTATGCAATATTAATGATTACTTTTGGAAATTCCTTTTGTATCAAGTGGGACAATGCTCGTCCCTATTCTTGATACAACCGTGACCTATACACAAAAATAAAAAAGTTTCCCATCCACTAGTTGCTCTCAAACAAATATTGGAAACCAAACTGCTTTAAATTTGCTTTAGTGACATGCACAGAACAAAATATTCTTTCCATCACTATTAATTTGTTATGTAATTAGGCCCCGCTTGAAACTATATATATATATATAAAAGTAATGAATAGTATAATATAATTAATACTATTTACATTAATTTAGATAAAATATTAAAAAATAATTTAATATATAAGACTGTATAAAAAAAAATAATTTAATTTTAATTTATTATAAAATTAACACTAAATAAAATTATTTCTTCACTTTCTCTTTCTCTTTGTGTGCATGGAAATTTACCTATGATTGAGCTCCAAGCACTGAAGAAAGTCTGTGCATGACATTTTAAAACATTTGGAAACCTTATTGAGATTAGGACTTGACTTGATCATTGATTTATAATTTTTCACAATTCGTGGTTACTTAAAATATATAATTATGGTCCTCATAGGATCAATATTGCTGAAAAATCTTATCATAGATAATGACCCATATATGACAACTTTTACCTTATGTTACTGATTTCACTTCGGAGTAATCATCATGCTTCAAGTCTTAAGCCCTATTTGGGTCACTCTTTAACGGGGTAGGATAGTGACTATAAAATTAATTCAATTTGTTGTGAGCAGGAGAGCTTAATTAGTACCAAATATCTGGAGCCCATTATATATTAAAGAAAAAAATATATTTTGGGGGAAGTAATCAATGCTGATTGGTATGTCAGCATTTGAATATGAACATACAAAATTGAATATTCATTAATATTTTCATACGTAAGATACATATATTTAGTATATGGATACTGTATTTAGATAAGAAGATATTTATTAAAAGTTTAAGAGCTATATATGTGAAACATATTGTATTTATTAAAGATTAATGTCAAATATCTATACCTACAAAATTGATAAAATATCTACATGTAATGTATTTAAAAATTTAGTTACATTTATCTATTTAAAATTTTTATGCAATACCATATATACATAGGCATAACATATTTTAATTTACAATCTTCATTGCAGAAAATTATCTTTCCAAAATTCTTGTCGCAATGGATGATATGAGTACTAACTTGATAAGTAAATAAACTAATAAACAAATTAAGATTTCTTTCAGTTTCAACTACTTTTTCGACTAGGCTACCATTCTCTTTCAATATTAAAAATATTCATCACTCAATGTCAAACAGTATCAAATCAGCGGAAGAAAATTCATATGCAAAATTTAGCAAGTTAACTTAATTCACCTTTGAAAATTTGATAAAACGAGTTGTTTAGATTTAAGCATGTCAAATAAATAAATATTTTTAATAAAAAATTTCACTTTATAAAGTAATATTTAAAATCATACCTTTCTGCAACATGATGCTTGTATCTTATTAAATTAAATAAAACATTTTAATTGTTCAATAAAAGTGAGCTCAATAAAATAACGTGAGCAGTTTAAATAATGTACTCAGCAGACACAATAGTCCACAAAGCACAACGCATGGCTTAAAATCGTTACAGAGACAACTAGGGTTTTCTCTTGTTTTTCTTTCGTCTTGATCTAGGGAAGGTTAAAGTGAACCAAAAAGCATTTGTGTCCTAGAGTTGTTTCACTATGAAAAGAAAAGGAAAAGGCAATGTGTAAGTATATATATAGGGGAAAAAAAAGAAGATAATCTTTAGCTTGCATCTCTAAATGATCATAAAGGTAAAATTCACTTGTGGAAAGGGCACATTAATGCAACCTTAATACAATGGAAGAAATTTCCAGAACAGTATTGATAATTTACCTTTATTGGAAAATTAATTTTGGATGAACCAGACCACAGATACATGTTACTCAGCAACTTGGTACAGTTACTGGTTTATATGATAAACAAATCTCTATCTACTTTTTTTTTTTTCCCTGGCTTTTTGTCATTTCATTTCCTTCCTTTTGACTCATAATGATGTGATCCTTGCATCTCTTTCTCAGAGACATGAATATTGCCCACATGTTAAGTACCAAAAGGCACTATATATATAATGTTCTTTATTTGTTTCTGTTTTGCTGCGTGCCTCTTTACTGATTAGCTAAGTAAAGCTTTCCCAGTCAACAGAAGGTTAAGGTTCGCAAGGGGGAGAAAATGAATATCTAAAGCAGAAAAGAAAAAAAGACATTTGAAGCTTGCACAGAACAATTTTGATTGCTTAATTATTATTTGGGCCAATCTATAATATGTACTTTTCCCTATGCAGAAAGTGAGGATCTCAAAAGTGTGGACGTGAAACAGATACTTCCCACAAAGCAGCCAATGCAATTCTATTATTATTAGCTGTTTCTTTGCCAATAATGGAGATTCTGTTATTGATATGGAACACCGAGATTAAGTCTCTTCTATAATCTTATAAAAGAAATTAAATTATTTTTCATTAACTACATATATTTTCCCACTTGGTTGAAAATTAGTATAATTATACCATCTAATTAATAACTCTTTCTCTGGAAAATGATTTTAAACAATATATCTTACAGTTGAATATAATTCCAAGTTGTTATGTTGATTTTGCACAATTAATTCATAAAAGTTAAATAGTTAGATGTAGAGATGGATTGACACCAGTGTAATAACACACTCTATCCAACCATTGAGATATTTATTATAAAGATCTTGAAAGCCAAATTTTAAAAAAATTTAACAAAAGTAAATTTTTAATCACATAGTTGATAATTTATTTTAAAAATATATTATATGCAAATTTTAAGATATTTTGATGGACTATAAATCGATTTAATTAGGATTAATGTAATATTTAATGATTATGATGTGCATAATTCAAACATTTAATTCAATAGCATATTTTTTATTTACTTACAGTGTCAGTATAAAGATATTTATATTATCAGGTAATCATGTTATGCCACTTTTAAGAAACTATTAAAAATCTTATCACATTTGAAAAAAAAAAATTACCGATGAAGCAAAGTTTTATGTATATTATTAATTAAAATTAAAGTCTCTACAGTGTGTGTGTACGCATGCATGCGTGTTAGTTTGTCTAAACATTTGTGGCTTATAAATAAGGTGGATATCTTTACAATTCTGATTGATCTCCTTATTTTTCTTGGGCTTTGCTTACCAGATCAACAAGTAATTAAACGTTTTAATTCAATATATTTCTCCATGTAAGTAGGTAAGTTTTATTTTATACATAAATTTGTCCATTTACATGCCTCTTGTTGATTTGTTTAAAATGTGTCTGTTTAATTTATCTTCTTCCAAGGTGAAAGTTTGTATATGTTGCATGAGAGGTGGAGCTAAAAATTATGACTTTATCGGGGACAAAAACTAATTTTAACATTTTTTAAGAAGGTCAAATATAAAATTACATGAAAAATATTTAAAAGATTTCAAAATTTAAACTTATGTCATGGTAAATAATTAATTAATTATTAAAATTAATTAATTGAGATGATTGTGATATAATAGAAGTCCTATTTGGTATAAGCCCCTCAACAATTACAAAGCTAGCTATATCACATAGAAGATCATATACAACAACAAAAAGAGAAAAAACAACTTTTGAAAGGTGGGAAAGAGGAATTTTATATTCTCCAAATTTGTTGTGATTGAGAAGCCAGACCTAGTTCAAGATCTGGTTGTTGTGTCTCAAACCGTTTTTTTTTTTGTTTTTTGTTTTAGATAACATTGAATTTTGAAAAACAAAAGTTTTAAAAATTGAAACTTGATGTAAGCACTCCTTTAGACCTGTTTGATTTTTGCAATTTTTTATTTTCATTTTCACTAAAAACAAAAAATAAGTTTGAAACATAATTGATTGTGTTTTACTGAAAATGTTTTCTAAACAATATTTCTTAAAACAAGTTCAATTATAAAATCAACAAAGAATTATTTTCAATGTTTTCAAAAATAAAAAAACTGAAAATGCGATGACAATTGTATAATTATAATAAAAATTATATTAACTAGACTTTTTTTTTTAAAGTTTGAAAATATGAAAATAAAAATTATTTTCAAAAAATAAAAATAAAAAAATGAAACCCAAAAAAAAAAGTTTCCTCAAGCAAACAATCTGTAATTTTGTATGTTTAAATTCAAGAGTAGCCAATCAACACGTAGGAATAGAAGCCACGAGAATGTCCTTTCATTTCAACAAATTTATTCGACCATATCGATCCCCAAAGATGCCCCACCCTTGTGAAAAATTAATTTATTTTTTTTAGGAGATATCTTTATTATTAAATTTAAAATATTTATATAAATTTTATGTCAATAATTTAAAATTAACTATAAAAATATTTGTTAAAATATGTATTTATTATATTTTTAAAATATATAATAATATCCCCTTCCTAGTGGCGGAGCCGCTTTTTGCCTCTTTGCTCGTTTTGGCTCTTTTTGTAGTGTTGGCACACACTGCCGCGCAGCCCACACTTAATTGTTTTATTAAAAAAAAAAAGGAAAAATTCTCTTTGCTTTTACTGTATTTGAATGTTTTTTTTATTAATCAAACAGAATGAAATAAGTGAGAATAAACTGAAAATAAAAGGAAAAGAATAAAAGAAAGTTACTTTTTTCTTATTTTGAAGGTTAATAAGAGAATAGAACGGAACTTAATTATTTTTATTTAAGAGTTTAATTATAAAAGAAATATAATAGAATTATTATAATTTTTTAATTCCTTTAATATTTTATGTTAATTTTTTTAAAAAATAAATAAAAATATTTAATGTGAAGAGTAAAGATGTAAATACTTACTTTTACTTATAAAAAATTTTAAATTCCTTTATTCTATTCCAATTTTAAAGGAAACAAAAACTGAGTTAGATAAAAAGAGAAGGAAAATAGTTCTCTTTAAATTCATTTTTTTCTATTTATTTTTAAATATTCAAATAAAAAAAACTTGCTTTTCTCTTTTTTTTTTATTCCTCACATTACCTGTCATTTAAATATATTATTTAAGTTGAGAACACAATAATTAAAGTCTATTTGGAAATAACAACTACAAAATTTAAATTTTATCCGTGCCCAAACTGCAGTAACCTCGTTCACACTTTGTTGTGGCATAGAGAGGTGCATAATTTGTAGCACAAACGCCAATTTAATAAATCCCAAACGCGCATGAGAAAAGACACTTTTTTTCTGCCTCGTCCATGTGCAGCACAAAAAGCAATGACCGAAAGTACTTTTATAAATCGCATTTTGGAAATTTCGGCTGAACCTCATTTTTATAATGATTCCTTTGCTTGACTACTTGGCAGGGACCATCCTAGCGGTATACGCAAAGACATACAATATTAATTGTAATAATGTTATTTATACAATATTTTAGAAATAATAATCAACAATAATTGCATAAGTATATGAAGTTGAGTTTGACCAAAGACGGATGCAAGGGACTGACAGGGCATGGCTATCGTCTCAAAACCATCATTTATAATTTTTTTTAAATTTTTTAAAAAATTTCAAGTAATTTATTTAGTCCTTTTAAAAAAATAAAAAAATTAATTTTTTAACACTCCAAGTTGAAATTTCTAAAAGAAAAGAAATAAAAGAATCAATTTTTTTATTTGATAAAAAATTAATTAAAATAAATAATTAATCCATATAATTTTACTCGATTTGAATTTTAGTTTATGTAATTATTATTTGAATATCGGTTGCTATATTTTTTAGATGTTACTCCTAATATAAGTCTTTATATTTTTCACTTATTTAAATTTTAGTTTATATAATTTTTATTCATTAAAGTACCGGTTCTTATTTTTCATGAAAAATTAATTCTTATAATTTTTAATTATTAAGATAGAGATCTCTCATTAATTAAAATTTAAATTAACGAAATTATAGAGATTAATCTCTAGAAAAAAAAAATTACCTTTGATTTGAATGGATCTCATAATTGGAATGCTCTCTTAGAGATATGTATGAGATATGGGATATATTATGGATTTTTTTTTCTTTTCATTCCTTGAAAAGATTATTATTGTGCAAAACCTCTTGTTTGATGTCAGTTGCACCTTCTATAGGTAAATTCTGCTAAATCAATTGAAAAGGATCTTAAAGCTTTAAAAGCTAAACTTAGTGATGAAGAAGTTTTGGAGAAGTCACTTGAGGCCAAATTGGCTGAAAGGCAAAGAAAAGGTACGTTCTTGTGCAAGCAATGCTGTGTCTCCATTTCCAGATGGATGGTTTAAGCATTGATATCTGTTGTGTTTTACCTTCAACTTTTTGTACCTTTTTTTTTTTTTACTTTTCCTCAGTTGAGCAGATGGAAGAATTGAGAAAGCAGCTGGAAAAAGAACACAATATTATGTGTGAGGAAGCAACTAGATACCTAAATAGCAAGAAATCAGAGGTGGAATCCAAGAGATGTGCTCTGGAAACAAGGCAGAGAAATGTTGAGGCTGTGTTAGCTGAGGTATATCATTTCTTAAGTTTCACAATGGAACAATTAAATTTGATGAAAGAAAGAATAAATTGATGTTGTATCTTGTCTGCAATTAACAGGTGGATGCCATAAATCTTAAGACTTCATCAGTAAAAGAATCTGGAGCAGTTAAAGTGGAACAGTTAGGTCACAAATGTGAAGAGCTAGTTCAAGAGGTACATGGCCATTTATTTATTTTTTTCATTTTTTTTTTGGTAACCTGTGTGGTCTATTCACCCTGCTTGGCTTAAGTAGCTTGAAATTGCAGCCATACTTCTTCCTTCATGAAAATGGTCTAAAGTCTAAATCTCCTCGGCTTGGCTGAGGATGAATTATTGTAATGTTGAATGAGAAATAGCTGAATTATTGTGCGTGGATTGTTGCAGTTTCGAAAAGTATGCAAACTCGATTGAGCATGTCATAGAATCTTGGCCAAAGACTCAAGGCAATTAAAGGAGACGAGGTAGATTTGTCATTTTACATCATGTTTAATTATGGACAAGAACTTAACCAAATAGCTTGATAAAACTATGTTACATTTCCACTGTTTTCTGCAGGGTATTGGTCCAAGAGTTTTGTGGATAGAAATTGGAAGTTGATATTTTTGTGGTGTTGGTGAGAGGACAAAGCAAATTCTAGCTCAAAGGCACCCACAAGCCGAGGCTCAGAACAGAAGTCGGTTTCTAGTCAGTATTGAGCTGATTATGTATTACTGAGTATATTATTTAAAATAATTATCACTTTGTTTTTTTTTTTAATGTAAAAACACCTTGTCTATCGATTTAAAAATATTTTATATTTAAATCTTGTATTATTTAAAGATCACAGATCCAGAATACAGAAACTGTGTGAAACCAAAATTTAAAATCTCACTAGAAACTTAAGTATTTTTCAAAATATCCGTGTTTCATAGATATTATCTTTCAAAAAGTATGTTTTGTGTCCTCATAACCTTTGCGTGTGAAACTAATCACATTCGAGGGACTCGGATTGCTCTTTCAAATAGTGTATTTTCATGGAAATCAGAACTTCTAATATAGCAGAAGCTCTCTTAACAACTTAAGTTTACATTTTACTTGAGCCATAATTTACTGGTTCAAAAAGTGTGCTTTTATGTCAAAATGTTTTAATTTTGTACTTTTTAACTTGTTTTGTGGTTAAATATTTATTTGAAATTTGGATTTCAGGCCCGGCCTAGAAATTGGGCCAGCCCTAGACATTGGCCTAATCATTTGTATTATTTAAGAAAATCTAGTATGGATGTGGGTTCAGGCTTGGTTTTGGCATCAAAGTGTGCCTTGAACGAATCTTGGTGAGGATGTATACCATTCTCCGGTTTTAAATCTTCCATTCCTTTTTTTTGCTATATTTTTCTGCTGAGATAGAGGATTTAAATTCCCCATGGCTCCTGACCAAAAAAACAAGAAAATCTAGCAATGATGACCCAAAAAAACTAAAACAAAAACAAAAACAAAAACAAAAATCTAGTATGAAGCTCAGCATATCTAGCACAGCCTGGTACATGTTTATCTTGGACAAGCGGCAACCCAAGTTGGTTGGTCATTTTTTTGAGATTCAAATTCTCAATTCTTTTGCTGTTCAAGTGTTAGTTCGCATGGTAAGTCGATTGGCCTTGATATCACTGCACAAGGATGGATTTCAGTGTGGAACGAATCCCATCCCCTCGCTTCAACCTCCTGACCAAAAAAAAATTCTCAATTCTCTTTTTTCCTTTGTCCCTCAATAATTCAATAAACAAAATATTATCAACTAACAAAATATTGTATCTCTTTCTTAGTTGGCAATAATTTTGCCTCTATTTTATAGTATTTTATTAGAGAGATATGATTGGAGACATAAAGTGAAGACATGATTTATATTTCATTTGTTAGAACATGAAACCACATGGGGGTAGTAATACCATAACGTTCAAAGCTTGTTTTATACTGTCAAAATGCATGTATAACAAGATGTGGATATTCATATAATATGAACTAGCTACGAAGCACAAGAGACTGACTATAATAAATAAATAAATAAATGAATAAATAAACCTAGTCATTGCACTATAGTCGTTCTGAAAACCTATTGACTCGGATTATTAACTGGTCTGGTTAAATATTTCGTCTATTCTCAATAAAATTTGATTAACTTAATTAGTTTTTTCTAATTCTTTTAATTTTAACAGTTATTCTGATCGAACTATCAAATTGATAATTGAATCAGCAAGTCTATAAACCAGTTACCTAACTCAAAAAAAAATAGAGATTTATCGTTAATATGTAATTATTTAAATATTTAAATCTCTTTTTTCTTATAATTTTTTTTCCAACATGAAATTGATACTCGTTACAAATTTTAATATACTATTCATACAATAATAAACTATTTACTAACTTTGTAAATATATATTAGTGAAAATATTAAATATAAAAAAATAAAGTTATAGAATAAGATTACTTTTCATATATATTTATTGTAAGATATAGACCGCAGAGTCAACGCGTACGAGAACATGTTTCCCCCTGGATTCCTCTTCAAACGATCCTTCACTAGCGAGCACGTTGCGTTCAAATTTATAAACTTCACCAAACTAATTTCAAAAATCGAACCGGCCCACACATATAATTGTGGATTGAATATGAGTAATTAGATTTTTGAATAACTCGAAGCATAGACACTGTTCACAAATTATACCGTAATATATATATATATATATAATATATATATAAAATTTAATTTTAGTTTATTGTTAATATAAAATTTTTATATAATATTATTTAATTACATGTAACTACGATATTAAAAATATTTAATTTTTTTTATAATTATTATTATTATCAAACTCATATTAATTTGGTAATACATAATTAATTGAGAGTGTATAATTTTTTATACCGATAATAAATTAAAATTAATATATATATATATATATATTTTTTTTATGATAAGTAGTCAGGATTAAAAAACCCAAAAAAGTAAAAGATTTTGTATGAGTTTAATTTTGACCCAATGAATATAAAAAATTTTACATTAAAAAATTTAATTAAGATAATAATTATTTAAAAAATTATAACACTAAATAAGATATGATTTGATGATAATGTAAAATAATTTTATATTAATAATAAATTAAAATTAAATTTATTTTATATTGTGATAGACTTTTTGAACATTATTAAATAAGCTCTTGTTCAAATTTGCAGAATTTTCTGCACCGAGAAGTTTCCTATTTCAACTCTCACCACATACTGACGTTATTCACAATTTGCGGGATCAATGAAAACTGTTTCTTTTCTTTCTTTTTTCTTTTTTCGCCTCAACACGGCATTTCGAACTACAAACTCTCTGGCCAAAATGATTGACTTAATGGTTAAAAAAAGTATATTTTCGATCTTATCATTACTCAGATTTAAATCTTAAACAAATACATAAGAGAATTAATTCTTCTAAAATGTGGGAATGCACTCCTTTAACATTTAGAGAATTTAACCTTGATTGATCCAAAACTGATTCGAGAATATTTTTTCCAGTTCAAAGAAAAAGAAAACCATAAAGTTCTCTCTTGTTCCGCCGACGTTATCATTTTATATAAATTCTTAAATAATACATTTTTAGTGAAAAAATGTTTGATGTCTCCCATGAAATAATAATAAATATTAAAGGTGTTTGATGAATAAATTAATGAATGGAGACAAGAGTTTGGTGAACTGCATACAATTAGAGAAAAAAATATTATCAAGTTAGTAAATAAATTGGATGAGGAGGGGTTAAAAAAAATATTAAAGGTGTTTGATTTAATATGGTTTCTAAGTTAATTGTATGATTTTAATTCATTATTAATTTCATTTACATATTGTTTATTATTAATGGTGGAAGGAGTATATCTTGATCATTAATCTTAATAATTAAGATTAGAAGATGAAGTATATATGTGATTTTTTTTAAATGATTGTGTGAGTTTAAGTAATTTTTAATATAAGTGAATTCAGATATATGAAAATATATCTTATAAATTATTAGTTAACATTTGTTCTATTTTGGATAATGAAAAATTTAGAACAGTAAAAATAGATTACTTCAGAAATAATAATCTCATTAAACAATTTTTTTCCTAAAGTATCTAGTTCAAAAGAAAATTAAAAAGTTCACAGTGCACAAAAAATTCCCATAAGCCGTCATTTATGTGAAGTTCCCTACACATGATGACACTAAAATTTATGTGGGTTATTTGTATATTGGGATAAATGGTTGCTTAGGTCAACCTATACATAATTATTTCTTTTGAATTTATTCTTTTAGTAATAATTGTGGTTTTAAGCTATGAATATATGATATTCAACATTTTTGGACCTTTGTAAATATAATTTTAATTAATTTTAGTGTAAAATTTTTACATTATTATTTAATCACATGTTATCATATTATTAAAAATATTTAATTTTTTAAATAATTATTATTTGGCGATAGTATAAAACTTTTAACTCTAATAGTGAATTAAAATTAAACTTGATAAGCATTCCATATTCAAAATTAAAAAATTATTGTGGAGATATACAAAATTTAATGTTAAATATAAACAACAAATGAGAATATTTTATTAAACCAATTTAATGTTAATTAGATCTTTATTAAAAAAAACAAGCAATTATTACAAAAAAAATCAATAAAATGTATTTAAAATAGAGATAGGGAATTTTTCTAAAATATTTGACTTGATTGTTATTATATTAATAGAAAAAATTAGAAAAGCAAAAGTGATTTTTTGCAACAGTAAAGGATTTTAGGAAGTAGTTCAGTCTTGAAAACACAAAATTATGCTACGAGATTCAACCATATACAACACAACACAATGGGTGGTAGGTTGGCAGCTAGTAGCTAGCAACAAAGGATCAATAATCATAGAATCCAAAAATTGGTTTTAACTATGAACATGAGAATATATACTTTACGTGGAGAGCACAGACAGAATCACATAATGAAGGAAAAAAAAAATAAACAAGAGAGAATATGAGGAAGTGGAAGATATAGACTATAAAGAAATACCTCGTTATCTCTGATATGTGCGATTTGCCATCCTCTCTCACGCTGGCCAAGATTATGCACACACGGGATGTTTAGAAACTCTTGTAGGCAAAATTTAGCTTGTGTGGTTGAATGAAAGAAGAACTTGGAGGAAACTCTCCTAAGCAATCCCTTTATATAGGGGAGATAAGCAAGTTACTATTACGAACATAATATATTACAAATCCAACTTTTAAAAAGTCTTGTATTACAATCATGGTTTTACAATCCAAAAGTAGAAGAGAGCCTAGTATTACAATCATTGTATTACAAATCTAAAAGCAAAAGAGAGTCTAGTATTACAATCATTGTATTATAATATAAAAGCAGAAGAGAGTCTAGTATTACAATCATTGTACTACAATCCAAAAGCATAAGAGAGTCTTACCAAAGTTACCACTAAGTGCGGAGAGTGTCTTACAATCCAAAAGCAGAAGCTCCATCCAAGTTCCAAAAGTTACCAAAAAAAAAAACTAAATTTTATAGGAACAAAAATCATATTTCAGCCAATATTTATTTATATTTTACTCTAAAGTTCAAACAAGCTATAAGAAACAAAAATTCCTATATTTATGTATTTGGAGGCCACTTTAGAAGGATTAGAATATCAACAGAGAATGTTTTTATGTTCTCTTATAGGAATATCACCAAAACACTTCGGCTTCTTCTTCTTCTCTCCATCCCATTATGCAAGCTTTGTTGAAGTTCATCCGTCTTGGTGTTGATAGCTGATTCTTCTTCTTTTTCTTCCTAAATCCTTCGCCTTGACAGAGGAACTCTATTCAACTCCTCTGCTGTGCTAAACCAAACCAGTGACTACTCTTTTTATCTTTTGCTCAAATTTTGTTATGCCCTGAAAATATTCATGAGATGAGACACAACTTTTAAGTTGATGATTCTGCAAAGTTTAGGGCAAAGTTCTTAAATGGTAACTAGGGGCATTAAATAGAAAATGTAAGTGATTTTAAATTCTTCTATAGCTATGTTTTCTGAGTTTTGTGGATTAAATTGTGAAGAAGTTGATGATTGAATGTATATTACTATATTTACTATTTTTGGCTCTTAGAAATTTTGGAACTTCATTGGACCTTAAGGAATTTGACATGCTATGGAAGCCCTAATGGAATCAGAATCTAAAGGTTATCATATGGTTTGAAAATTGAAATTGATGCTGGCTTGGATGCCTACATCCTAGTAAACAAAGTGTTTATGTTAAAGAGAATGAAATTCTGATTTGAGAAGTTAAGAATAAGGATTCTATTTTGATTCATTAGGGACTCTCAAATGCAAATGCTTTATTGTGGAAATTTGTGAATACCAAGTAAATTTTACCATGGCTTTAGGCCAAATTATAACTATAATGACGTCTAAGATTGTTGGAGATGGCTGAAAGAGGAATTTGCTTTAACAGCTATATTTTGATTGTGAGTAAGCAGTATTTCTATTTGAGGCTTTAAGTGGCATTCTGTATTATATATTCTTTAATATTGGTTTCAAAAGATTTCTGCAATAAGTGAAAGAAATTTAAGGATGATTGTACAATTTCGAAACATGATTGGTTTCAGGGCATTGTTGTTGAGTTAGATCATTATATTAATGTATTTAATTTGGAAAACTTGAGGAGTTGAGTTCAAAAACATTATACTAAATAATTAAATCATTACATGTGATCTCCTGGGCTTGTAACCAAAACTTAACCACATTCTGCACTCCACCGGGGCATTCTTGTCATCACCAATTTCATGTCCGTTGGAAAACTGCCATTGCAGGAGACTTGTGCGCTCTCTCTCTCTCTCTCTCTCTCTCTCTCTTGGGGCCTCTAGATAAGAATATGTTGTGAGTTTAACACCATCAAGTTTGTTGCTACTGCTTCTTCACTGTCCTGTGGCACTGCTCTCCTGCTAAACTTCCTCAGCCATTGTTGACCTCATATATATATATGCTTTTGAAATCCCCCTATTATTCCCTCCTCTCTGTGTCACAGGGACATTTCAGGATTTATACATTGTTAAATCAAGTGCTTGGCCTATAACATCCTAACTGATTGTAAAGAAGAGAAGCAGAGAGTTGCTATGAAGAAACTTGCGGATTGGAGGTGGAACCCCAGGAGCAATTTTTGCTAGGAAATCTGAATTTCTTGTATATAATTTTATACATAAAATTTATTTATAAATTTTTTACTCCTAATTTTATTTTCATACTGAACATGCACATATTTTTGTGAAATAATTTCTTGTTCTTTACTATAATTTAGAGTTAAATGGTGTCGAAAATTTTGGAAATAAAAAAAATTTATAATTTCAAATTTAAAATGAAAGTATATTATTATGATTATTGAGTACCAGTTCAAAGTTTTTCACTATCTCAAGGGTGGTACTATTGATGACCAAGTCATGTCTTGCATTGTTTTAATGACAGTTTGCCATGATTGATTTGATTTGAGCATAGATTCCTGTCTATACATTTGTGGATAAACCCAAATTGTAGAATGAAGTCTTTTCTATATATTAAATATGAAGAAATAATTTTGATTCACATGCACGCACTGATGTAAAAGTTTTTACATCATTTTATAATTTTTATTTTATTTTTTATACACTGAGAGTATCTCTCTATTCAAAAGGTGAATATTTAATTTCTTAATCTTTAGTTATATTTTTTGTAGAAAAAGGCCTACCAACAATATATGTTCTATTCATATCTATTAAAGATTAAACTTTGGACATGATGCTTAAGAAACCTAAACTATTTTTACTTAAACTAATGTATGTTGATAATTTTTATTACCTTTCTCCATAAAGTGCCGGGAAGCCTCTCCACAAAGGATTCAAAGCCAACAATACATGTTCTATTCATATCTATTAAAGATTAAACTTTGGACATGATGCTTAAGAAACCTAAACTATTTTTACTTAAACTAATGTATGTTGATAATTTTTATTACCTTTCTCCATAAAGTGCCGGGAAGCCTCTCCACAAAGGATTCAAAGCAAGATTTGGACTATTGTAAGTAAAGGTTATCCTACTAAATGTAATTATGTGTGTTTATATATCATTAAAATAATTTAGTTACGATAATAATTATTTAAAAAATTAATTTTTTTAATGATGTCAATACATAATTAAGTGATAATATAAAAATTTTATATTATTAGTAAATCAAAAGTAACTTTAAATATAATGTAATTTTTGCTTACAATTTATTTTTATTTTTATTTCTTTTCAAGATACAAAATTGTTAATTAAATTTTATAATTATTTTCTTGTAATATAATTTTTAATTAATAATATATCTAGTTTATTTAATTTTTTTTAGATGTCGTTGACATTATTTTAATTTTAAAAAACTTACCATACAAGTAATGTTTTCATATATTTGAGGCAAAGACCATTGTATCCACTTCTAGATCATGGGTCAAATGGGGTGGTGTTGTCAATTTATTTAATGGTGCTGCCAATTTAGAGAAGTTTTCTACAAACCCGTCTGTGTTTGGAGAGATATAATTAGAGAGTAGATGGGATTGGAGTAAAGTGGCAAAAAGCTAATGGCTTGTATCATATTTGGCTTGGAATGTCTCAATTGGTTTTCTACATATTGGTGCACTATTTCTGCCTATTTATAGGCTAGTAGTTCCGCCTCATGAATTGCGGTTCATGAATGGCGGTTTTGATATGAAAATTCATAAACATTTAATAAATTTTAATTAAACTAATTTAAAAATTTCTTTAAAAATAAGTTAATTTGAGTGGATTTTAGAAGATTTTATTTAAGTTTGTTATTTCGATCTTTATTAAAGAGATATAATAATAATAATAATAATAATAATAATAATAATAATAATATATTATTATTATTATTATTATTATTATTATTATTATTATTATTATTATTATAAAGGTAAAAATATAATATTTTTAAATAAAATTAATTCAATTTATTTTTAGTGTATTTTAAATAAAAAATTATTTTTAAATCAATTTAAATTATAAATTTTATAATGATTCTTAAATATAAAAATTTTATTTTAAATTCAATTTAACATAATTTAATATATTTTAATTTTAATTATTTGAAACAAACCCATAAATTCAAGTCAAATTGCAACTTGGTTTAGCTTATCTTTCCTTCTTTTGTGTTTTCCAATGGTTAGCTGTTAGTAACAATAGGGAAGCTCTAGCCTACAGACATAATTAGTTCCCTGTTTCAATTTTCCTTTCGACGCGTCCGGAATATGTTTCCTTCAACATTTGTCATGCCTAACCAAGGTCAGTTTCATGTGTTTCGATGTATGCATTGGAAATAAATATTTGAAACTTCCTTTTAATAAAGTTGGCAGTATTTATTTTTAAAAAAATGTATATGGTTATTGATATCAAACAAATGCAACAGCCGAGATTATATAAAATTGCAAAGGCATGAAAAGTTATTAGAAATGAGCTAATAACGAGGTATTTACTTATTTAAGTAGTTTGCAAGAGATTAAATGTTTAAACCTCTCTGCGCTGCACCAAGTTCTTCACCAATTGATATGGTCTCTGAAACTCTTAAACTCTTTCACCAAAAGTTTTGATTGGCTTAATGGTTAGTGAAGTGTGCTTCCTATCTTGACTACTCAAATTCAAACCCACATGCCAGTAAGTAAAGAAAGTAATTTTCCTAATTTGAAAAACTTGATGTGAAGAATGCATTCTTTAGATTGCGTAAAAAGCAACTTAATCTTGATTAACACAAAAATTAGTTTAAAAATAATTTTTACATTAAAAAAAACTTCATTCTCTAGTTGTTCACTGTAGAGTTGAGCTAGATTAATCAGTCAATTAAGAATGATATTGAATTTCGTCCTTTTTTTTATATTAAAAAAGAAAAAAAGAAACAGAAGCTTGATAAAACATATTAAGGACATGTTTGGTTTAATTTAAATTTTGAAAAAAAATTATTTTTTTGAAAAGCTTTTTAATTAAAATTTTGATTATAAGCTTTTTAAATACAAAATAAATTATCCAAAAATACATTAATATTAGACTGTTAATCGATCCCCAGAATCAAGCTAGTAAACAGAGGACCACATAATTAGAATGGGTTACCAAACGTAGTACATACTACATAGGATAATTGTGGAATAGCCTAAAAGTCTAATTAATATCCACAAAGAGCCCAACGGATCACTTTTTTACCATTTTGTGGATCCATGAACATAGGTTGGATCCAGTATGGGTTTTGTCGTTTTGATGTGGATCATACGCTAATGTTACAAGATTTGAAACATGGTTCCTTAAAAAGCTCACTGATCTCAGTAGATTGGCTGGTGGAGCTAAAGAAAGGACTGCTCTCTTAGGAGCTACTTGTTGGACTATATGGAAAGGCAGGAATGGATTTATATTTGAAGGAAAAATGCCTAATCCTTTATTTTCTATGAACAATGTAAAGCTGCTAACCAAAGAGTATGGCAGTGTAAGTGTTGACCAACAATCAGCTAACCCCAGCGTTTGGTATCTCAGTATCGGTTAGCAAATGGCGCCCTCCTAAACCAGGCTTCTTAAGATTAATGCAGTTGCGGCACACAGACACAAAGAGGATAGGAGCTATTGCAGCGGTGGTTAGAGATGGCAGTGGTCGCTTTGTTACTGGGGATGCCAAGGGTATTCGCTTTTCTTCAAGCTTATATCAGCAGAAGCTCTTGCAGCGAAAGAAGCGCTCATTTTGGCCTGCAGCCTGGGGTGGCAGCATGTACTGCTTGGAGTTGATAGAAGCATGTAGAGAGCGCAGGAAAATTTGGGCTATTCAAGGAAATTTTAGATGATATTTGGCATATCAGAACTGGTTTCGCTAAGTGTGGTTTTCTGTGGGCTCACAGAGTTGCCAATAAGGTTGCTTATGAGATTGCAAGGAGCCAACTTTCCAACTCTCTTCCCGCATTCTGGACCAGTCATCTCCCAACTGCTGTCTCGAATTTATTGATTGCTGATCTGCCAACTACCTCGTAGGTTGGAGGGTTTAATGTTTATACCTGTTGTGCCAGCGAGCTTGGCAGTATCTAATTGTTGTATTTATTCTCCTATTGCTGTATCGTTGGGCATTTGTAGTTCCACATAGGAACAGGTTTAGTTTGTTCCTCTCTAGAACTCGGTTTGTTCAATGAAGCTCGGCTGACCAAAAAAAAAAAAAAAGAACGCTAACACCTTTTTTTGGGGGGCGAATGCTGATGCTTAATGCATGTTTCTCTCAAGGTTCTGAAAACCGGACCGGACCGACCGGTGCGGCCGGTTGGACCGGGAACCGGTTCCCTAACCGGTCCGGGTCATCGTCCAAAACCGTAGCAGTCAAAAACCGGTGAACAGGTCTCAAACCGGGCAAACCGGAGCCGGTCCGTACGGTTGCCCGGGTCTGCTCTTTTTTTTTTTGAATTTTTACGTCAAAACGACGTCGTTTTGATATATATTTTTCAAAAAAAAAAAACTGGACGACGTCGTTTCGGTTTGAATCAAAATCGAAACCCTTGCTCGCCCTCGCTGCGGAAACCCTCGCCGCTGCAGAAAGTCGGAAACTCTCGCGCCCTCGCTGCTCTGCGTCGTCTCTCGCCGAAACGCTCACCCTCGCTGGCTCGCTGCTCCGCGTCGTCTCTCACGTCTAACCGTTTCGGTCGTCTCTCACCGAAAACCCTCGCTGGCTCGCTGCGGAAGCCGGAAGCTGAAAACCCGCGTGCGTCCGTCTGCGTCGGTGCGTCGTCTGCGTCCGTGCGTCCTTGACTCCGGTTTCTTACCTTTAGAAACCCTCACTATCGGAGATCCTCAAAGTATACACGGATACACCTCTGCACATTTTTATTTTATTTTTTGATATTTTTCCGTTTTTGTATCTGGAATCTGAATGCCGAGAATGGGGAAGATTGTGTGTTTAATTTGATTTGCAGATGATTTTTGATTATTGTTTGTGCCGTGTACACTTTGTGGGTTGTACCCATTTTTGTTTCTATAATTGTTGTTTAGTTGCGCATGTAGTGTTTGATAAAATGCTTCAAAGACATTGCAACTAGAATTGTGTTTCAAATAATTTTATTATTAATTTATATTGTATTTTTATAATTTTTATTTATTTTAGTACTATTATAAATAATTATATATATTATATATAAATATAAATATATATTTTAATTATACTCCGGTTCGACCACGGTTCGACCATTAAACCTTGAATCAGTACCTCGACCGGTTCAATGACCGGTTTGATTTTCATAACCTTGGTTTCTTTATCTCAGTGTGTTAAATGACGTAGCAACGCTCAATGATTTGATTTAAGAGATGCTGAATTTTTTATTATAAAATTTTATATATTTCTTTTCAACTTTTGCCACCAACGTTACTCATTCTCAAATCCGTTCAAATGCAACTGTAAAAGTTATAATTTATGTATATGAAAATAAGTTTAAACTTGTTTTATTAACTGTCTAAAATTAATTTACTATTGGTTAATAATAAGGTGCAAACCAGAATATTACACTTAAAAAAAATTAACTATTTTTTAAATAAGTGACACAATATGATTCATTGATAATGAATTAAAATTAAATATTATAAGAATTGTAAGTTTTTATGTTTACGAAAGATGATGAATTTACATATTTTTATAAATAAAATTGTAAAATTTTTATAAAAATATTAAAATATATTTTTATAAATAAAAACATTAAAATATATTTTTATAAATATTATGAAACGACATATTAATACATAGTTTTTTTTTAATAATATACAGTAATAAGTTCTTTTAAAGGGTGGGGCTATTGATATTTCAATTTATCAATTCACATTCCTCATTTTTTAATTTTTATTGTACCTTTCAAATTTACCCTTATTTAAGTTTTTCCTTTGAACAAAAATCAAAGTTTTTAAAGACAATTTACCCTTATTAATTAAAATTTTTTCTAGTTGGAGAAATATTTACGATTGATGTCACTTATTGAGGTGAGTTTTTTTGATAATATATATTTTGATGTCACAATTTTGGACATGTTATTAACAAATTGTTGTCAATCAAATTATGCCACCACAATTATAGATTTTTTTTTATTTGTTGTGTATATAAAAATTAAATATATTCCTTTTTATGTTTTCCAGGTTTGCATATGATATTTGAAGGGAGTGAACTCTCAAAGCTAAGAACGTTGGCGCAGCAATTTTGTATTTGATGTGTTATTTTCTTTTTAATGTACTCTAATGTTTTTTTTTTGTTGGACTATTATGAATTTATAAATTATATGGAGTTATATCAGTTTTTTAAATTATTAATTACTTTGTTTTGATTTTTAAAATTAAAATAAATTTATAACTTTGTTAGTATTATATGCAGAGTTTTCTTTCAAAAGTTGAAATCTATATGCATTTGTATGTCCTTCTATATTCTAAAAAGTTTAAATAAAACATTATGTGTACAGAAAAGTATTTTTTTTTATAATCAGTTTGGAGAGTAGATAAATTGATTAAAGATTATAAATTAGTTATAACTAGTTTGGAGTGCGGATAAACAACTACAATATAGAAGAAAATGATTTTAACTCTTGTTTAAATGAAAAACCTGAATAAAGGTAACTTTGTCAAGTACAATAAAAATTAAAAAGTGAGAATTGTGAATACCTAAATTAGAGTGTTAATAACCTACCCTCTTTTTAAACATTTAAAAAATTTGAAGCGTAGCATTTACAATAAAATAGACATATAATTACTTGAGTGGAATAAATAACGGAAACAAACTTGTATATTCTCTTACCATAATTATAGTTATGCATATTAAAAAAATTCTAAAATAGAAAACCCACTATACTATTTTAAGGAATTCAGAAATGTTCCTGAAAAAGGCAAGGGAATAAAGGAAATATAGTTAAAAAGAAAGAAAAAAAAATGGATCCAAACAACAATAGGAAGGCCGAGTCTGGTTGAATTTTCAAGGTTCCAAGATCCCTTTTTTTGCTGCAGCCCATCTCTCTCTCTTTCTCTCTTTCTTCTAATTCTCCCGTCGCCTGATGAGGCTAGAAGGAAACAGAGAAGCTTCAAAGGGTCTTGTGGTGAAGCTCATAGACATCACTATGTTCCTCTTCTACCTCGTAATAGCACTCGCAGCTCCGTTTATAGCCTCAAGAGTCAAGACCAACAACACAAAACCAAATTCAATTTCATAAAAATGAGTTCATTCCAACTTCATTGCCATAGATGCTAGTTTCACAGCTCATACTCAGCAGACCCAAAAGAAATAAAATTTACTGATCAATCAACCAATTTCAACAACAGAAATTCAATTTCAATGGGGATTGAGGAGTTTCACTGTCTTCCATCCATTTCACATTCCTATATCGATTACATTGCGCTGATTCACAAAAGAAAATTCAACAATGAACCCAAAACAGAACAGCCAAAACTCAAAATGCAGCTCGAATCCACCATACACACACACTTACAGCAAATTAAATCATTGAATACATTTGAGTCAATGGTGGGAGGTTGAATGGCACGAATACATTGTCCTTTGCTCCGATTGAATCATTGGTAGGCAGCCATTTAGTGGTTGCTATTGAATGAAGAAGATGGCAAACAAACCACCAAATGCTGATACTGTGATTAGGAATCGAAATGAAGGACTTTCGTTGGAAAAAAAAAAAAAAAAAGACTAAGAAGCAATAACAAATAACGTTAGGACTAGAGAATAAATAACATAAAACTTGGACCTACTTGTGGTAGAAGGCTCCGGGTGGTTAATGGTTAACATAATGATGTAAATTTTAGCTATGATGGTGGATGCTAAGATCTCATATCTGGATTAGTTCATTATTCTCATTGTTTGGCCAGTTGTGCAAAAGTTGTTTGATGAATTTACGCAGCAGAGTTCCTAGAACCATTATGAATGGTAAAATTGGTTTTGGTTTTAGATCTACCTGCTTGTTAACAATGGGACTATGATTTCTCTTTAAAGGCAGATATGATCTTGTGAACTCTAATCTAATGTCAAGATCACTTAAATGCTTGGTGTGTTTTGTTGTTTGAATGGAGCTGGTGTTTGAATATCTCAGGTGACGTTCTAGTATTTTGTCATTTCACCGGCTTAACTTTTTGTACCTAGTCGATTGCCCAAATGTTGCTTGATAAGATGCCTAGAGAGGTATTGCTTGATGAAATGCAATTTATTGCTCCGAACTCCAAATGCTTGCTCTTTTTTTGAAATGGGTATTAATAATTTAGGTTGGAATTGTGGTGTTGACTATGTAGGATTTGGGAGGTTAATTTGCTCCTTAGGAATAGTTTGATGTTGTGTCAGGTAGAGATATAAAATCTTTTATATGCTTTCATTCACTTGTTAGCTTTTTAGAATGGGTTGACTGAATTTTCTACTAATACCTTCTTAAAAGTTTTGTTGATACACTAAACATCTTTTTGCTTTGTATTTTGCCTGGCATCCTGATAACTGCCTTTGAGGATCTGATGTGGGATTTATTTCTTTTCAATGGGTTAAAACCCTATGCTCTAGTAAATTGAATTCTGCTGTGTGTTCTTAGAGTTGGATATTTACTTCATGATGCTTTATTTCAAATGCTAAGATAGAAATAATTGGCAAAATGGTTTCATATGGAGTGTTAACAAGGAAAGTGTAAAGTCCAATAATGAGATGTGTTTTGTTAAATTGCTGCATTTGGTTTAGAAGTAGAAGTATTAACCATTACTGAAAATGCTACATTTGGCTTCCTGCAATGTTTTGAAATTTTGCTTCTCAAACGTTTAAGAGTTGATAAAAAATCAAAGGTTTAGGATTTGATTAGATAAAAGAACATGGATAATAAAATATAGATTTGTTAAAATCCTTTTCCTTCATTTTCCCATCAACAATTATTTTTGTATTTTACTCTTTAAAATGTATCTCCCACTTTTAAAGGATCTAAATCGTGTTTTGATACTTCCTGCATTCAATTTCCTACACAAAAATTTCTCGTGTGGTTGATATATGATTCAAGTATTTGTTTAATGCACTTGTGCATTGTTGCTTTTATAAAATTTTATAAATTACTGTCAAGCGTATCTAACTCCAATCTAACAAATACAAATGTTGATCCCACATAGATTTAGAGTTAAAGTTTTAAGCTTATGATAAATTTCTTTAATTTAGTTAAAAAAAGTTTTGAATTATAAAATTAAATACAAAAACTAAATAGGAACTAAGAATAAAATTAAAAGACTCAACAATTAAATGAATCTAATTAGCACAAGCAGAAAATTTGAGAATTAACCAAATACAAAATGACTGAGGTTCATAATTCATGAAGACTAATTTTAATATTCATGATTCACCTAGACTAATTTAAAATATAAACTATGTCAAATTATTACTCTCATATTCTATATTCTCATATATTTTATCTCAAGAACATCTAGCAAAAAAGGATCTCAACTTTTGCCAAAAAAACCAATGGTTGCTGTGCTAACAATTTCTCAGAGTGTGTTTCCTGCAATTTACCACTATAATTAAACTATTAGTTAGTCTAAAAATAATAACCAATAATCTCACAAAATTAATAAAATTAGCTAATATCATGATATAATAATAAAGCTTACTTTTTGTATGAAAAATATGTATAATTAGGCTATTATCATGTATGCAAATTTATGTAGTTATTTCAAGGTTTTGAAAACCGGATCTAACTGGCCGGTTCAACCGAAAATCGGACTATTAGCCGGTCCAGTCCAGTCTTGTGACCGGTTCAAAGGTCCAAATTCACAAATTTAACAAAATCGTTGCGGATGGTCTCGAACACGGGTTCGTATGAAAGTGGACAGCAACTTTGTCACTAAACCAGACATGCTTTCAGTATATGAATACTTTATTATATATTTAATATAAAGTAGGTACTTCTAAGTTTCAACAAACGATTTTTAGTCTGAACTTGAGATAAAATGTGAGATGAAATAAATATTATTACTGTTAATGTTTATAATATATGAATTACAAATTATAAATTATGTTTATTTTAATTAATTTGTATGCTATATTGCTATATGAATTAATGTTGTGTTTCTTACATGAGTATAATATTTTTTTTTATTTTATGATACTATTTTTTTTATGTTTCAAATAATTTTATTATTAATTTATATTATATTTTTATAATTTTTATTTATTTTATTAATATATAAAATATACTTATATTTGTATATAAATATAAATATATATTTAATTATATTTCGGTTCGACCACGGTTCGATTACGGTTAAACCATTGAACCTTGAATCAGTAGCTCGACCGGTTCAATGACCAGTTCGGTTTTCATAACCTTGAGTTATTTAGGTGTTTAGGAATATTTTATGCTTCTAATGTCCACATTCTTTTTTATTCACGTTTATGGTGGGTTATTTTTTTTTTTTGTCATTTGAAATCTTTTAAGCATGTCCTTCATTTTGTGTAAACCTTTTTGGTCTACCATTATTTACACTTTAAAATAAATAGCCAAAAATAATTTTTTTCATCAAATACTTCAGTTTATTTCTAGAAAAGTGGAAGAGAATTACTGAAAAATCTAAAAATAAAATAAGCAATAAATTAATCAATTTTAATAATATAACATATCAAAGAAAAAAAAAAGTAATCACAAACTTGTTTGTGACTATCTTGTAATTTTTCAAGTCTGTCTTCTGGACACTTATACCTCCTTGGCTAATTGTGTCGCAATTTTCCACATTCAGAAGTTTATTGAGGAGTGTAGATACATTCTTGTAGAAACACTACAAAAAACACGCGAAATTACGGCGGCTACAGGGGGGGGGGGGTTTATAGAAACCGCCGCAATAAAACATATAATGGGTTGATTTTCGAACTGGCGTAATTCGAAATAAATGGTGGCGTTGTTTTTTTCATATTGCGGCGGTTTATAACCGCGGCAATGCAAAAAAGAGATTAAAAAAAAATCCCTCTTCTTTTTCGGTGCGCAGTTCCACTCTTCTTCGATACTAAAAGAAAGCCGCCGTCTCTGCGTTGGTGCTTCCCCGTCCATCACGCCGCTGCTCCTCCATCCATCATTCCGCTGCTATGACGTCCCAAGGCATTTGAACTTTCCTTCGTATTTTTATACTGATCGATGAGTCCTTGGAAGAGCGCATCCATCTTCTCTCCAAGCCTTCGTATCTTCTTTTGGTCACCATTATAATTGATCCACCTGAATGCAGCTCCTCCTGCTCGCGCCGGCGACCCAGCAAAGCCACCTGCAAAGTGAGTTCTTCCTCCTTCCTTTATCTCATTCTCTTCTGCCTCCTCTGTTTGTTGAATGCTTTTATTGTTTGCTTTCATATTTATTGGATGGTGATTCCATAGGTTTAGTGCTGCAGAAAACTGGATTGGGTGGTCTTGTGTGAATTTTTAATTTAAGGAAAATAAAAAAGAAAAAAGAAGAAAAAACTAGGATTCCATTTTCTGCTCTGTAACTGTAACCGGTTCTGTGCAATAATCTAGATTTTCTCTGAGACAGAGGAAGGTAATAGGGCAGATAAAAAATGGCTCTTGTTTCAATAGTACAAAATATATAACGGAATTTGTTCAATGTGTAACACTATGGATTGATGATGCACATTTCATCTGAGACATAACATAGGTAATCTTGATTCTTGACCTTGTTTAGAGAGTAGAGAGATTTCCAAAAAATTTGACGAAGGATTTTTTTTTTTTGGGTTTTTTCTTCGACAATTGTGTTTACTAGCTAGGGGAATTTATGCTGCTGCAAGTTTTCCAAGTGTGGTTGGAACATTTTAATTTATGATATTTTGTTGTTTTGGATTTTCCCTTAATTTTAAGTAATGCCAATTTGAGATTATGAAATGGGTTAAGGGGAGAAGTTTTTTACTTTTTTTCCTAGGGGATGCGCTGCTGTTATGCATTGTCCAATGTTGCTGATTTGAGCATCTAGTGGACCAAATTTGTCTCATTCGTTCTCTATCTCACTAGGCTTAGATTAAAAGGCTGAAGTAATAAAAAGGACAGTACCGAGCAGTTTATAACAATTTGCTGCTGTGCATTTTATGAATTGACTTTTGAAGTTCATGTCAATGACAAGTTTTGTTGGCATTTTATGAATCTGCTGCTGTGTATCACTTAACAGGTGTGTTTGCTATGTTCAAATCTAGCTTAGCTTAGTGTTACTGCTGCATTCTCAAAGGTACTTCTACTTCTGTGTTACTGCTAGCTAGAACTTTCACTTCGAAACATCCCTTAAACTTGCATTTAAAAGGGCTATATGGCACAATTCCGGTACCAAGCTCCCTGTACCAACAAATGAAGTTAGGAAGTGGACTCACATTAAGACAAACATGAAGCAAGTAGCAACTAAGCCTTTTGTTTTTTTCACTCTCTTTTCAAGTAGCTCATTGTTAAAGAGATTGTTCTGCGTTATTTTTTTTTTAATGCTTAGAATCCCATGACTTCCGTGGCTGTCTATATATATATATATATATATATTGAACCAATGGGGTCAATGAATCCCATGACTTCCGTGGGTTTTCACACTTCATAGTTATACACAAATGCAGGGAACTTGGCACTTGTGGGGCTGTCAATATATATATATATATATATTGAAGTAGTGGGGCCAAAGAATCCCATACTACACAATCACTTCATATTTACTACACAAATGCAGGGGACTTGGGGCTATCAATATATATATATATATATATATATATATTTGAACCAATGGGGCCAAAGAATCCCATGACTTACACTTCTTATTTACTACACAATCACTTCCTATTTACTACACAAATGCAAGGGACTCGGGGCTGTCAATATATATATATATAGTAACATGAAAGTAACTTGGCACTTGTGGGGCTGTCAACATTAGTTGGATTTGGAAGATTTAGTGACTTGTCCCCCCCTAAAAGCATCATTTTTTTGTTGTAAAATGTTTGCATTTCTGCTGCACTTTATGCAATATTTTCCACTACAATATTTTTCTGTGCTTGCAACTTCTTGTCGTACAATTTTTTATTTTATTCTCAGGCATGTATTAATTTGATACAAACTCACGTGATTTCTAGTCCACCACCAGTTTCTTTGTGGCAGTCTTGTTTACTGACGTTAAGAGATTCGATTTCTCGCTATTTCAGGTGCCTTATAAACTTTTTTTGCCCCATCATGGAAAAAAAGTTTTATTGAAGATTTTTTGTTGTTTAATTTGTTATTGTTGAACAAAATTATTAGTCATTTATATGAATGTCTTATCTTTTTTGGCAGCATATTAGTGTTGGAATTTGTCTTGCTATTCAGCCAGCATTTTCATAGTTAAATCAAATTGTGCATGAAGTTAATGTACATCCATGGATAAGTCTTGGATTGCATTGCCACGAAAAACAATTGCATATTCAGTTGGTTTAAGCAAATTTCTAGATTTTGCATTTGAGAATCGGGCTGTTGGGGATACAATACGATGTCCGTGTCCAAAGTGTGGGTCTGTGAAGTGGCAAACTAGAGACATAGTGCAGGAACACTTGCTTTGGAAGCCATTTACCAAAAATTATGTTATTTGGAATCTTCTTGGTGAGAGACGAGTATCGGAGTCTCTTAGAAACATAGATGTTATGCAAGAGACATTGCACCTTGAAAATCCAATTGAAATGATGATCAATGATGCTTTTGGGCACTATAGGCACCAAGACACTGATGTAGGTGTATCACAACCGTTGGGTGCAGATGAAATATTAAATGAGGGGCCTAGGGAGGATTATAGTGACTTTTATGAGTTTCTCAAAGATAGAAATCAAACATTGTATGACTTTTATGACTTTTAAAAGCTAAACTTAGTGATGAAGAAGTTTTGGAGAAGTCACTTGAGGCCAAATTGGCTGAAAGGCAAAGAAAAGGTACGTTCTTGTGCAAGCAATGCTGTGTCTCCATTTCCAGATGGATGGATTTAAGCATTGATATCTGTTGTGCTTTTACCTTCAACTTTTTGTATTTTTTTTTTTTTTTTTACTTTCCTCAGTTGAGCAGATGGAAGAATTGAGAAAGCAGCTGGAAAAAGAACACAATATTATGTGTGCGAGGAAGCAATTGGATACCTAAATGGCAAGAAATCAGAGGTGGAATCCAAGACGTGCTCTGGAAACAAGGCAGAGAAATGTTGAGGCTGTGTTAGCTGAGGTATCATTTCTTAAGTTTCACAATGGAACAATTAAATTTGATGAAAGAATAAATTGATGTTATATCTTGTCTGCAATTAACAGGTGGATGCCATAAATCTTAAGACTTCATCAGTAAAAGAATCTGGAGCAGTTAAAGTGGAACAGTTAGGTCACAAATGTGAAGAGCTAGTGCAAGAGGTACATGGCCATTTATTTATTTTTTTTCATTTTTTTTGGTAACCTGTGTGGTCTGATCACCCTGCTTGGCTTAAGTAGCTTGAAATTGCAGCCATACTTCTTCCTTCATGAAAATGGTCTAAAGTCTAAATCACCCGGCTTGGCTGAGGATGAATTATTGTAATGTTGAATGAGAAATAGCTGAATTATTGTGCGTGGATTGTTGCAGTTTCAAAAGTATGCAAACTCGAATTGCGCATGTGATAGAATCTTGGCCAAAGACTCAAGGCAATTAAGGGAGACGAGGTAGATTTGTCATTTTACATCATGTTTAATTATGGACAAGAATTAACCAAATAGCTTGATAAAACTATGTTACATTTCCACTGTTTTCTGCAGGGTATTTGTCCAAGAGTTTTGTGGATAGGAGTTGGAAGTTGAATATTTTTGTGGTGTTGGTGAGAAGACAAAGCAAATTCTAGCTCAAAGGCACCCACAAGCCGAGGCTCAGAACAGAAGTCCGGTTTCTAGTCAGTATTGAGCTGATTATGTATTACTAATTATATTACTTAAAATAATTATCACTTTATTTTTTTTTAATGTAAAAACACCTTGTCTATCGATTTAAAAATATTTTATATTTAAATCTTGTATTATTTAAGGATCACAGATCCAGAATACAGAAACCCGTGTGAAACCAAAATTTAAAATCTCACCTAGAAACTGAAGTATTTTGACATATACTTGACCTTTTTTTTTTTTTCAAAATATCCGTGTTTCATAGATATTATCTTTCAAAAAGTATGTTTTTCTTTTTGTCCTTATTCAGGTATGCTCATAACCTTTGCGTGTGAAACTAATCACATTCGAGGGACTTGGATTGCTCTTTCAAATAGTGCATTTTCATGGAAATCTGAACTTCTAACATAGCAGAAGCTCTCTTAACAACTTAAGTTTACATTTTACTTGAGCCATAATTTACTTGGTTCAAAAGTATGCTTTTATGTCAAAATTGTTTTAATTTTGTACTTTTTAACTTGTTTTGTGGTTAAATATTTATTTGAAATTTGGATTTCAGGCCCGGCCTAGAAATTGGGCCAAGCCCTAGACATTGGCCTAATCATTTGTATTATTTTAAGAAAATCTAGTATGGATGTGGGTTCAGGCTTGGTTTTGGCATCAAAGTGTGCCTTGAACGAATCTTGGTGAGGATGTATGCCATTCTCCGGTTTTAAATCTTCCATTCCCTTTTTTTGGCTATATTTTTCTGCTGAGATAGAGGATTTAAATTCCCCATCCCCCGCTCCTGACCAAAAAAACAAAAGAAAATCTAGCAATGATGACCCAAAAAAAAAAAAACAAAAACAAAAATCTAGTATGAAGCTCAGCATATCTAGCACAGCCTTGGTACATGTTTATCTTGGACAAGCGGCAACCCAAGTTGGTTGGTCATTTTTTTGAGATTCAAATTCTCAATTCTCTTTGCTGTTCAAGTGTTAGTTCGCATGGTAAGTTGATTGGCCTTGATATTACCGCACAAGGGATCGATTTCAGTGTGGAACGAATCCCATCCCCTCGCCTTCAACCTCCTGACCAAAAAAAAATTTCTCAATTCTCTTTTTTCCTTTGTCCCTCAATAATTCAATAAATAAAATATTGTCAACTAACAAAATATTGCATCTCTTTCTTAGTTGTCAATAATTTTACTCCTATTTTACAGTATTTTATTGGAGAGATATGATTGGAGACATAAAGTGAAGACATGATTTATATTCCATTTGTTAGAACATGAAACCACAAGGGAGTAGCAATACCATAACGTTCAAAGCTTGTTTTATACCGTCAAAATGCGTGTGTAACAAGATGTGGATATCCATATAATATGAGCTAGCTACGAAGCACAAGAGACTGACTATGATAAATAAATAAATAAATGAATAAATAAACTTAGTCATTGCACTATAATCGTTCTGAAAACCTATTGACTCGGATTATTAACTGGTCTGGTTAAATATTTCGTCTATTCTCAATAAAATTTGATTAACTTAATTAGTTTTTTTTAATTCTTTTAATTTTAACAGTTATTCTGATCGAACTATCAAATTGATGATTGAATCAGCAAGTCGATGAACCAGTTACCTAACTCAAAAAAAAAAATAGAGATTTATCGTTAATATGTAATTATTTAAATATTTAAATCTCTTTTTTCTTATAATTTTTTTTCCAACACGAAATTGATACTCGTTACAAATTTTAATATACTATTCATACAATAATAAACTATTTACTAACTTTGTAAATATATATATTAGTGAAAATATTAAATATAAAAAATAAATAAATAAAGTTATAGAATAAAATTACTTTTCATATATATTTATTGTAAGATATAGACCATAGACTCAACGCGTACGAGAACATGTTTCCCCCTGGATTCCTCTTCAAACGATCCTTCACTAGCGAGCACGTTGCGTTCAAATTTATAAACTTCACCAAACTAATTTCAAAAATCGAACCGGCCCACACATATAATTGTGGATTGAATATTGAGTAATTAGATTTTTGAATAACTCGAAGCACATACACTGTTCACAAATTATACCGTATATATATATTATATATAATTATATATATATATATATATATATATATATATAATTTAATTTTAATTTACTGTCAATATAAAAATTTTATACAATATTATTCAATTACATGTAACTACGATATTAAAAATATTTAATTTTTTTTATAATTACTATTATTATCAAACTCATATTAATTTGGTAATACATAATTAATTGAGAGTGTCTAAATTTTTTATACTAATAATAAATTAAAATTAATATATATATATATATTTTTTTTTTTTTGATAAGTAGTCAGGACTAAAAAATCCAAAAAAGTAAAAGATTTTGTATGAGTTTAATTTTGATTCAATAAATATAAAAAATTTTATATTAAAAAATTTAATTAAGATAATAATTATTTAAAAAATTATAACACTAAATAAGATATGATTTGATGATAATGTAAAATAATTTTATATTAATAATAAATTAAAATTAAATTTATTTTATATTGTGGTAGACTTTTTGAACATTATTAAATAAGCTCTTGTTCAAATTTGTAGAATTTTCTGCACCGGGAAGTTTCCTATTTCAACTCTCACCACATACTGACGTTATTCACAATTTGCAGTATCAATGAAACCTGTTTCTTTTCTTTCTTCTTTCTTTTTTCTTTTTTCGCCTCAACACGGCATTTCGAACTACAAACTCTGTGGCCAAAATGATTGACTTAATGGTTAAAAAAAGTATATTTTCGATCTTATCATTACTCAGATTTAAATCTTAAACAAATACATAAGAGAATTAATTCTTTTAAAATGTGGGAATGCACTCCTTTAACATTTGGAGAACTTAACCTTGATTGATCCAAAACTGATTCGAGAATATTTTTTCCAGTTCAAAGAAAAAGAAAACCATAAAGTTCTCTCTTGTTCCGCCGACGTTATCATTTTATATAAATTCTTATATAATACATTTTTAGTGAAAAAATGTTTGATCGTTGTTGTTGACTATCATGCGGTCTCCCATGAGTAAGGATTTATTTCTTATCATTGTAAAAGATTATTGTTTTATATTTAATTATAAAATGTGTAAGTTTTAATTAGATTTAAACAATAAATAAGTTAAAAAAGTGTAAGTTTTATAAAAGAAGCATGTAAGTTTCATTAGTACACCTGTGTAATTTTTTTGAAAAAAATAAATTACATACATTTAATAAATACTTACCACACTTTAACAACTTATATGAGAAAACAATTTTTATAGAAGAATAGGTAAAATTTATATCCATGCTAGACAATAACTATCCGCATGAAAGCATTGGACCCATTTTCAAATGATGAAAAAGGAGAAGTAAAATGAAATAAGCTGAGAAAATTCAAAATTGTCATGTGTTTTACATTGAGACTGGAATCAAAACTAGTTTTAAAGCATCTACTATAAGTTGATCAAAACATTTCATATTAACTGCGTGGGAGTAAATAAATTGTAGAAGGTTGCTGAAATTTAGTAGTTTATATGACAACTTGCCAGAAGTGAAAATGACATTGAGATATTTAATGCTACAACTTTCAAGTTCCCTTTGATTTCATTTTCAAAATGATCTAGGTAAAACCAATAATATAAAACTAAGAGTAGTTGATATCTTACAATCTAGCTCATGGCCAACGTGTGAATGGAACTTAAAGAATTTCAGTTTGTTACAACTAAACACGAATACCCTTGTGGTGGGTATTCAAGGGTGCATATTCAATTGAAATTTTTCGTGTACGAGAAAAAAGGATATTCTTTCGATACTTTTTTTATTAAATGGATGCTGATACCCTTTCTGATGTGGCATAATATTATTAGATTCTTAGAATTTTAATTATGTTAATTTTGATGGATTAATTTATACTAGAGAATGTGAAGAACGTGAACCTTATATTGAAGCATTTCCAGCAGAGATAGTATATTATGTAGATGATGTGGTCAATAAAAGATGGAGTGTTGTTGTACATATAAAGCCAAGAGATTTGTATGAAATGAGAGAAAAAGTAGAAGAGGAAACATACGAGAATGAGCCTTACCAAGAACAAGAGCTTGAGCAATTTTTTGGCCCAGATGATCAGTATTTGCAATTGGCTACAAACCATCTAAACGATGATGTAGTTGAGGAAAATGTTGCTACTAACTTAGTTACAAATGCACACATGTCTAAATAGCAAATATAGTTAATATGATGCTTTTTGTGAAGGTAATGGTTTCACCTAATTGTTTCTCTCTCTCTAATTCTGTAATTTTCCCCTCAAAAATCGAATCTTTCTGCCAGGGTTTCTCAAACCCCGATGGAATTTACGCATTTGCTGCCACTGATCTTCAACGATCGAGCTTACATCCATTTTTAGGAGTTTCGCTTCGATTCTGATCTGAACAGAGCAGGCCTGGAAACAGTGACAAGCTCTCGTGCATCGTAATTATGTATGATTTTGCAACAAATCTTCCTTTCAACTGTAAATTTTGCTTCTTTCCAAGTTGTGACTAAAAATGCGTTTTTCTGAACTACATGCTAGCCTCTGGTGGGGCTGGAAATGCATTAATTTTAGCACATCTTATTCATTTGTGGGACAATGTGCAGAGTTGAACGGGATGCCATAAATGTGATTTTTGTTCGTTGGGGTTAAAGGGGTCAAGGCTTTGGGCTGAAAATTTATCTTTTGGTTTTTCATCGTATTTGGGTGATTGGATCCGTTATATATCAGGTTTAGAGCTAAATCTGTCAGTTTTCGAGGTTACTTACTCATCGAGTATTCATTGCTAGTTCACAAGTATATATATTCTTTATTTGTATGTTCTAGGTAGTGATTTAATAATTTATTTATGTGACTTAAGTTTTCAATTTCTGAGATAAAGAAAGCGCAATATGCTTGAGTATGCTGACTTACGGAATTTGGTTTTGTTTTCAGCCAAGGAGAGTGATGTGCCGAGTTATGGAACGTAAAGTTCCAGCTCCCAAAGCTGCTCAGATTGCGATTGGCTCCATTGAGCGTGGTTATGATATATGCCATGGATCTAAGACTTAAGTATTGTACATGAGATTCCACGTTTAATTGAGATAGATGAAGATGATTGAAGAGAGGCGTTCTTACCTGGTGGAGTTTTAATAGCAAATGTATCCAAATCAATAAAATGTGATAAAGGGGAATGCACTAGGTTCAGGTCTGATGTTCTGTCTTTTCAACAGGTAAGTTCCATTATCTTTCTCTCTGTACCACACATTTTTCTACTTTTCTTCAAGAGGTAAATTTTTTTTAACATATGTTACTTACTTGAGTTTTTGGCTGTTAATTAGAAAGAAAGTTATGATCATTTGCATGCATCATTGTACCCATTTCCTTTTGTTGCTTAGGGACTTGCCTGTGATCTCTTGTTGGTACATGAACAGATTTCCAAAGTGACTTTGGCGTCATTGTCAAAACTATGTTGTAACGTGCCAAAACACTGATCTAAGATAAAGAAAAACAGCTCATCCTATCAGAAAGTATCCTCTCCCCCCCCCCCGGGGGGCTTCACTTCTGTGTTATATTTTATTTTTGCATGGAATTCTCTCCATGTGGTCATTTGAAGATGAAATTTGGACCACACATTGATGGTGTCATGGTTAATTTGCTTTAACACTCATAATGGCCAAATAATCTTAGATTTACGAAATCTGTTAGGATTCTATAGGTTGTTGATATTTATGGATGCTTTTGAAGGAGCAGAACAAAATATTGTTATTATTTATAATTTGCAATTTAACAGTCTTGATGAGATTTTTTTTTGTCAACAATTTAAGTTTTTAACAAGAAGATTGATGATAGTTTATTGCAACAATTTTGTATTGCACTCACAATGCATACATCTTCTCCCTCTCATTGGCTTGTTTTCTTCTTTTAAATGTTTTCAGATGTCAGATCTGTTCAATCAGGAATTATCTTTGAATAGTATCAGATGGTATTCTGTGATCATCAGTTAGGAAAGTTGCAACCTCATCATGGGACCCACCTGCATTAGCAAGGTGAAACATTAATCTTTATAAATGTGATCTTATCAAATGTTGAAACTATTTTCAATGTCCATGTCAAGTGAAATATTATGGGTATTATCTGTTCTTATGTTTAGTATCTTTAATAATTTGAGGTTCTCTGGGCCTTTGGTTCTTTTATATAAAGATTATTGTATCAAAAAGATGGAAAAGAAATTTAGTGATAATTGACTAGATATTCAAGTTTATGTAGGTTATTGTTCATCCTGCTATTTAGATAATGCTTTTCAAGTGTATTCTCTCTAAATTCTAGGGTACTTAATATTTATGTTACTCAATTCTCTCTAGAAGACAAAGAAACTTCATCCTACAAGCTGTTTGATGAATTTACGTGGCTGAGTTCCTAGGACCATTATGGATGGTAAAACTGGTTTTGGTTTCAGACCTGCCTGGTTGTTAACAATGGGACTATGATTTCTTTTTAAAGGCATACATGATCTTGTGAACTCTAATGTCATGGTCACTTTAAATGCTTGGTTTGTTTTGTCATTTGAATGTAGCTGGTGTTTGAATCCTGGTTAATTGTATACCTCAGGAGAAGTTCCAGTATTTTGTCGTTTCACTAGCTTAGTTTTTTGTACCTAGTTGATTGCCCAGATGTTGCTTGATGAGATGCCTATAGGTACTGCTTGATGAAATGCAATTTATTGCTTTGAACTCCAAATGCCTACTCTGTTTTTGAAATGGGTACTAAGAATTCAAGTTGGAATTGTGTTGTTGACTATGTAGGATTTGGGAGGTTAATTTGCTGCTCATGAATAGTTCGATGCTGTATCAACACTGACTTCTTAGCTTTTCTGAATGGGTTGATTGAATTTTCTGCAAAATGGCTTCTTAAACGAGTTTTGCTGATATGCTAAACATTTTTCTGCTTTGAACTTTGCCTGGCATTCTGATAAGTGCCTTTGAGGATCTGATTCTTTTGAATGGGTTAAACACTATGCTCTAGTAAATTGAAATCTGCCGTGTGTTCTTGGAACTGGATATTTGCTTCTTGATGCTTTATTTCAAATGCTAAGATAGAAATAATTGCTCTAGTGTTTTGAGAATTTGGTTCCTCTAAAGTAAATGATCCACTTTAGAAAGTAAAGCATAATATTTATAATCATTGATTAAAAATCAACTGTCTAGAATTTGATAAGATACAAGTAAATGGATAACAAACTATGTATTTGTTAAAATCCTCTCATTTGATTTTTCTCATCAATAGTTATTTAATTGCACTTTAGTAAAGTGCATCTTTCACTATAGAAAATCCAAATCCGTGTTTTGATGCTTCTTGCATTCGGCTTCCTGCCAAAGAATTTCTATATGGACTTCTCCACCATTAGTACTTATGAGTGTGCTCAAAATTTTAATTGGCTTAAAGTGTTAGTAGGGTTGACAAGTTAATTTTCGTTGAATGCCCTTGTCTATTGTTGCTTTTATGAAGCTTTATAAATTACTCACAAGTGCACTTAACTACAATCTAGCAAATACAATTAGGTCTATACCACAGGGATTTAGAGTTAAAATTTCAGGCTTAAGATAAATTTATTTAATCTAGTTACACCAAAATGTTTTCAATTATAGGACTATAAATGCAAAAATTAAATGTGAACAAAGAATAAAATTAAAAGACTTAACAACTAAATACTAAAACAATTATTAAATCTAATTATAGCACAAGTAGAAAATTCGAGAATCAATCAAATACAAAATGACTAAGGTTCATAATCTACCAAAGTTACCCATAAAATCTTGGTGTAGCACAAGTGAATTATGTTCTTAGACATGAAAATTACAGTTTGATTATTGGAATTTGCATTTCATAGAAATTTCATGGACATCAAGCAGAAAAGGATCTCAACTTTTGCCAAAAATCCATAGTTGCTTTGCTAATAATTTCTCTTAGTGCATTTCCTGCAATTTACGACGGTAAGTAAACTATTAGTTTGTCTATAAGCAATAATCAATAATCTCTCAAAATTAAAATTACTAGTATCATGATGTAATAATAAAGTTAGTTATTTATCCTAGTGTTTTGAGAGGCATTCACAAATCACATGTTTTATTTCATTTTATAAAATTATTTATTAGTTAATTTATACAAATTATAAATTAATTAGTCAAATAAAAATAACTTTAATTACAAAATTATTATAATTATAAATTATTTTGTTAAAGGAAGCATAATATGTTAATTTAAAGGTAGTTAATATAAAAAAGAAGATAACTCTTCTAAAAATGAAGAGTATTTAAAAGTAATTATAATTGCATAATATGATAATAAAAAAAGAATTATTTTTACATATCTATGATTTTTTCTATTTGTGCGTAATTAGTTATTAATAATTTTTAAGAAATAAAAAAATAGACACCAAGGAGGGAAATTGCCTTAGCATATAGATAGATGAAAAATAAGTATAATTAGGCTACTATCATATATACAAATTTATATAGTTATTTAAATTTATATGCAAAAAATAATCACAAGCTTCTTCATGATTATCTCGCAATTTTTCAAATCTGCCTACCTCTTTGTTTAATTGTGTTGCAATTTTCCCGACCCAGAAGTTGATTGAGGAATGCAGGTATATACTTGTAGAAACATAATGTTAATTCCAATAGAATAAGAACATTGACGATGATCCACCACCAAAATGTAGCAACGAGGGTCCAAAGGAGTGTCTCGCAGACAAGTATCCCTGAAAAATGAAAAATAATAGTAGCTGGCCAGGTACAATTATCTGCTTGAAGGATTATTTTGACAATTAGGGCAATGGCATGGGTAAATATATGTACGAGGATAAGCAACATGATTGCGGTTGGTTTCTGGAAAGGACTGGTATTTGAACCTTGATACTTAATTTGAATTAAAGTTGCCAGGAATGTGATGAGAAACGCGTAGATACCATGGCATACAACAACTGTTGAATGGAGACAAGAGTCTGGTGAACTACACACAATTAAAAAAAAATATTATCAAGTCAATAAATAAATTGGATGAGGAGGAGTTAAAAAAATATTAAAGTTGTTCAATTTAATTTAGTTTCTAAGTTAATTGTATGATTTAGTTTATTATTTCATTTACATATGATTTATTATAAAAGGTGAAAGAAGTATATCGTGATCATTATTATTAATAACTAAGATTAGAACATAATATATAAGATTAGAATTTTTTTCTTTTTGTTAAAATAACAGGAGAATATCTTGTTGTAAAGATAAAGATACAAAAGAATTTGAATATAATTAAAAAATTTATAATTTATTATAGTGGGTCTTGTATATAAAAAACTTGTATATTTCTATTTCTAACAAGATGGGCTAATGACAGGAGAGGATCTAAATCTTAATATATGTATGTGTGTGTGATTTTTTTAAAATGATTATGAGTTTAAGTAATTTTTAATATAAGTGAATTTAGATATATGAAAATATAACTTAGAAATTCTTAGTTAATATTTGTTCTATGTCGGATAATGAAGAATTTAGAACAATAAAAATAGATACCGAAGAAATGATCTCATTATACAATTGTCTCCCTAAATTATCTAGTTCAAAAGAAAATTAAAAAGTTTACAGTGCACAAAGAATTCTTATAAGCCGTTATCTGAAGCTTCCTACATACGATGACACTAAATTTATGTATGTTATTAGTATATTGGGATAAATGATTGCTCAAGTCAACCTATGTATAATGATTTCTTTTAAATTTATTCTTCTAGTAATTATTATGGTTTTAAGCTATGAATATCATATATTTAAAATTTTTGGATCCTTTTAAATTTAATTTTAAATAACTATTTGTATAAATTTATTTATACTATTATTTAATTACATATTATCATATTATTAAAAGTGTTTGACTCTTTAAGTAATTTTTATTTGGCGATAGTATGAAAAAATTTTCTCTGATTGTGGATTAACATTAAACTCAATAAATATTCTATATGCAAAATTTAAAAATTATCATGGATAGTTTGTTATACTAAATATGATGTTAAATATAAAAAATAAATGAAAATATTTTCTTAAACCAATTTAATGTTAATCATATCTTTATTGAAAAAATGAACGCTTATTACAAAAATAATCATCAATCAATGTATTTAAAATAGGGATAAAGGAATTTGTCTAAAATCTTTTACTTCACTGTTATTATAAATAAAAAAAAATTAGAAGGGCAAAAATGATTTTTGCAAAGTCCAAGAGTTTTTAGAAGTAGTTCAAACTTGAGAAAACAAAATGAGGATTAAGCTTACACGAAGACAACAAAGTGGGTGGTAGATATTAGCTAACAATAATGGATCAATAAATATAGAATCCAAAGATTGGTTTTGGATATCAACATGAGAAGATATATTTTATGTGGAGAGCAGAAAAACAGAAAGAAAAAATAAGCAAAGAAAAAATATGAGAAAGTGAAAGATATAGGTTATAAAGAAGTACCTTGATGTTTCTCGTGGCGTACTATTTGCCATTTTGTCCCGCACAGGCGAAGAAAACTCTAGGTTTATAGATGTCCTGTTGGCAAAATTTAGCTTAGATGGTTCAAAGAAAATGGAACTTAAAGGGAAACTCTCCTAGGCATCCCTTTTATCGGAGAAGTTGCAGGCAATTATTGCAAATCCAAAGTCTTTCAGAAAATTACAAACGACATACGGGAGACTGCCCAGCATTAGAGAATAGAAAATTAATATAATGCTTGGTACTGCTTGGGAGATGCATTAGAAAATTTTTACATTCGTCCCTTGGCAGAAAAATTATAATAATAAATTCTCAATTTAATCAGTTAATTATGTCAAAAATGCATTAGAAATAGAAAATTAATATACTATTTGGGAGAAGCATTGGAAAATTATGTCAAAAGTGCATTAGAATAAGAAAATTAATATACTGCTTGGGAGATGCATTAGAATAGGAAATGATTACACCGCCTGCATGCGAATACAACATTGTCGGCGGCGTTGGATGTAATACAAAAAGGCCACATCGACAAGTATAAGAACCAACTCTCAACCCCAACCCCACCAGAATCAACTCCATTCTCAAAAAGAAACCCCAACTCTCAACCCCAACCCCACCAGAGAATCAACTCAAACCCCAAAAGTAAAAACGGCACATGGGGCTGCAGCCAAATGGTAAAACACATTATTTTATAAAAACTCCACTCAAGATCGATTTTTGAAAAAGGAGCGATGCTTCCCCTCCTCTTATCCCTTACCCAAAAAAAAAAAAAAGCACACGAATACCTAATTAATTAATTATGTGAAATAAATATTATAAATTATTTTTATTTATTATCTTTTTATTTACTTGTTAGTACAAAACACTGATCGATAAACTTGTTAGAAAACACTGCAAAACAATACTGTCAACCAAGCAAAACACACACAAATGTAATGTGGTTCTACAAAATTGGTTAATGACAGAAGATCATCGCAACAGTAATATCAAAATGAGAGTAATATTTATATCAATTAATTATGTATAAATTTAAGATTAAATACGTATATCTATTAGTTAAACTAACTAATAATCTGCTTATAAAATTAAGAAAAAAGTTACAAAGAGATAAATTCTTTATAAAATTTAAAAGAATAAAATGAACAAATTCTTTTTTACAAAATTTGATGATTCTATAAAATATTTTATCAAGAATTTTTTTTTTTGGTTAACTTTTTATAAAAAATTTGTAACCCACTATAAAATTGATCATATGGAAAGAAAAAACTATTATCCACAAATAAGCAAATTAATTAGTCACGCGTATGGAAAATTTCATTAAGAAATCAACCTTCTCCATAGGAAACTTCTGCGCAGGTGCTTTGTGAATTTCCATCGCGCACGGCCCAATGGCCCACTCTCTTCTTGCGCGACCGGAGTACCAACCCCCCACCTCACGCCTTTCTTCAGTCTGTCTTTTATGTGCGTCATCTCTGCACTTGAGAGAATGAAGCTGTAGCTCAAACCAATGACTCAAGAATCATGTTCATGTTTTTCTAAATAAAATTTCTTTTTCTCATACATTGCAAAAAAAATTCAGGAACCCTTCCACTTTGATCTTTCTTTTCCTTACTTTCCTCGCTTTTATCTCACTGTGTAAACCTTTTTATTTGTCGTAATGTGCATTAGAAGCAAGAGATTCGTTGTCCCATTCAAGTGAAATCTTATCTCTTTTTTTTCGAACTCTCTTTCTCTTCACACAGGGAATAATTAAAAGGAAAGATTAAAAGTTTCTCATTATAAATGAGAGCCAAACCATCATTTTACCCATTCACCTATGCTCCTACGTAAAGGTTTGGTTCCCAAACCTTTTCCGAGACCAAAAAAATTTAAAGCGATCAACTGTACCAGTAAACCGATTTCTAACATAAGAGCATCGAAGACCTAATTGGACTAGTTAAAGGATTAATTTTGATTCTTTGAGTAATTATTATCTCATTAAAATAATAGGAGTATAAATAATAATATCTCATTAAAATATAACATGGTTTAAGGATGGTAGACATGGAATACGGAAATGGTGGCAAACTATTAAAATTTGAAGTATTAATTTAATTTGAGTTTTGACATATACACTACTTCTTGTTTTTTTTTTCTTTCAAAATGTGTATTATCTTTAAAAAATTAACTTGGTTGATCAGCCAATTAAGACTGACATTGAATTTTTTTCATTTTTTATTTTATTAAAAATAAAAGAAAACGTAAGCTTGATAAGTGTTTGCCTAAAAAAATGACACACCGTGTGTCATTACAAGATTTCAGAATCTTGGGACAAATTGTTGCACTGTGGGGCCTAAATGATTTGAAAACGATGTTGCGCAGTCCCTGAAGCCCGATCTGACGGCTTGTGACTTTTGAATATCCCAAACTGCAGTGAGTGTGTGAAAACAGGCTCAATTTCCATGGCGATCATATGTGATACTTCTTTGAAAGAGGATCTTGTTCAAGTATTTCTCCCTTTGCAAGCCTGCTTAGTGGACGGAACTTACTTTTCCACCTTTAAGATATGATCAGAATTATTAAAATTAAAATTAAATTAAATTAAAAATTAATTCTTATATTTAAATTTTATTATAAAAATTATGATTTGAATTGATATAAAAATTAATTTCTATATTTGTTATTTCAAACACACTCTTGAGGCTTTTGAGGCTGCTCAAAATTTTAACCAGCTTCATTGAAGAGTTTGTGGGAATAGATTTAGTCTTTTTTTTTTTATGATGCACTTCTGTATATTGTTGTTGGTGATTCAGTCTTTGTATTGTCACTGCCTTTAGGAGGCTTTAAAAGTTAAATTTTCTCAAATTAAACAAGAACGATTTCCATTACAAAACTAAAAATGCAAAGATTAAATGATAACTAAGAATGGAATTAAAAGACTCAAAACAGTGAAATATTAAAGCCACTGCCAAATCTTATTAAAGCAGGTAAAAATTTTTAAGAATTAACTAGATACATAATTACTAAGTTTCGGAATTTATCAAAACATTAATTATGTCATATATTATTTCTTAAACATCTAACGACAATTGATCTCAACTTCTGCCAAAAATTTCGCATCACCTTGCTGATCATTTCTAATGATGTACGTCCTGCAATTTATCACAATAATTAAATTATTTGTTTGCCTAAAAATAATAATCAATAGTCTCACAAAATTAATAAAATTAGGTTATATCATGATGTAATAAAATCTATTCTTTTATAGAAAATATGTATAATTTATGCTATTATTATGTATGCAAATTAATTTATATAGTTATTTGGGTGTTTAGAAAATATTTAATGCTTTGAATGGTCATATTTTCTTTTTTATTAACAGTATTTGCCGGATTTTTTTTATATTATTTTGAAATGTTTAAAGCATATCAACCTTTTGGGTCTATCATTACTTATATTTAAAAAAAAAAAATTCGTGCCAAAAACTTTAACTTTTTCATCAAATATTTCACTTTATTTCAAAGAAAGTGGAAAAAAATTTACTAAAAAATCTAAATAGAAAATAAGCAACAGGTTAACTAATTTTAATAATATAACATATCGAAGAGACAAAAAAAGTATCACAAGCTTTTTCGTAACTATGTTGCAATTTTTCAAATATGCTTGCTGAGCACTTATACCACTTTGGCTAATTGTGTTGCTATTTTCACCATCCAGAAGTTTATTGAGGAATGCAGGTATGTAATTGTAGAAACATATTGCTAATTCTAATAAAATAAGAACATTAATGTCCCGTCACCACCAAGATGTAGTGATAAGGGTCTAAAACAGTGTCTCGCAGGCAAGTATTCCTAAAAAATAGAAGATAATAGTAGCTGGTTAGGTATTATGATCTACTTGAAGGATTATTTTGACAACTAGGACAATGACATGGGTAAATATAGGTACGAGTATAGGTAATATGATTGCAGTTAGTTTCTGAAAAGAATTGGTGTTTGAAACTTAATACTTAATTTCCATTAAAATTACCTGCAATGTGATGAGAAACACGTAGACACTATGGTATATAATAATTGATGAATGGTGACATGAGTTTGGTGAACTGTACACACAAAAAGTTAACAAGTCAATAAATAAATTGGATGAGGAGGGGTCAAAAGAAATATTAAAGTTGTTCGATTTAATCTGGTTTCTAAGTTAATTGTATGACTTAATACATTATTTCATTTACATATTATTTATTATAAAAGGTGGGAGAGTATACATTGATAATTAATCTTAATAAAGTATATATGTAATTTTTTTAAATGATTATGTGAGTTTAAATAATTTTTAATATAGGTAAATTCAGATATATGAAAATGTATCTTAAAAATTATTAGTTAATATTTGTTCTATTTCTGATAATGAAGAATTTAGAATAGTAAAAATAGATACCCGAAAAATAATCTCATTAAACAATTTTCTCTCTAAATTATCTAGTTTCAAATAAAATCTAAAAGTTTATGTTGCACAAAGAATTACTAAAAACCGCTATTTATCGAAGTTCCTTACACATGATGACACCAAATTTATGTGGGTTATTAGTATATTGGGATAATAAATAGTTGCTCAGGTCAATCTGTGTATAATGATTTCTTTTGAATTTATTCTTCTAATAATTATTATGATTTTAAGCTATGAATATACGATATTCAAAATTTTTGGACCCTTATAAATTTAATTTGATTAACTGTCCATATAAAATTATTTTATAATATTATTTAATCACATGTTGTTATATTATTAAAAATATTTTACTTTTTAAGTAGTTATTATTTAACAATAGCATAAAAAATTTTACTCTAAAATTAAATTAAAAGTAAAGTTGAAAAATATTCCATATCGAAAATTTAAAAATTATCATGGATAATTTGTTATACAAAATTTAATGTTACATATACACAATAAATGATAATATTTTATTCAACCAGTTTAATGTTAATTAGATATTTATTAAAAAATTAACAATATTACAGAAAAAAAAATCATCAATAAATGTATTTAAAATAGGGATAGGAAATTTGTCTAAAATATCTAACTTCACTGTTATTATATAAATAAAAAAATTAGAAGCGCAAAAGTGATTTTTGCAACAGCCAAGGGTTTTGGGAAGTAGTTTGAACTTGAGAACAAAAAATCATGCTATAAGGTTTAAGCATACACAACAAGGTGGGTGGTAGCTACTAGCAATAGCAATAAATATAAAATTCAAAAATTAGTTTTGTATATTGACATGAGAAGATATACTTTAAAGAGACAAAATGAGATAATGAAAGAAAAAAAAGAAAGCAGGAAAGAATATGAAAAAATGAAAGGTATAAACTATAAAGTAACTGAGTCTCCGGTAATGTGCAATTTGCCATCCTGCTCCACACCGGCTAAGATGATGCGCACACGGATGTGTATAAACTCTTGTAGAAAAAATTTAACTCAGATAGTATGTATCCAAAAAAAACGAAAATTAGCTCAGATGGTAAAAAGAAAGAAGAACTCGGAGGAAACTCTTCCCTACCATTTCCCTTGATAGAGGGAGTTGAAAGCCAACCGTGGATGGATGCTGAATATAAAATATCCAACAATCCAAGAAATATAATATAAACCGAGCTTGGAAAAGAACCCAAAGCTGTTTGGAAGCAAATGGAGATCAAAAACTCGACAATCCAAAAAATATAATACAAGCCGAAACTTTACAAATATAATATTCAACTTCCTTGAGATCAATGTCCAGTTTTGGTATTGTGTGTAATAAAATTATATTAAACATTCTATTGATAATAGAATATCAAAGTAGATCCGACTTGAGTACAGACCAGATCAATATTAGTTCATACTAATCAATATAATATGTGTATTATCTTTAAAAAATTAACTTGGTTGATCAGCCAATTAAGACTGACATTGAATTTCTTCATTTTTTATTTTATTAAAAATAAAAGAAAACATAAGCTTGATAAGTTTGAAGGTAGTTAATATAAAAAAGAAGATAACTCCTTGGAATTTGACCAAGTCATGGTCACTTCTTAGAAAAATAAGCACGAGTAGAATGTACCATCAAAGGTTTAGGCTTTTAATCTATCGGCTGCAGAGATGCTTTTGGAAACTCATTCATACCGGCTTTTTTGACGTATGTTTGACTACATTTTGACAGCTACACATATATTATAAAATTTATCATTTGTCTTGCTCAAAAACGAAAACAGGATTACTTAATGCAGTTGGTAAAGTCTTGTAACCTCTATTATTGTACGCACGACCTTCTACAAAAAGAGCATCAATTGCATATTCAAGAAAGTCTCTCATGGTGCCCAGAAATGTACAATATAGAGATGAAATTGCTTAATGCAATTTGATCGCATTGGGACAAAAATACCCCAAATGGGCTGAGAATACTATGCCTAGGAGCAAAACTGTCAAGTATTTTATAGTGGCAAGAAAAGTACAAGTGAAACACAATGATTGTTCTGCATAGTGCATACTAAGATCAGCATGAACCCCTCCAAAAGAGTGTAAGATGAATCCCAATCAAACTGTGAATCAAATCAGAGTCACTTCTCAGCAAAAAAATGCAAAATTAGAATGTACCATGAAAGGGTTTGGTTCTTAATCTTTTGGAAACTGCAGGGATGCTCCTGACTTTTCCTGCTTTAGAGAAAAACAGTAAGGAGGGCACACCGACCTGTTCCGCTTTAGATTTATTTAAGAAAAAACCAAAATGACACTGTACCAAACAAAGGGTAACAAAGTATTATACTAAAATATGATTACCAAAAGATACAACAATAGTTAAAAAAAAAAATTTTAAAAGGTTTTCAATAATAAAAAATACTCAAAAACAAAAAAAGTGAGAGAAAACCCAGATTTGGTGTCCCTACTTACCACCAACTTGAGAAGGAGCATAGGAAAGTAATAATTTTCCTTGCCGTCAAGCTTTATCGTCCGTCCATTGGTATTGGCATGCTATATATAGCTTGGCGGAGGAACAGACAAAGTGAGTCATTGCCCTGTCAAAATCCTTCAGACCAACGTTGTCTTCAGACGTATTTATATAGTTTGTTGTCCAGAATATCCGGTGACCCATATCTCTGATTCTTGTGATCTCCCTGAATCATTCATCCGCTTCCTATGAACTTCGCTAATCCTGATACCCTTTGGTGAAAATCTCTTGCTGCGGCCTTAAAGGTCCAAATTTTTTTCTTGCTTAACCCGGGGGGGATTCAGGAGTTCTTGGATACAGAGGCGTGATGGAACAGAAGCACGTTTTGTTGTCAGCATTGAGTGTGGGCGTGGGGCTTGGATTGAGTTCAGGACAGGCTGTGCAAAAATGGGTTGGAGGGAATCGCGATTCTGATGAGATTTCTTGTGAGCAGATTATGCAGGAGCTCAAGAGGCAGGTGGTTGATGGGAAGGACAGCAAAGTTACATTTGATGAGTTTCCTTACTTAAGGTAAATTAAAATTTCCTTAGATTATAACTGAAATTTGATGTGTCAGACATCTATGTTTTTTGTTGCCATTTTGTCCCTGCAGAATGACATATAAACATTATCAGCATTTTTTTGGGGTATATTTGTATTTATTAGTATAATATACCTCGGGTGTCAAAGAATTTTTAGACATGGATCTGTCTCAGGTTGACTTGTAAATTTCATGGCAATCTGCTCTGAATCTTCTGGTGAACTCAATATGGGGCTTCTATGCTGGGTTCTCCTCATCTCTTTGTGATTTTCTTAGATTGTTCGTTATTGAGTTATCCTGTGCTCCTTTGTCAACACCAAACTTTCTTTGATTTTCTGTTGGCATAGTTCTGTTTGGCTTTTCAATGTAAATTGTGGCATTTTGAGTATCTATTGGGTCAGAACAGAGGCGCTGCAAGAGATGAGTGATGTCACTTTATGATAAGTATAGTGCTCTGAAATAGACAAAAGGATGAATCTGATTGCAGAAATTCATTTGTTGAAACCAGAATTTGTATTTCTTGCAATCAAAGGATACCTTATTTGGATATACAATACTATTGTAAGATCTAGAGCTTATCATGTGCACTTGCACTTAGTAGTTTTGTTATTATTCAGATTAATTCTCTGTTAAAACATAGCCCTACATTCCAGATTTCGGCTTCACCCTCTTCATAGAAGATGTAACATGCGCGGTTGTGCTTTCCTATGCTTCTTGTGTACTTGCAGTTACTGCTTCCGTTCTGATTTACAGAGCATATAAATAGTAATTACAGTAATGCTGAACACTTAAAGTCGTATAATTAATACGAGCTGACTTTGAAAGATCAAACTTCTGTTTCTCTGAAGAGTTACTATGATTGAAGAATGTTGCGATAGGTGAGAATTTGGGTAGAGGCTCTAGGTTCAAGTTGTGCTAACAATACCTGGATATAAAAGGGTGGTCCAGTGCATGAAGCTCCAACCATTGTAGGGTTTGGGAGGGTCAGATGTACGCAGCCTTAGGCAGTGAGCAGAGAGGCTGTTTCCGCGTCTAGAACACATGAACATCAGGTCACCCGGCAGCAACGTTATTGTTGCGCCAAAGCTCACTCTCTAACAACTCCTTGATGTACAGAGGAAAAAAAAAGAATGGTATGTGATTCCATAGTCTTTGAAAATTCCTGCTAACTAAATGCTTATTCTGTTTTGTTATTTAGCATGTCATGCAGTCTTTATCATAGCCATTAATTTCTTCCATATGTTCTGCTGTTCTTATATTGTCTAGTTCATAGATCAGTAAGTTGGTATATACCTACTGTTAAGGACTTTTGAGATATAGCAATATGATATTGACTGTTAACTACTGAAAAATAAAATATAAATTCCCTCTATCTTTGATTGTGCATCTAGGATTATATTGAAATCGACCTCTAGCTTCTTGCATTTTAAATTTATACATTCCAACAATTGCACACTACGTTAAATCAGTCATCATGTTCTAGTTACTAAATGAGTTTTCAATTAAGGAATAAGCAAGCTATACAAAAGTATTGTTTCCTGGACTATCGCATATCTTTAGCATAGATCTCTATATGTAGAGATCAAGTCCAGTCGCTGGTGGGATTTGATATGAATAAACTATTTTCCTAGTTCATACAGTTATGAATAACTTTTGTCCTGATTGCACCATACCTTATGTTTCCCTATGATGATGAAATGGCAGAGAAAGAACTCGAGTTTTATTGACAAGTGCTGCATATGTTCATTTAAAACAACTTCACTTTTCCAAGCACACCAGGAACCTCTCACCAGAGAGCAGGGCTATATTGCTCTCTGGACCTGCAGGTATATTATGTACAAGTTTAACTTGTCCTGAAAAAGATGTTTTTGTTTTCAAGTCTGTTTGACTAACACTTGTTGTATTTTTAATTGTTGAAGAACTTTACCAGCAAATGCTAACCACAGCTTTAGCACATTACTTTGAATCAAAATTGCTGTTGCTAGATATTACTGACTTCTCTGTGAAGGTAATTATTTACAGCTTCTCCTTATTTCTTATTTTCTTTGACTGATGATATACATACGTTCATACCTGCCATGTTTTCCCTTGTACAGATGCAGAGCAAATATGGATGTTCTAGAAAAGAACCAGTAAGTTTTGTCTGCTCCACATTTTGCTTTTGCTTATTGTCTGCTCTGCGTTAAACACTGAAGATTCTTCACAGTTTACTCCATGTTAATTTGTGCTTCTCCTTAGCTGTGCCTTGAATATATATTTTAAATTATTTATCATTTGGATGTGACCATTAATGTAGTGGATTGCTTTTTCTCTGTGTCATTCTTGACTTCACTGAAGTGCATCTTTTTGTTAGTCCCTTTCATGTTTACTTTTAAAAAGAACAATGCAACCATTTAGTTGTTAGTTCATGGTGAGATTTTCCTAACTTATTTGCTTCTTTTTATAGTTTTTTAAAAGGTCCATATCCGAGGTGACTTTGAAGCGAATGTCTGGTTTGTTTGGTTCATTTTCAATCCTCCCTTCAACAGGCGAAACTGGAGGTACTGGAGGAAGTAACACTCAAGCTTCTTAAAATTATGATATTTCTTATTATATAATTACCTGTTATAGAGTTTAGTAAGTCCATGACTCCAAGACAATGAATGATTTAATAATGCATCTATTGCTTGAACTTTTGGTAAAGGGTTTAATTTTAAAATCACAGGCAGTGGTCATAGTTCATGACACTTGCAAAAGGTTGTGAGGACATCCATATCATATCTCTCATTTTTTATAATTTGTATTGATTGATATCCTCCAGTTATTGACCTTTACCTAGATGTTGCTAGCTTAATTTATATAACCATTACTTCATTTGATCTTGATTGACATTTTGTCTTTTTGCAGGCACTCTACGTCCACAAAGCAGTGCTGTTGAAAGTTCCAATAATCCTCCAAAGCTTCGTAGGAATGCCTCTGCTGCATCTGAAATGAGTAGCACTGCTTCCCAGTGTGGTACTACAATTCCAGGTTATACTTGAAAGAAATTTTTTTTCTTTATCTTTTAGTTATTATTCTCAACACTTATCATCCGCAAGTTTGTCGTCTTTATAAGATAACTTTATGTTCATTATATTCATGTTTATAACTATAGGTTACCTTATTACGTAAGTTTGGGCCTACTCATCCTTCTCAAAGATTAATTTCAACATTTACGTTTAATTCTGGAATGTACTCTGCATGCTTCTTTTCAACATAATGCTTTAAATAGTAAATCAATCTGTTCCTCAATTCTTCTGTAAAGTTGAAGAGTGTAGCTAGGTCTATTCCACTAGGATGCTCTCCGAATTTTATAATTGTAATAAGAACTTTTCTGATACATAAATATTCATATTCTGATCATACTATATACTCCATGAGGAAAATTTTCTTCTCTATAAATATCTTGTTGTGTTCAACTACATTAAATGTCATACAGCCAAATACTTGATGCTTTATTTTATTGGTTACTCATACATGAAATTTCATTGTTTTCCTTCAATACTATGCTTACTGCTTTAAATTCTGTTTTCAGCTCCTTTAAAGCGCACAAGCGGCTTGTGTTTTGATGAAAAGCTCTTCGTGCAGTCACTTTACAAGGTGATTTCAGAACTGAAAACTTAATTTTATTTTAGCTCAAATTTGAATTTTATCTAAGAACAACCTTTGTTGGCAAGATTTCAGTATCTGCTTTTGGTCAATTACTTTTAAGCCTAGCAGTGTCTCCAACCTGTATAAGCATAGTAGCTCTTTAAATAGAATTTTCCACTGAAAACAAAAATTAATTAATCTTATTTGTCTTGTGATATATCTCTGTTGCAAAATACAGTTCTAACAAGGTTATTGTAATTTTTACAGGTCTTGGTTTCCATCTCAGAAGCTAGTTCCATCATTTTATACATCAGGGATGCTTGAGAAGCTCATTCTCCAATCACCAAGGTTGTACAATTTACTACAAAAAATGATTAAGAAAATTTCAGGGCCAGTATTAATACTCAGTTCCCAGATAATAGATTCAGTAGATGATTGTAATGAAGTTGATGAAAGCTCACTATGTTATTCCCTTACAACATTGAAGATCCAACCTCCTGAAGATGAGACTTGTCTTGGCACCTGGAAAGCCCAACTGGAAGAGGCCATGAAAGAACTTCAGTCTCATGATAACAGAAATCCACATTGCTGAAGTACTTGCAGCAAATGACATTGATTGTGATGACTTGACTTCAATCTGCCATGCAGATACTATGATGCTTAGTAATTATGTTGAAGAAATTGTAGTTTCTGCAACATCTTACCATTTGATGAATACAATGGATCCAGAATACCGAAACGGAAAGCTAGTTATATCAGCCAAAAGGTAAATGTCTTGCCCAATGACTGTTTAAGCAATTGATTAAGAGAAAAGGTTTTCTAGTTACCAATCTTGAATGTGGACAGTTTGTCCCAGTGATTGAGTCTGTTCCGGGAAGGCAAAAGTAGTGGAAAGGATACTCTGAAGACTAATGACAAGGTTTGTTTACATCTATTTTATCAGCTAGAGCATTAGGGGTCAGCTCAGGAATAGCAGAAAAGCAAGAAAAAAAGAACGATAGAGAATGCTTATTATGTTACATTGACAAATTTTGTTTATTGATGTGTTTTCTTTAACATTAGGACAATGCTGGAGAAGATATTACTGGTGCAAATAATGATGTACGGTGTGACAACCAAGCGCCTGAAAACAAAAGTGAGACAGAGAAATCTGTCCCTGTAACAAAAGTGGTAAGTTCAATTTTCCAGTAGCTAACCTCAAAAGCAGATATATATATATACATATGTGTGTGTGTGTGTGTGTGTGTGTGTGTCTTTCGTTTTTAGACTAGGTGGTCAAACATCCTCCCCATCTAATAATGAATGAAATAAACAATAAATTAATATGATCCTTACACATACTTTCATCAGCTGCCAACTGTTTACTGGTTTCAATATGGATAGCTGACACACGTATCATTAACATTTTACTTGTTTTTTGCATTTCCACCAATTTTACTATCGTAGATTGTGAATGTTTTACTGATAGTCCCATGAGTTTGTCCTCATTCATGGCTGTCCAAGTCATCAAGTAGAACCTATGTGATATAAACTTACCTTTTTTGCATAACTGTTTTCTTCTGTTCTTTCATTTTTGTGTTACCATAAGTTTAATTGCATGCTTTCAGGAAGTTCCTCCGGACAATGAGTTTGAGAAGCACATAAGACCAGAAGTTATCCCTGCCAATGAGATAGGGGTCACATTTGCAGATATTGGTGCACTGGATGAGACTTAAAGAGTCACTTCAGGAGCTGGTGATGCTTCCCCTTCGAAGACCAGACCTCTTCAAAGGTGGGCTTCTAAAGCCTTGCAGACGTATATTGCTTTTTGGGCCTCCTGGTACTGGAAAAACAATGCTGGCAAAGGCAATTGCAAATGAAGCTGGAGCAAGTTTCATAAATGTCTCAATGTCCACCATCACTTCAAAATGGTTTGGAGAAGATGAAAAGAATGTCCGAGCTCTGTTCACTCTAGCAGCAAAGGTTGCCCCAACTATTATTTTTGTTGACGAGGTTGACAGCATACTTGGGCAGCGGAACTAGAGTTGGAGAACATGAGGCTATGCGAAAGATTAAAAATGGAATTTATGACCCACTGGGATGGGCTATTAACAAGACCTGGTGAGCAAATTCTGGTTCTTGCTGCAACCAACAGGCCATTTGACCTTGATGAAGCAATTATAAGACGGTTTGAGCGCAGGTAGGACCATATTTTTGTATTATGCTTGGCATGATTATCTGTTCCTTCTGTTTAGTAACAACATTTTCTTCATTAGGAACAAAGACATGCATTATCTTTATCATTAATAATGAACAGTTAGGTGCTCACAAGAAAACAAGAAAGTTCATAATAAACTGAGATTTCATCAGTTTTTTTTTTTTTTCAAAAAGCATGTGATCTCAATTATTTTAACCTTTTATTTGTGTAGTTGAGTTTTCCTTTTGAAGTGTCCATTCTTATTTTGTATGTGACAAGTGCATGGCTCCCACAGAAGACAGATCTTTCTGTAGCTTTTTGTCTCCAACTTTTTCAGCAATAGTTTCTGTCTCTTAAGGTGTTTAAATTGTTCACTAATTGAGTCTACAATATGTCTTCCAGTCCACAGATATGAATATGTTGTTTTCAATTGTGCAAGAATAATACATTAATTATGAACGCTGGCTGAAGCATCTCTTAGCAACATCATTGGACACTTTTCTTTTCAGATACAGATTATTGTGTTTGAGATTTGAGAATGACATCTGTATGCCTATTAATGTTGAGCAGGATCATGGTTGGTCTTCTGTCTGCTGAGAACAGGGAAATGATCCTGAAAACTCTCCTAGCTAAGGAAAAATATGAAAACATAGACTTCAAAGAGCTTGCAACCATGACAGAAGGATATAGTGGGAGTGATCTTAAGGTTCATTTAGTTAGTGATTCTAATTTACTAGTTCTAAATTGGGGTGATTATATGTTGACATTAATCTCTGTAAACAGAATTTGTGCATCACTGCGGCTTATCGACCTGTTAGGGAGCTAATACAGCAGGAGAGAATGAAGGACATGGTGGTTATTAAACAACTTTCTGCTATGTTAACATTAACATTTCTATCCGATGCAGAATTTTGTTACTAGCTGAAGAGCTAATTAATATCAATTGCATCTTACTTCAGGAAAAGAAGAAAAAAGAGGCAGAAGGCCGAAAGCTCAGAAGATGACTTCGGATACTAAAGAAGATAAAGAAGAACGAGTAATTACCCTGAGGCCTTTAAACATGGAAGACATGAGACAGGCTAAGAGTCAGGTGGGGTTAACTGAAAATCATTCACTTAAATGGCTATGGAGTACTTGATTTAGTTGTCTGTACCATACTAATAGAGTATTTTAAAAATGACTGTCTTAAAATCGAGGAATTAGAAAAGGTGGTTCCAGGGAATTCAATGATAGATATCTGGCATTTGGGTAAATGATATTAGATTGAGGATCTTTACTAGTGCAAGTTAACAGTTACATCAGATGTGAGTAATCAAAGATTCACCTGTGGAGTAATTCTATACATTTCAATTAACCCTGCCTTCCATTCATCACTTGATTGTGCACCATAGTTTGCTTATTTTATGTCTTTGAAGGAAAAAGCATACTTTCTACCTGATGGTTCAAGATGACAACACATATTCTGATTAGATACTGATATGATTAAGTTAATCTAATAATTGTTACAGCGGATGATAAACTGGTGCAGGGGTCCTTTTTTATTCTCCATGTAAAAGCTTAAGTTATACATGTAGTCAAGGATTTCATACTTGATCTTTTTAACAATGTCACACATTCGGTAGAATGAAAGTCTTGTATTCTTCCAGAAGAACATCTTTTCCCATGTACAGAAATTTACAGATGTCTGTTTAAATTCAGGTGGCTGCAAGTTTTGCTGCAGAAGGATCGATAATGAGTGAGCTGAAGCAGTGGAATGAATTGTATGGAGAAGGAGGTTCAAGGAAGAAACAGCAGCTCACTTCCTTTAGATTGTGTGAAGCTGCTTTTGTCTTGGACTTGTCAGTTCCCATCCAAGAAAAGGATATCTTTTAACATAGGAAGGAGTCCTTCACAAGAGATGTTGAATTCAAAGCATGCTCAAGTGTCCCACAAATCAAAAGCCAAGAGATCTTATCAGTCCCAGAAGAGCTTAATTCCGGGCAGATATATCCTCCAAAGGATGTGTAGATCATCATGCATCATGTGTAGGAGAGGGTTCTCGGTGTTTGTTTGGATTGTGTACAAGCCAGTGGCCACTTGTTTTAGGGGATTTATATTCTGTCGTGCGTGCTTTTAGAAAATGCTATGGCTTTTTAGGAAGTAGGAGTAATTAACACCAAACTTTTAGGTATGCTGTATTATATATGAACAGAATTTTCAGACAGTAGAATTTTGTACATTGATTGTGTAGCTGCACTGGTTATAGAGTTTGGTTCAATTATTTATGCGAATTGTCTTGCGAAGGACAGCCAATTAGCATTTAAACTGAAATATCTAGGTGAATGCTATCATGGAAAAAGGTAAATGCTGAACGGAAGTAAATAATGTGGAGATGATCATGAAAAAAGAAGCTAAGCTAACTAATGGAGTACAGAAACTTGCAAAAAATTTATATTGACCAAAAGTTAGAACTAGGGTCTGTTTGGATTAACTTATTTTATTGTTATAATAGTTTATAATTAAAAAATTGTAAAATAATTTTTTATTTAAAAAAATGATTATTTTCCTAAAATTAAACTATTTCCAAACATGCTACTAATCTGTATTTTTAAAAAATTGTACACTTGAAGACATCCACTAGAGGTGGCCAGTGCAAAGAATCTAAGATATTATCAAGATAATAACACATGAATCAACAATTAGATTGATTTAATTAATATTTTATAAAAAGTTATTAAGCAATATAAGTATTTAAAACTTACACTTAGTGTAAGTATATCCCTACTCATATATATATATATGTGTGTGTGTGTGTGTGTGTGTGCCTAAAAGAATTAATTTTTTTCATCAAATATTTCACTGTATTTTAAGGATAGTGGAAAAAAATTACTAAAAAATCTAAAAAGAATAAGCAATAAATTAATCAATTTTAATAATATAACATATCAAAGAAAAAAGCAAGTAATCTCAAGCTTCTTCGTGGCTAACTATGTTGTAATTTTCCAAGTCTGCATTCTGAGCACTTATACCTTTGTGGCTAATTGGGTTTCAATTTTTCACTTTCATTGAAAATGGGTACCTAGAAGTTGATTGAGGAATGCAGATATATACTTGTAGAAACACAATGCTAATTCTAATATCTAATAGCATAAGAACATTGATGATGATTCACCGTCACCAAGATGCAGTGACAGGATCCAAAGGGGTGTCTTGCAAGCTAGTATGCTGAGAAATGGAAGATAATAGTTGCTGGCCAAGTATTATTATTTGCTTGAAGGATTATCTTGGCAATTAGGGAAATGGCATGGTAAATATAACTACGAATAAAAGGAACATGACTGTGCTTGGTTTTTTGGAAAGGATTGGTGTGGTACTTAATTTCAATTAAAATTGCCTACAAGGTGATGAAAAATCCGTAAGCAGCATGGAATATAATAACTAGTGAATGGAGACATGAGTTTGGTGAAGTGCACACAGAATTTGAAAGAAAAAATTATTATCAAGTCAATAAATGGAATTGGAAGGGGAGGGGTTAAAAGAAATATAAAGGGTGTTCTTCAATTTAATCTGAATTTTAAGAATATTGTATGGGGAGGAAATCCTAGAAAACGATATGGCTATGTTAAAGAGTATGAAATTCTGTTTTTGGGAAGTTAGGAATAAGGATTCTTTTTTCATTCATTATTGACTATCAAATGCAAATGCTGTATTCTGGAAATTTGCAACTATCAAGTAAATCTTAGCCAAATTACAACTATAATGATGTCTGATATTGTTATTTTGAGACAGTCACTGGTTGAAAGAGGAATTTATTTTAACTGCTATTTAATTTTGATTAAGCAGGATTTCTATTTGAGGCTTTAAGCGGAGATCTGTATTATATCTTTTTTGTACTAAGATATTTCAATACAACACTTCAAGAAAAAAGAAATATTTCCATACAAAATTTGTTTTATTTTCCTTTGCATATATGATTATTAGTCTCATTATGATCTAGTTCTTGACTACTAGTAATTCCAAATAAATTACTTTTTTATGTATAAAAGGATATTAGAAAGTAAAATTTAGATGATATTATTTGGATTACTTCCCAAAGAAAATTTGAGTGTCGGGGCTTCCCTAATATCTAATGATTCATTGCCTTGCCATTTGGCAAGTGTTTGAAAATTGTTTAGTAGTCATATTTTATTGATCCATGAAATGTATGTCACAAGAAATAAGCAAAGAACATACTAGTTATTGCATATATACTTATGCTCATTACTTATTGCTAAAATGACTTTTTGAATCAAGTCCATCTCCAATTAAGCCCTTTTTATTCATATTGAAATTATAATAATCATTTTCTTTCTTTAGTTACAAAATGCTAATCCTTTTTCTGCTTGCATGGGCCTAGAAAGTTTGTTTTCTGCACCTGTAGACTAATTGTAACTGCTGGCAGAATCCTACCTGCAAGCTACTCCTAGACTAAATGCATCATTAGAAAACTGCATGACAAAATTTTCCCCCTTTCCTTCTCCTTGTTTCTTCCAAAAAAAGTAAAGAATTTCTTTCATTACAAATACAATTTAGCTCATTTTCTGCTGTCTGCCATAGTTTCTTGAATGTTGAACATGTCTAGAGATGAAAACAAAACAGTGCTTTCTTGAACCCATAAGTTCATCATTCCGTAATGTTTTGCTGTACTTTTTAAGATAATCCTCTCCCTCCATACAGTGCCATCAAGTTCTTCCTTCTTAGAAGGAAGAAATTTTTGTACCAACAATGATTTGCATATTGGATCTCTTTGCTTTAACTTTACTTAGAGAAACAGTATTATCCCTCTTTGTTGTCATCTCCTCTTTGCTATTTGGAATGTCCTCTTTAAGAAATGATTTGCAGCTCGGTCATTTCTATAGCACAATACCCTCAATATTGTGTTAGGGTCTGCTCTATTCCACCTTCCTGTTGTTGGAGGCATTGGCAACTTTTGCCCATTACCAATGACTCCAATCCCACTTGTTTCACATGATACAATGCTGAAGTTTTCCATCAATTGTTCAGTACTCTGGCCCATCAAATCTATGACTCCCTCCACTACCTCAGCCTCTTTCTCCACCACATTTTCTGCTATCAATCCATCTCCACAAGTATAGAATATCTGCTTCAAGCTCTCAAAATCCTCTTGGATAATCTGGTGATCAGACTCGTTAAACACCCGGGAGGTTCCACCAGCAAGCAAAACCATGAGAAATGCATTGAAGGAGGCCTTCATGACTTCCTTCAAGGCTAGTGCTTGAGGCCTGTCTGTCAGAATTGCAATCAATAGTTTGATATTATGCTTGAGGATTGTCAATGCTGGGTTAATCCTAGCATTGGCTACATCACCAACATAGAGGCTGTCGTAGAAGAAAGAGTTTGAGTCATAGAATATAAGACGATAGGCAGCAACTTCTGAGATATGCTGGCAGGCTGCTAGGATGGACAAGTTGGTTGCTTCAAAGTATGAAGAACTGTTGTTACCTTGAGTCCTGCAATTTTTTGCAAAACCATGGCGATCTGAAGGAACTACTCCTGGGGTCAGGGAGAGTGATTTGTCAAGGGTAGGGATATTTGAAAGGAGATAGTGTAAGGTGTTGAGGCGAATGTAGAGGCGTTGTGTTCCACGGCTTGTGCATGAATAAGGATGATGAGCTTCATATATTCCATATATGTGTTGCTCTTCCACACTAACCCTGCAAGGTATCTTCCACAGCTTGAGAAACTTTGAATTCCGGTTGCATCTGGTCAGTGGGGGAAGAGAGGGAATATAGTTCTCTTTTAAACCTGTGAGAATTTAAGTTAAAACACTAAATTAATGAGAATGCTATACACTTTGCTACTTGCTAGTCTATTGTGGCTATACGTGTGCTATCAATATAGCAATTTTGTTATCTTTTATTTCAAACAAGTTTTGGGAGCTTTCTAGAGAAAGCATGTTTGCTTTATATGAGTTCAAAGTGCTTACCACATTCTGCAACAAACATCGTGTACTCCCTGAAGAGTTTATCCAGTCCATCAGCAAGATCTTGAACTAAATCTTCAGAGATTCCTATTGGAATTTCAAAGAATTCTTGCACAATTATCTTGACCAAATTCATCAGCTCTACAGCTGATTTTGCATATGGATCTGACTTAGACTTTGGATTCCATGTCTGAAATAAAAGAAAGAGAGAAACAAATTAATAATAATCTATGCTCAAAAACAAAAATATGTGATATAATTTTCTAATTGCATCCTATTTGTTTTCTCCTTCCATTTGTCTTTGCAGGAAAGAGGATCATAACACCAAAACTTACTTCAGTTTCTTTTGATCTCTGTATACACTCTTTGCCTTTCTGCAATGACTCATCTATCCATTTTCTCATAAGGTTCATTATGGTTGAATCAACTTCATAAGGAACCATCTCTCTCACTACTGTTTTGCCACCATCCTCACAATCAGCAGAGTCTTCAACCACCATTTGGACCAAAATATTTTCTAGCTTTGTAGCCTTCTGCAATACTAGAACTGTCTCAACTGTTAGTGAGGTCATTTCACTTAAATATTGCTTTAGCACATGTCCATAGCAATTGTGCAGTGTCAATGTTGCAAATGCTGCTGCTGTTGGGTGCCATTTCTTTAACACTGGACTATAATTTTCTCTCTCCTTCATTGCCAAATCTTCAGTCTCCTGAGCTAATTGTAGCATAAGCTCACTTATTTCTTTCTTCATTACAAATTCAGCAGATTTGGCATTCCCTGCTTCCATTATCTACACTCATAAGGAAACAAGAAAAAACATTATGATACTTTTTTACTATTTTAAAATAATAAGCATAAGATGGGTTAGTTATTATTAAGAATAAAAATCATTCATGTGTATTCTCCTAAAAGATTTACCTCGTAGGCTTGGTTCATGACAAGCGCATACCTTTTCAAATGCATTTTTGGCGGAAGATCGAATATAATAATCAACTCGATCCCTAGATGAATCCACTATAGTTTCATCTCCTTTCTTTGGCCCTTCCCCATCTGAGACTGTGACATCACTTAAAATCTTCGATGCTAACAACACCACAGGAAGAAGGTTTTCGATTTGTACAACATTGAATTCCTGGAAGTAATCATGGTAATCAAGCAATCTCTTATCTGCCCACCCCTGCAAGGAACTGAGCACAGATGACAATATCTTAACATACATAGGCTCCCTTTCTTTCTTAGCATCATTTGCCACCTCGTTTAACATGGCATGTGAGGCACAGAGAAGGTCAGGTTCTATCTGCCCAGTTGCCACATACTGTTGAAACAGCACCCATGTGAAGCACACATTGTGAATTGGCCTAGTGATCCCCAACGTTGACCATGTTTTCTTCATTAGCTCAAGTAGCTCATCAACTTCATCAAGGACCAATGTCTCATCCCTGATATCAAAAATTGATTTAAGAAGAGATGTATAGAGGTGAATGTTGACAGGGAATCCATTAGCCCAGTGGCAAACGTTAGTGGGATTGCCACTTGGGCTTCTCATTGATAAGGAAACCACAGAATTGCAGAAGGTTCTCATGGTGTGTGAGTTTTTGCCAGTGTCTAAGGGTTGGGCTTCCCCACTACGTATAATGTCCCTTAGGTTCATGGCAAATGTGTTGGTCTTTTCTACAGGGATTGAAGGGTGCAGGAGGAGCCCTGCTTCAAGGATTTTAAGCTGCCTCTTTTGCCACAAATGGTACTCTTGGGAATCATTGAACTCTGAGGGCTTTAGGTGGCGCAGGAGTTCCAAAGGGAGGATGATGGTTTCTGCTTGCCGGCCAAGCTGCAATATTCAGGTGTTTTGGAAAATCATCAAACCAAAAGCATGCCCTTTTCATTGGTGAAGCAAGAATTGTCACATTTTATGAAACAAAAACCTCAAACATGTCAATATTAGATTCATTGTATGCTTAATATATTCATTGGCTATTTACATTAGTGACTCCTATTTCTATTTTTTCTTCCTTTCACATTGTTGGGGAATGATTTATGCACACAAGAAAATAGTGACTGAATATACTTGACTAGAACACTAGGAAAACTTTTAATTAAAAAAAAATACTAATGTCACATTTGGATCGAAAAGAATGGACGAAAAAAAATGAGAAAAAAGACTTATTTTAAACATTTTAAATTTAAAATTTTAAATAAATCTTTCTCTTTTCTCTCATTTCCTTTATTTTTTTTAATTTAAACATATCAAAAAAGAAAACAGTTGTAAGAATTCACAAAATTAATCGTGCGGCAAAGACAAGAGTCAAAGTTCTCTATTTCTAGAACTAGAACTTTCCCCACATGTTACATAGATTTTGTAAACCTCAAACATATCCAATTGTTAAATCATTTAATGACAAATGGCTGATACCTTACGCAGAGTTCTGTCTAGGGACGCATGTAGAAATACATTATTGAGGGGGCTAAAATCAATTTTAAAAATAATCAAATTTAAATAAACACACTTTTATTATATTTTTATTAACACTCTTTTTTTTATGTGATTTTTATTAAGAGTATGTAGCAATGTAGCCCTTTTCATTATGGCATTAATATAAACGTGCAGTCAACAACTCCAACTACTGAAAATCTGAAATAACAAGAAGAAATTGATTGCCACATATATATATATATATATATATATATATATATACACCCACGTATTTGTCATTACACTAAGTATTGACGATGGTGCCAAAGATTATATATATATATATATATATATATATATATATATATTTGGTTGGTTATGGTTTTGGTTTTGGTTTTTCAGAAGAGAAACATAATTAATCTTTGGCATAATCGTCAATACTTAGTGTAATGACAAATACGTGGGGTATATATATATATATATATATATATATATATATATATTAAATTTTTATATTAAATTTTTGTTTTTTTAAAAAATATATATATTTTTCAATATTAAAATATAGTTTTCTATGCTTATTATCTTTAAAAAAATAAAAAAAGCCCAAAACAACGCTGAGGAAACAAACACAATTATTCAAGCACAAAGCGATTCACAAGAAAGCGATAAGTGCCATGCATGTATATGTGTATAAGACAAGAAATATCTATTCTGCACACGTTCACGTACTTGGCCAACGAGGGTTCTCATGAGGGTCTTCCTCAGCCGACTATCGCTCTGCTCCGTCACCTGCATCTGCTGCCTCATCACTTCGGCCAAAGTCATCGGCCGCCGCGGCCTTGCCTGCTGCAATGCCCGCGACAAAGGACTACTTCCAGCCACCGGCGACGGCGGGGTCGACCACCCTCCACCGCTCCCGCCGGACCCCGTTCCCTGCAACAGCGAGCTTCTCGACATCTTCAACCCAAGGGCCCGCTTCACCGTGCTTGTCCGCGTCGCCGCCTCGTGGTTCGAATTCGACCCGCCGTGGCCGTTCTCGTGCTTGGAATAAAACGTCAGCGGGCTCCGGCCGCCGAACCCCGGCGATGACCGGCACGCCGTGAAGAAGATCTCATAGGCGGTTTCACGGATGTCGTTGTGGTCGAGGCCGTCGAGGTTGCCGAATGGCCAGACAAGGTCACTCTCCTCGTCGAAAAGACGAAGCCGGCGTTGGCTATGGTAGCGGTGGTAGTCGAGAGGAGACGACGTAGAAGGGAGGAGACCCGGATCGGACTCGTGGCGGGTAAGTTGGTGGGGGAGGAGATGTGGGTCGGAAACCGACGGCGGCGAGATGGGAGGCAAGGGACCGGGGCAGGATTCACGACGGTTATGCTGACCCGTGTGGTGGAAGAGCGGAGGTGGGTCTAACGCCGGCGGCGACAGCATGCAAGGGAAGGGACCGGGGTAGGAGTCACGGCGGGCGTGCTGGCCCGTCGGCGGTGGAGACTTGGGAGGGAAGACGATGGGCAGGGATTCACGGCGGTTGTGGTGGAGGGCGAATCGTGGGTCGCAAATGGTTGGCGGCGACCGAGAAGGGAAGGGACCGGGAGAGGATTCGCGGCGGGTGTGGTGTTGCTGACCCATGTGGTGGAGGGACGAAGGAGGTTCGGAAATGGATAGTGGCGAAATGGGGGGGAGGGGACAGGGAGAGGAGTCGTAGCGGGCATGCTGACCCATGTGGTGGTTGGTGGAGGAGGAGTGGCGGCGGTGGGTCAGAAACAGGCGGCGAAGGGCGGCGGCAGCTGGTGCAACGGGGTATTATTATTGTTACATCAAATGTCTGGTCGGAGAGAGAGGGAAGAGAAGAATTTCTTGATTGACAGACAGATGATGAACAATGAATATTGGTGTCTTGTTCTGTTCGTTAATCGTTATGTCTGTTAAAATGACAGTTTCCTTATTGCCCCTTGCAAGGTGCGAGAGAGATAGAGATTGACAAAGACGGGTGACAATGCGTTGGGTTAGCACCATTATCTCTTTTATGTCACTATTTACATGCTTTTTCTAAATTGCCTATATATTGTAATTATCTAAAATATCTTTCTTTGGATCAGATAACTTTTTTTGTATACTTATCTATTCAAATCCTCAATTTACAGTTGGTAATCTATGAATCCATGCATGAATTTCTTATGAAAATCATCATTTTGATTCATTAAAAAAAATCTAATCTTACAACTACAAAAATTAAACAATTTTAAATAAATAATATACCTGAATAAAAAAAAAGTCATAAACAGCTTCATATTTGATGACAAATATATGCTTAAATAACAACAAAAGCCGTATAACATTAATTGACGACAGAACATTGCTCAAAATTTCAACTACTAATCAGAGCAATCAATAGGTCATATTGCAGCTCATGTCATTCAATACAGAATTTATTTAAATAATATCTAGCCAGAACACTGCTTTTTTTTCCCTGCCCAAGTTTTCAGCAGGAGAAAATGAAATGCAATGTGGAAGATGAACATGGACATCAATTGGAGGGGAAAGAGAATGTAGCTAACGTCGCTATCAAATTGTTGTCAGACATTACCGCTTCTCAACCTTCTGATAGCTTCCAAGTTCTAACCAGAGTGGATGCTCAAATGAATAGGATGTTGATGGTTATTCTATCTGATAAATTTTTAAGAAATATTTTCTACTTTAAATATTTAAATCAGCTTTTGACATATTTATATTTATAATTTTAAAAAAAAATTATATATTTATAAAATGACTCACTAAATACAAATGTATCAAAAATTAATTTGAATGCTTATGATCCTATTCAAAAATTTCTCCCCCTGTCCATGCAAGAAATTGATCAAGATTTTTCTTCGGTGTCTCAAGTTTTTCTTTTTAAAGATCGGGCGATTTGGCATCTAGCTGGAACCATAAAACGATGGGCATCATTCCTAAGGTATAACTCCTCCAAGAAGTACGTCACAGCATTTATATGCATTTTATTAAAGCTAGCTCTCGGATCTTTGTCGTTGATATGATATTTTCTAAGAAATTAATTAAACATTTTTATGTGAATTTGATACGGATACGTGATTAAGTCTCAATTGATGATATGTAATCTGTTTTTTCACAAAAATAATATTATTAACTCACGTGCTTGTCTTTTCTTCTCAAATTACATAAATTCCTTTTATTTCATCAGGTGTACAAACTTAAATAAGATAGAATCGCTATACCAAGGATTAATTATTCGAAGTCAACGGAAGAAAAAAAATGAAATATATTGACTACATGTTCAAATCAATTGCATATTCAAATCATAAACTAATATATGATTATAAAAATATTTATAAATTTTATAAAAAAAATATAAATTATAATATACAGACATACGCACAACGTGTGGACTAAAAGATTAGTGTAGGCTCATTATTAAAGTTATTTTATTCGAGGCCATTTTAATTCAGATAACTTTCTAATACCACATGAATTTATATATTTAAAAACTAAAATATAAGGGGCAAAAGCATATAGCTATCAAGTACTTATATATGAGCAAATTCTATGATAATTTTGAGTGAAATTTTATAGGGGATATAATGAAACAACGTGGTTTCTACGAGAATTGGATTTCTTTGGTTATGCAGTGCGTGAATTCGGCTCCTTGTTCACTTATGTCAAAGTAGCTAATTATGGTTATTTTAGACATTAAAGAGGGATATGACAGATAATTATGGTTATTTGCTTAAATTTTTTAAAAATCTTTCTGAAAAACGTTGCTTTAAAAATAGATAAATGAGAGTGGCAATTTCGTGATTATCAAACTTCATCAATAACAATCCTGTATATAAATAAAAACTTCTTTTAACTTCATTTCCCTGAAATCGGCTTTGTTATGGATGCCAGTACTTATTTTGGCCTAGTTACGGATGACTGTTCAAAACTTTTCATTTTATTTAACGTATATTTAGATTAGATTATTTTATGATTAAAATAATTATAATTAAAAAAATTTTAAAAAAATTTAAAGAAAAGATATTTTAAAAAAAAAATATTACACTAAACATTTCTACTTTACATATCAAGAGTTGTGAGAATAAAGTGGCTCGTGAGCTTGCTAAATTGGTTCTCTTCGGCCCAAGGTGCATGTGGGTTAAAGAAGCTCAAATGCTATTTGTAATTTAACCTTTCTAGACCTTTTTGATCCTAGAGGTCCTACTCCCTTCTCCCTTGTGGGAGTTCTCTCTTCTCCGTGTAGAAGCGTCCTCTCCTCTGTGTGGGAGTTTTTTTTCTGGTTTTGTGTGTTGTTTCCTTCTCAGTGTTTCGTCTCTTTCCTCAATCACTTTCTTTTCCATATCATCTGAGTGAGGACCAAAGCAGTTGTTTAAGTTGGAAAGGTTTAGGTCATGACTTACCCAGAAAATCTTCCAGAAGTGGACGGAGACAGCAACAACAAAAAGAAGGAAGAACTTGAAGGAGATCTCATCCCACTAGAATCAGAAGGGCTAGAAGCAGAGATCAGAGCTAGAAAGATGCTAGTGGACAAAAAAATTTCAGAGAAGACCCTTAATGGAAATGCAGTGAAGATCATGATTCACAAGGGGTGGGGTGAACCAGAGGGCTTAACAATGACGGAGGTAGGACCAAATAGATTTATCTTCCACTTTCAGGACGAAGACACTCCAAGAAGAATCATTAATACAGCTCCTTGGAATGTTCTGGGCTACCTCCTAAATTTACAATACTGGGAGCCACAGGGAACAATTTTTGAGGTTGATTTTGATGTTTCACTTTACTGGATACAAATCCATGGCCTTCCCATGGAAATGTTAAACACAAAAAATGCTGCAAAAATTGGAGGGCAAATAGGTGAAGTGGTTGAGAAAGAGAACCCCTATGTTGAAGGGCAGCTTGTCCGAAGCTTTCTCAGAGTAAGAGTGCTGTTGAATATCAAAAAACCCCTCCCCACAGGGTTTTGGTTACCAAGGAAAGATTTGCCAAATACATGGGTTTTACTCAGATATGAAAAACTTCAAAATTTTTGTTTCAAATGCGGCAGACTTGAGCATGTACAAGAAGGGTGCAAAGAAGCTAAAGCAATGTCGTTGATCAACCCCTCCTTGCCTGGGTACGGGCCACAACTGGGAGTTCAAACTCTAAAATCAATGGCTACCATCATAGCTGAAAGTTGTTGCAAGGGAAAGAATAAAGAAAATGCCGAGCAGCAATGGCTAGCGCGCGAGGCAAAAACAAATCCCCCAACGCGTGAAGACTCCAACCACAGTATGGGGCAATTTTGGAGAGCAGAAAGGAGGGGACAGGAGTATAGCTCTAGCAGGGTAATGATGGAAAAGTAGAAATGGAAAAAGGAGACGTTAATCAAACAAAATCAAGAAGAGGATTTGACAAGCAACAAAAGAAGATCTACTGATGGAGAAGAACAATCTAACAAAACAAAGGAAAAACCAGTTGGGGGAATCGGTCAAGATAACAATATTGAGTGGCAAGCTCTGGAAGACCCCAAAGTAAGTCAATCCAGCCCTTACCGTTGCGGACCCAAAAACGACAAGTGTCCAACCAGGCCCGGGCCCGAAGGAGGTTGAAATGCTAGATATACACAAAAGAGTGGGTAGGCATGAAAGACCCAATTGTGATTCTGAATTATCTGAGCCCAGATGAGCTAGGGAACCTATCCCTTATAAATGAGCAAATAGCAGCCGGTAAGGCCTCCTGTAGCAAAATGGCGGGCATGGGCTATCAGACGAAACAGTCAAGGATCAGAAGACAAGGCAACGGATTGGCTCATAAAATAGCCAAGAAAACTATGGATGGATACCTCTGTGTCTACTGGGTGGCACGAATGCGGCAGCAGGTTAAGGGGTTGGTAGACAAAGACAAAGCCTCCTTAGCACCAAGTTAATGGGGCAGTTTTGGTGAAAGTCCACACGAGCTTATCTGTGCTTCATAGTGTATCTTAGTGTATAATGTAGTATCGTTAGGACTAGGGCTTTAAGCCTTGTTTGTAAGCTAGGTTCTTAAAGCCTTTTTTCTATTAGAATGAAGTTAGGACTAGGGCTTTAAGCCTTGTTTGTAAGCTAGGTTCTGAAAGCCTTTTTTGTATTAGAATGAAGCACTGATGACAAAAAAAAAAGACCTTTTGATCCTGTAGAATAAATTTTCCACTCTCTTTTCAGTAAAAACAAAACGAAAAGAAAAGAAAAGAAATCACAGCTCTTGATGTGATTCTCCCTAAAACCGTCGTTCATCCAAAGCTCTGCTTGATTTTCATGTTGTTGATATGATCGTTACGTATAGCTCTTTAAAAATGAAAATTTCAAAATTTTCTCTTTGCATTTCTATTTGGGGGAATTAAATTTGATTTCTGCGTGACGAATCGGTGAGAAAATTAGAGATCAAGCTTGAAGTTAGTGAGACACTCTGCGGACTGTTCATGGTGATACCTGCATCATCAACTCTTTGCTGGTTCCTTCAATTATTGTTGTCCCAAGAATAAGAAGATCATGCATTCATGTTGATACTAGTTTTCAGCCTGAAAGAAAGAACTAGAGATGCCAACGTAGCTTGACTCAACTGTTTGTAGATATTCGGATAAGATTTTGCATCCTCACATGCAAGAGTTCAAATTCCCTCTGATTAGTAATCCTACTTGTGATTATCCTATCCTAAGAAGATTCCTCGTGCTCATAAGCTAATTGAGTAACCTCTTTTAAAAATTAAATGTCCTTAGAGTTAGTTTGATATGAAAATAAATATAGAGATAAATTTTTGTGGAATCAATTTTTTATATAAAATTACACAAAAAAAACTCATCTCATTAAAATTTATTTTCATATTTACCTTCATACCAAACATACACTTAAGATTAATTTGGTATAAGAGTAAAAATATAGGTAAATTTTCATAAAATGGGTTCTATATGCAAAATTATATAAAAAAACTCATTCCATGAAAATATTCATTTATTTTTACCCTTATACTAGATACATACTTAAGGTAATATTTTATGTAGACATCTACCTGCCTCTCTGGATTCAAGCATGCTAATGACGTCCTAAACAGTAATATTAGATTAATATATCTTTACTATCATACCATTTTTCTTATACCAAAAAAATAATGAAAAAAACTAAAGACAGAAGAAGGATAGGAAAAAGAAGATGAATGGGACAACATTCTTTTTTTTTTTTTCGGTCAACATGATGGGGAAAGTGTTCGAACAATGATAATGGGTTTTGGGATTCATCAATTTCTTGATTCATTTCTTCTCCCAACAATGGCCCAATTGAAGGCCATTCAGTATTACCTTCTTCATCGTGATGCATAGAACAGGGGTTTCCATGTTAACTTACGCCCTTTTGTATTCAAGTTTGGCATTTAATGGTCCTATCTTGGCTTTGGTTTTCAAAGCTAAGAACCTGTTATGCCCAAGGGCTTTCATTTGTTTTGCACCTATATTTTTGCTTCCACAGTTTCTAGCATGACTACATAGAAATGGAGGTTTTCTCCAATTTCTTCGTGGCTTGAACTCATTGTACGATGCCAATTGAGGATGGGCTTTTTTTGTGGGCTCAACAAAAATGAAAACACAAAAAAGAAGAGATGGACAAGTCAAACGTTTCTTTCAGTTTTATTATTTTTAAAATTTGTTTTAAAAATAATTAGCCAAACACGTTCTTTAGCTATTTCTTTCTAAATATTATTCTTATGTTGTGTTTTACAAAATAATGCTCAAGAACTAAAAAAAAAAAAACAGAACCAGACAAGTCTCAAGATTTTGTTTTTTCCTGTCATGGGCTGGCTCACAAACCCATTTGTGAGTTGGGACTTCTTTTTTGTAATTTGAGTCCCAATGATGACAAAAAAGGTCCCAATGAAAATTCGTGTTGCAATTATGACGGGTCGATAGTTTATAAGTCTTATGATCTTCCTCAGCTAGCTTAAAATTTGAAGAAATTCTTAAGTAAGCTTTATTTATTTCAGGTACTCTATTTAATAATTAATGTATATAAGATTTGTTGAATCAAATTATAAATGCACATTACTATTTACAAAGTTGTTACATGAAATGTTTAAAATAAATAATACATACTCAAAAATTTCTTAAAATTCAATTATTATTGATTCTCAATTTTTAATATTGGAATGTGATAACAATGTCAAAAGTTCAACTTTTTACTAAGTCACAATTTTTTTTTTCTTGTTCCTAAGTGCTTGCACTTTTAATATATTAAAAACCAAAAAACTCAGGGATCTTTTATCGAAAAGTATTAATATTTTGGTCTAGAAAGTGGAGAAGAGAAAGGAGAGGAAAGAATATTTTTTATTTTTAAATTGAGATAATTTTAAAATATTTATAAAAATGAATAAAAAATTATTTTAGGTTACATGATAACTTCACATTTTCTTCTTTTTATTTTAAAAAACTCACAAATAAGAGGCATATTTACTTGAAATGAAAAAATGGCATCTCTCTTTCGTACTCTTTCATCCGTATATAAGTGACCAAATCCTTGAATCACTATGCTCTTTTGTGTACATTTAACCGATTGAAGCACTGGTAGAATTGATTTTATGTGCCCTTGGAATAATTTGGTGAGTTAAATGAAATACCTATTGAATTTGTAGTTTGAAGGGTTGCTAAGTTTGATAAACGGGGGTTTTTAAATGATTATTTTTTACTTGTAAAAATATTTAAAATAAGCACATATACATAGCTTAAGTAATTACGATAAATAAAAGTTTAAATAAAAACCTCAGATTTAATTCATTGTAACAATTTCTTATATCAAAACTATCTTGAAGGAGGATAAGATTGTGCTACCACGTATTCATGGATTGGGATTTTTTTTTGGGGGGGGGGGTGTTGGGATAATCATTTTTATGGGTAATTATCCAGTTCTTCGAATAAGGACTATGTTTCCCCATCAAAATGAATAATTAAATAAATAAATAAGAGTAGGCTATGTTCTTTTGGGCCAATATGTTCTTTTGGGCCAATAGGTACATAACACTTTCAACAACAGCCCCACAAATTGGACGCAATTGCGTTTGAATTTGTACTCCCTATACCGAAGTAGATCTCGAAAGGGTAGACCACAATGAAAAGCCTCGATTGTTTGGATACGGATACATATATTTGTCAAAGGTATAAATGTGATAAAATTTTAAATTAGAATAAGAGTATAACATCATTTGATAAATGTTGAGTTTCAATAGTATATTAAGTCTAAAATTTTTTACATAATTAAAAATTAATTGATACTTCATTAAACTATTTTATTTTAATATATAATATATTATCAAAATATAATTAAATAAATACTAACTATTAGATTATGTTCTTGTCTATTTTTAAGGGAAGATCCAAGACTACATGACAATGTCAGAAAGCTCTAGCTGAAGAGTCCTCCATGATGGTGGTTGGTACATGAAAAGTACTTCGACATTTAATAAAGTATTAGAGTGAAATGAAAAAATTTAGAATCAGACATATTTAAAGGCAATCTCTTATGTGTTTAAATAAAGGGTAAAGACCCTTAAGTTTAAGGTGATGAGTTAGATACTTTATTAAATTTAGGCCTAATTAAGATCTATCAATTTATATTATATAATTATAAATGTTAAATTTGTTATGTATTATCATCACAATAATATTGCATGAATCAATAAGTTGATAGTAAAATTCACACAGTTCAAAAAGTTATTGAATGGTGGGGAAGGGTAAAAATCTTAGGCCTAAAATAAATGGGCATACACACACCACCATTTTTTTAATATTCTAACTAAGTTTTTAACAAAACTTCACAAAAGACATCAAACAAGTAGAAGATGCCTAAACTCAAATTTACCTGTATCCCCAAATTTATCCTAGCTACCTAACAGTAAATTAGAGAAAGATGAGGACCACATCAATAATCACACTTTGTTATCTTTATATCAAGAAGAATGACGGATGAAGTTCATGACTGCAACCTTACCAACAAATGCTGAAAGAATTCATTTGTGTTTGGATTAGTTTATTTTTTATTAAAATAAGTTATAATTAAAATATTAATAGAAGAATTTTTGAAAAAAGATAATTTTTTTTCTAAAATTAATCCATTCCCCAACATGCTAGAAATCAGAGTTTTAAAACGATCAACAAAGCGCCACAGTGAATAAGAGAAGATGACACAACCTCTAAATTAGGCTTTCTGCCTTCTTATATGAGGGGATGAATAAGTAGAAGTGTTGCATATTAACTCCAGAGCCGAGTTGAACCTTGAGGATGTAATTGTAGGAATCTCATTATCACACAACCAATCCCTTTAACAACCTTATATTCACTACTAACATTGTAGGTCCCCATGGCTAGTAATAATTATATTTTTTTTATTTTTGATATGCAACAAGAAGTAAAATGTAAAATCATAACTATTCACCCATTAGTCATAAAATTGTTATTATATGTGCATATTTTGAAGAATTCTATGGCAATACTTTTATTTTCATTTTGAAAAGTATGGTAATACTAATACTTCTATCAAGCCATGTTGACCAAGTACGGTATATTTATATATAGACGCATATTTACAATTAAGTAAAATTATACATAGGTCACATTTGAATTAAAATCATTTGTAAATAACTCTTTAAAATTTAAAATTATTTTAATTAATATTTAAAGTATAATAATTACATAAATCAATCCTTTCATAAACAATTTTTAATTAAAAATTTTTTTTATTTAATTTAAAATGAACAAAAATTAAATAAAATGATTGATTTATATAATTATTATAATTTAAATATTAATTAAGATAATTTTAAAATTTTAAAAATTATTTATAAATAATTTAAAATTTAAAAAATTTATATATTTTTTGGTTTAAATAATATTGTACTTAAATAGCACTGACTTCCATTAATTCCTCCCACTGCTGGTAAGAAATTGGAATACTTCCATCTTTAAGAAAATTAATGATACAGAAAAGCAGCAAACACAAGCACGCCGTGATTGATTAGGCTTGGACCCATGTTGAATGGAAATCAAAGTCAGACATTACATCACGCAAGTAGCGTTAGCCGCCCAAACCTTTTACAATAACGTATCATTAGCCGACACAGTGACCATGACGCTGCGTGGGCCCACGTAAGGCGCCACATCACTTACGTGGACACGTGTACGGCTGCTAAGTTTGACACGATGCCATAATCATTTATATAAAATTTCATTTTTTTTAAGTTTTATTAATTTCTTTTTGGTAGTAAAATCGAAGAAGTAACTGTCTTGTTTGATTAGATTATTGTCCCTGAATATTGGAATTTGACAGGCGTAACAATTCTATTTAGCTAAGGTGATTGCGTTGCCGACAACCACTTCTATAGCATCATGATTCTAGATTGTTCTTCTCAATCCTCAAGATTCTTCTGCTTTAGAATTTTTCTAAGTAGCATGAAACTAGTTTCAGAAATACAAAAATCACCAAGAAGTTGTTGTGGGACTACAATTTTTTGTTTTGGGGACTGATATTTTGAATAAGTTATTAAATTTTGTTTTTGTAATAAATATTTTAAATGTATAAAGTATAACAATATCTAATAATATCTGACAAATTTCCAAATCATAATAAAGATGGTTTTCTATTAAACTCGTTATGATATGTTATTATGATAGCGTTAATTATAATGTATTCTAGCATGGCTTCTGTTCCTACTTGTTTTGGAGGAGTGGTCCGGCACGGCGATGCTGGAAAGCTATGCATTGATTAGACATGACAATGGAGCGAGTAGTGGAGGTTTTTTTTCACCCGGACCGGGTATACTTTCTATTTTTTATAAAAACTTGTCTCTATCCATCCTTGTGAATTTTAAATAAAAAATATAAATATGTCCCGTAACATAAATAGAAAATTCACATTCTATCTATACTAATAATTATTTTAGTTATAAATTTATAAAATAATTAATTAAAATATAAAAAAATAATTATAATATGATATAAACTAAAATATATATTTTAAAAAAATATAAACTCTAACAAGTTAAAAATTAAATAAGTTAATAATATGATTATTTTTTTTGTCCAATAATATGATCAATTCTAAATATAATAAAGTTATAAAATTTAAATATTGAATATGAAGTCAACAAAAAAATAAAGTTCAGCACTTGCTGTTGCATAGCTCTCTATCATGCAATCAACTCTTTATTATTCTCCTCTTTCTCATCATTAATTGTAATATAATCTATAAAAATGAAAAAAAATAAAAAAAATTAAAATATTAGAAGTGTGGGGTGAGGTGGGACAAATCATTTCAAACCAGAACCCAAGCCCACCTTGCACAGTAAGTAAAATAAATTATAATCCATCTCGCCCCACGTTGAGGCAGGTTTTTAACTCGTCTCCATGCGGGGGCTGGACGGGTTGAATACTCGCAAATCGATATATATTTATCATGCCTAACAATGATGGGTGATGATCACCTTGGTGAATATTTAAGTACTCCTAACTTAAGTTAGTATTAGAGCGAAACGGGAATAAGCTTATAATTAGATATACCTAGGATAAACCCTTAAAGTGTTTCATAGAAAGTCAAGGCCCTTGGACGTAGGTTATAGTTTAGATATTTCATTAGATTTGGATCCAGTTGAGACCTACTTGTCTGACTTCAACAACCAATTAGTTCATACATTCAAATGTTCTAATTTTTTTTAAATAAGACCGGTTTATGCAATCTTTATGTACCTTCTTCACACCAAGTTTCAATTTTAACAATCTTCTCTAATTTACAGTCTATTGAAATGAATATAGTATCTTTGATAAATATATATATATATATGATCTAAATGATTAACTAACTGCATGTTTGTTTTATACAAAATTCGAATGCCAACGTCCGTTAAGTGAAAGTGAAAAATTTTTTTGTGAAGTAAATTTGATCTGGTCTGTCAAATTTATAAAGTAAATATAAATATAAAGTTCTAATATAATTAACATTAGTCTCTATTTATTTTTTGAACTCAACTAGCCAGATCTGTTTTATGTAATAATAGCTAATTCTTTTTTAAATAAATACTTTATTGGGTCCCTTGTTAATATGTTTATTCTTAATTTAGTTTCCCATATATTTATTTTTGTAAATATAGTTATTTACTACTCAAAATTAACGTCAATTTAGTCATGATAAGTAGGAGTATTCAAAGTTGAACTAAACCAATCCAAACCGAATAAAAAAATTGAAAACTAAATTCGATTCTCTTTTTATGAAATCAATCGGTTTGATTCAATTTTCAGTTCTCATTTATAAAAATCGAACCAAATAAAATAAAACCAAACTAAATTCATATAGTTATATGTATTTTTTTATAATTTACATATTTATAAATAATTAAGTTTTAATTTGTAATTTTTTATATGAAAATGCTTAGGCTAATTTATTGTTTATATCCACTTAATGATATTTTTATTAAAAATTTTAAGCAAATATATTATCAATTGTGTTATGACAAGAAAAAAAATGAAGTTAAATATGAATTTTTTTAAGAAAAAAAGTGCTCATCTGATCAAACCAAACTAATGGATTTACAAATTAAGAAAACTGGTTGGTGGAAATCGATTGGTTTGTTTTGAATAACTTTTTTTTTTAAATCAAACCAAACCAAATTAAGAACACCCTTACTCATAAGATAAATTATGGTAAGGGAATAAAATGAAAAAATCAATTTGTGAGAGGCTAAGTATATGTTTGAATTAATTTATTTTATATACAAAATAATTTATAATTAAAATATTATTAAAAGAGCTTTTAAAAAGTGATTTTTTTTCCTAAAAGTAAATAGTTAACAAACATGCACTAAGTTGATAACAAACAGTTAATGTGAAATGACTCAATTGCTTGAAAGAATCTTAATAAAACTTTTACATTGTCCATGTTTTAAGGGATTGAATTTCTCATTAGACTAGTAGTTCTAGTACTCAAGGGTTAGTCAAACACCCTTATAGGATTCTAGGTATACTATTGACATCTTGATTGATAGTATAAAAATAATCTATCCTTACTATCAATTTATTTAAAAAGAGAGTAAAATACTTTTTATTCTCTTGAAGTATAGTCTTCTCTTAATTTACTCTCATAAAAATTATCTTTTATTATTTAACAGCCTGAAGTTTGATTTTAAGTAAAAATGTTACCTATTTCAGTAAAATCAAACAGAACATATAACATACTCATATTAACATGATCTTACCTTTTTAAGAAAAAAAAAGTGAAGTTTTTTTTATCACTTAACTCTTATAAATATTAAATTTTTATCACATAACTCTCTTGATATATATATTTTTTATCTCAAGTTAAAATGAATATTTTGTCTAATTGAATTGAGAATGTAACATTTTCACTTAAAACTAAACTTCCAGTATTAAGTGATAAATTTTTTTAAAAAAAGTAGTAAGTTGAAAAAGAGATATAGAATAAACTTTATTTTATCCTAAAAAAAATTAAGAAAGTTAAAATAATTAGTTCCTATAATTTTATTTAATTTAAATTTAAATTTTTATAATTATTTTTTATATTAATTTTTTATAATTTTACTTATTTATATTTTAGTCCCTGAGGGACTAATACTTTAATAATTAAAAATTGTAAGAATTAATTTTTCATGAAAAGTAAGGATAATATCTTAATAAATAAAAATTATAAAAATTAAAACTTAAATGAGTAAGTTATATAAGAATTAATACCTTAACAATAGAGATCAAATCTAAACAAGTGAAATTATATGAACTAATATTTAAAAAAAATTATAAGAATTAAAATCTATATCAACTTAAATATATAAGAATTAATTAATTATTTTAAAAAAACATCTTACTCAAACAACTTAATAAAAATATTTTCTTTTTTCTAATATAAAGTCTATTGAAATAAAGTTTGTATAAGACTGCACCCAAAAAAAGTTTGCATAAGAGAAATCTTTTTAGTCCGGGAGCAACCAGTTGAGAGTTGAGACACTGCCGAAGCTAAGATCTCATGAATGGGAATGACCTCTCAACCCGGATCATGGATGGATCATGGGGCACGCGTGAGCATGAGCATGACCATGGATGCCGAGTGGGAAAAGACACAATATCTGAGGGTGCGCGGTGATTGGGCCACGTCATACCAACAAAATATCTTGGGGGAGTTTTGCTTTGCGTGCCTCCTCCACCAGATATTTGTTAGCTGACCGCTGAGCTGCCCGCTCCCTCCCGGCCACTAGTGTTCCGCGTGTTGCGATGCCATTGGACTGTCCCTGCCCCTTCTTCTCTGGTCCGATTGAACTTGTTCATGTTCGGATTCGACAACGTTGTATTGTACCCAAGAATTACGATATTAACATTACGCTTCATTTAATTATATTTTAATATTTAAAAATTAAAAGAAATATTTTTTTAAAAAATATATATATTTATCAAAATAAAATAATTAAATTTACTTTAAAAAATATATTTTTTAATTATTAAATATTAATATATCAAAATATAAATAATTAAAATACAATTTTTTATCATATTTTAAAAATATATAATAATTTTTTATAATAATACGATTACTTGCATTAGAAATGAAAATTACTACACAACACATGTTCCATTTATCATTGTTTTTCTCTCTCTTTTTTTCTATCAATCCAACCAAATCATAAAATTAGTTTCACTTAATTTTTTTAATCATTTTTTTGGAAATAATATCAACTTTATTTACTTTATATATAAGAATTAATGAATTGTATGATATTTTTATTTTAAAAATTGTGTGTATAATATTTTTTTTAGTTGACAATATTTTATTTAAGAAATATAATTAAAATGTAAAAACTATGAAGAGGGGGACAAAAATTTAAATTTCATGGATCAACCAAGAAAATGGACAAAAGGGTGTGTACAAATTAAAGACAATCAATATTCAATAGAATGTGTATAAGCTAATTGACCAATAAGATTAGTTAAGAAACATATCATAATGATTAATGATGTCGAAGTTGTTGTATGTGGTTGTTGACGTATATTTCTCTTAATGCCGTATGCCTGTGCATGAAGAAAACTGCAGCTGGAAACCACTTCCCCTTGCTTTTGAAACTTGGGTTTGACTTTTTTATTATAGTGTTTTATACGTTGAATCGCTTTAGACAAAGAATTGAATCTGCCTCCATCAAGTTGCACACTTGCACTAGTGGGGGGTATTTTTCAACCAGTAACAACTAATTAACGTGTATAATTTTAAAAAGTAAACTCCATAAATTTGCACTAGCCATTAATTAATTACTTGATGATGAATAATTCTGCACTGTATGAAGAAAGTTGACTAAATGATTCGTCACGCGTGAATGCCAAAAGCTTGCTTCATTGAAAAAAAAAAGAATGAAAAAAACAGAAGAGAAAGTGCAATTAAGTTTGTCTCATACACTGAATAATGGATATATAGTATAGTATAATTAATATTATTTATTTATGAGTAAGATTTTGATAGCAATTTATCCGATCAAAATATTTTTATTTAATTTTAACTGTATAAGATTGTATAAAATAAAATAATTTGATTTCTATTTATTATATAGTTAAGGCTAAATATAATTATTTTAATAAGATATTATGTTATCAATTATCTTACACAAACATTATATAAATATAAATAATATTAATTATATTATATTATCTATCATTTATATAATATATCAAATAGAACTTAGGTAAATGCGTTTTACTATTATTGCTTTCATTTCATTGGCGACATGACAAAGTTATGTAGTTATGTCTACCACCAACGACCAATTGGCCCAATGCCCTAAATTTTCTAGTTCCTACACAAGATGCTAAACGTTGGTTGACTTGTTTAGATGCTATGACTCCCCAAAAATGCTTTCAACTTTCAAGTGGGGAAAACACGTATTAAAAAATGAAGTCAAAGCTTTCGTGCTTTCCACATAATTGTTCTCCATCTTTTACTCAAAGAAGAAGATAAACATTTAATGAGATAAGGAAAAAAAAAAGCAACTGTGGGACAAATTATTCTACAAATAATTATCTCAAACTTATACCATCCTAAATTAATTCTTAGCAGGGAATAATTATAACTAATCTGGCATTTGAATTATACCTAATTATCATATTGATCTCATAATATTTCACATTAATTCACTGTTATTTTCTATTTAATTGAGATGTCTTAAAATTAATATACTCTACTTTTTTCAAATAAATTTAAATATTAATCATTTGATCATATACTTGTCTAAATTTTTAAAAATTTAAAGTGCAATATCTACATAACATTTAACTATAATTCGAGATGTATAAAAATATTATTTACCAAGCGTGCAAATACATCAAGTCTTACAATAATATAAATATATACATATATATATATATATATATATATTATCAACACTTCTAGCTAAACACTGCATAAGAGAGGAGAAAAAATATTAAATTTAAAAGGAAGAGAAAAATTTGAGAAAGATATTTTGAATTTTTTTACTTCTAACTTGAGTTTTTTTTTTCTTTATATATTTTTTCTTCATACATACAAGAGAAAAAAACATACGACACAAATGCTGTGCATACAGCGCTCAAGGCATATATTCTAAAGGAGAAATCTAACACAAACAAAAGTCACAGATTTAAAAATTTTATTTTCATATTTTCTTTCTCTCATATATGCTAAGAGTAGTGATATATGATACGAATTTATTTCACGAAACAGAATTCGAATTAACTGAATGGTCTCATCCTACCTTTCTCAATTAAAATATAATAAATAAAAAATAAAAAATTAAATCATTTGACAGAAATCATGCTAAGTCTGTCATTCGTAAATGATTTTTGTAAAAAATTTTCTTAAGAATTAACATATTCAATATACTAAAGATAGGATAAAAGAGATAAACGTGGTTTCCACCAAGTTACACTCATTACATTGCAAATAGACGTGTAAAAAAAGAAAAAGGTTGATGTGACTAATTAAGCAAAGTCAAAGGCCAATTTAACAATGTAAAATTGGTGCGTGATTAAAAATTATTAGGCTGTTAATAATTCTCAGTAATAACTTTAATAAATATGTACATAAAAAACAAAAAAGTAAAACTTAGTGCGTACGAGTAAGAGATACAATTATTAATTGCAAATATGTCGGCAACTTTTTAAAAGAACAGGTTACTCACCAAAGTCCACTACATCTGCCGTACATTTTTGTTTTTACATGCACATTTGAGCTCCCCCTTGTAAACCTCAGTATGTAGTTCACCTCATGCAAACCACCTCCCTACAACACTCTAGGAGTCTGCTTATTCCCTGCATGTGACTCGATCCTTATTCACCACGTGGTTAACTTTCTTCCTACCTTATCTATACCGTGGTTCCTCTTTATTCTCTTCCACTTTAGGGATTGGCTAGCTCATTTATTTATTTAAAATAATTTTATTTAAATTTAATTATATAAGATAAAATAGTTTAAATTTTATTTGTTATAGAATTAAAAATAAATAAAATTATTTTAATTAAATATTATAATATTTAATATTTTATTTAAATATTATATAAAAATAAATAATATTATATTATTAATTACTTATATAGTATACCAAACAGATTTTAAAGGTTTATCATCTGCAGTGTTAATGGTGTCAACAGTTTATCCTTTGTCATCTCCCATACCACTTCTTCAAATCCTGTCTCCTCATGATCTCTCACACCTTTAATCTTCCCCAACAGCTACTTTCTACAGCATGCAACTTGATCTCCATCAATCAATTACTTGCCGTTTTGTTACTCATTTGTTACTTTCAAACCTCCTAATTCCTCATTTGCTCAACTGTTATCTCTTACGAAAAATTTATTATATCCATCTATATTGGATATCTTCCACCCCTCATTTTGCATATTTCACTAACTCTATGTCTCTTGTACCTCACTATCCCCAATCCCCTCAAGAAAAATGGCAACCAAGATATGTGGGCGAATCAGTAAATTCAAACTCTTGAAGTTATAACATAACAACACGTTGATGCAATAATATATTAAACAAGAATATATAGAAAAGTGAAATACGATTTGCTTCTCATAATATATTCAAAGTATATTGGGGAAGTTACAAATTTTCTTCTTAAATTATACGATAGTGTAATTACATTTTTTGTTTTTAAACTTTCAAACATAACAATTTATTCCCCTAAAGTATCACAAAAACTAAAATCATTAATCCGTGTTAAATCTAACTTATTTGTAATTAGTTGATGTACAATAATCAATTACTATTAACTGACTTTAGAAAAGCCAACACTTGCTTTCTTATGAAAATCTTAAGTTTTTTTAAGTTTCAAGAGGCCAATAATTGATTACCTATTAGATTTTAAAAAAAGCTAATACTTACTTTTTTTATGAAAATCCTAAATTTTCTTAAGTTTCAATATGCCAGTAATCAATTATTACACCTCTTAAACAAAGACTTCATTAATTTATTACCTTCTTCTGGTAATGGATTACCAGCATATTTCATTTAGCTATTTTTGTTTAGTAATTGATTATTAGGCTTGAGTAAGCGATTACTATACACCAACTGATTTAATAAAAAATTAATTATTTCAAGTTTTGTGATAATTTAGGAGGATAAATTGTTATGTTTGAAAGTTTATGAACTAAATATGTAATTACACTTAATTAAGGGAGAAAGTGTATACTTTCCCCAAGCATATATTGATCAATTCAAGACTTGTATGGATTATGCTAACAAGCTTAGCATGTCACAAATTTAGATGTGATAAATGGATGGATTAGATGTATTCTAGATTGAATCATAATAGACGAATAAAAAATAAATCATCAATTCATTAAGGATGTATTAAAAGATTGTTAAAACTATTTAATTCATCAATTAATCCATTTTAATGGATAGGATGAATGGATATCCAATTCATTTAATTTATTTAAATTCATATTTTGTTTAATAAAAAACTAATTCTCTATCTCATAAATTAACAAAGGATTTTTGAAATAAATGCATCTAGATTCATTCTTTATCTAAATTTCATTCTCCATTTTTGCATTTCCTACAAATAGATATATCTAGATTCTTTGAATGTTCAAAATCATTTTATTTTTCAAATTCTATAATGAATATCTAATAAATATTTTAGTTAGTTCATTAGTCATCTATTAACTAAAATTAATCTAATTCATTTAATTTATTATTATAATTAGAGGGATTAGATTGAATTTAAGTATGAATGAATTAGATAAATAATAAATTAATGAATTTAATTACCACCTTTACACAAAATTAAATAAAATATATATCCATATATATGTAAAGACAAAGGAAAATGCTAGTCATTGTATGATCAAACTTCAAATGAACAGACATATAATGATACTTATATATGTAATGGGACATATATATAATAAGCAGCTAAATATCCTTGAAAGTTAAAACTGACACAAGTCATTAAATAAAAATTTTGTTCCATGTAATTAATAATTTGAGGAGACAAGATGTTTCACGAAGACTACACGAATGTCAATGATATGCCTGGGTCCTAAAGGATTAGACAAAATTTACTTGAAGAATTATCTAAAATTTTTTCTCTCTTAATGGAGACTGCCCAACTAATTTTTAAGTGTTAGGAAATCTTATATGATGTATTAACAACATAATTGAAATGTTCAGAAATCCTTAAAATTGATTTACAAACATGCAAGTACGAGAGATATTAGATCTTTTTTTGTAATTGACTTTTGTCTAAATTAGTAATTAATGGAGTTTGTTAGAGAGTGACGACAATGCACTCTAATTATGAGTGCCGAAGAAATTAATCCAATCAATTTAACCTTCTATCATGAATTTATTAGGTTAAAACTCACACTATAGAGTTCACATTAATTAAGTGTCCTAAGCTCATATCAAATGAATCACTAAACTAATAAACTTTACATTATTAGCCGTTTTTTTTTATTTGCAAATCAAACAAAAAATTCAAACCCTTATATGTCTACCCGTATTCTATCAACCGAGTTAAAGTGATATTTTCCTTGATTGCCTAATTCTGACTACATATTCAATTTGGGAATGGCATAATTCCATGATCCAATTCTCATCACGAGTGATCATCACGATCAGTACTAAATCCAAGGGCTCAAAACCCTAGCAAGTAACAAACATGTGCATCTTCGCCTCACATTAGTCCGGACAAATATCTAGCATAGGCGACAACGTGACAGGGCATGACGCAAAAGCCGCCAACGCCCAAAAGAACAATAATTTATTCTTTGCAACAACCCAATTCTTAAAATTACCAACCTCGAACCCCGAGGACACTTCCGTAATTTCATCCGCTCGAAATAGAAGTGTGCATGATACTTTTTTTCCCCCACTTTAAGAGGTATGCTCTCACGTCTCGCGAGATTAATTTTTGTTTCGAGTATTAAAACTGTGATTTTTTATAAAATATTTTCTAATAAAAACTAAATATTCAGTATTTTAAGTAAATTTTACTTTATTTAAATTTCAGTTTGCTTATTATAATTTTTATATAAAGAAAAATATTTCTTACATATTAATTATTTACACTAAATTCTACACCTTTTTAGTTGAAAAGAAAAAGTTAGAAAAAATATATTTTAAAATGTAAATTTTTTTGTTTTATTACTAAAAAAATAATATACAAATAACATTAATATTATACAAACGTGCATGACATTTTTATTTACTCCTTCCTCGTGTTTTTGAACTTCGACCATTTTATTGTTCAGGAGTATTTAATTTGTTTTTTTATTTTTATTTTCATTTTATATGTTTTTATTTATAATTATAAAAATGTTATATTATTTTAGTTACATTTTCGGTTCTTAAAATTTGGTAAAAGAAGAAAATATTTATTTTTATTATTTTTTTTACAAAATTTTAAAAATAAAAAATAAAATAAAAATAATATGATTTTTTTTATAATTATAAATAAAAACATATTAAATAAAAATAAACCCAACGCTCTCTAAATTTCTGGCGTTGTTTGTTTGAATAAGAATGATCATGGCCATGTTGCATGTATGGATGATGCGATGGGTACCCATGCATGGATGCATACATGATCCATGCATGCTGGAAGATGGATGGTGGCACTGTAAACTAACATGACGTGACACCCAGCCTCTGACCCGAGAGGAAAATATCAATGCCACGTATGCACACAGTCTAAGCTTCTTATAGCTCCTAAAGATCTTCTCTCTCTCTCCCTCTCTGTCTCTGAAGCAGAAGCTACCACCACCTCTTAAATATTTCTTCGATAAAAGGGAAAGTACTACAGAAAAATCCCATTTTAGCAGTTTCAGTGTCTCGCCTTGCAATCAGCAATTTAGTTTCTTGAGAAATCAATTCTGCATATAGAAGTGACAGGTACAAATATTTATATGTATTATATTTTTTTGAAATTTTCAGCTGCATTTTTTTTAAATTATATGTTTTCAAGTTTTATTCTTGTTGTTTGTTCTAATTTCTAAAGTGGGTTTGATCGTCCCTTTTTTTTTTTTAATCTGTGGTGAATCTGGGCTTTTGTTAGATATTTGAGTGACCATTCTCTTTAAATTTGAATTTTTTTTTTTGCAATTTTTACCAGCTTTTGAAGAGTAGCTGAACTGTTTGGTCGTAAAGAAAATTGGATATTTCTCCAAGAAAGTCTCATTCTCAGTGTTATTTTTGTTTTACTTAGTTGGGGCGTTTTTGGAAGCTGCTTTTGCTCATTCTCCAAGAGGTCTTGGATTTATCTCTGCCCCGTTTTTTATTATTTAAAAACATAATTTTGAAGTTTTTTTTATTCTTTTCTGGGTTTTATGGTGAAAAGAAACTTAGAAATCACCTATAAATTTCATAACTTTCAATTCAGAATCTTAACAGGTGTAAAGATTTAAGTTACATAGAGCAACCTGCTGTAGTAAACAACTACAATTTTCTGCAGATGCATATGTTTGTCTTCTCAGTGAACAGTTTTCCGTATTTGCTTTCTATCCATAGCCCAACTTTTCTGAAATTTGTTTTGGTAGACCAATTCATGTTGAATTACGATATTTTAATTGATTGGTAGCCACTTTTGGCTGGATTTTGGGTTATTGGTTTTGATATCAGGGGCAGAAGGGAATACCTTGAAAGTAGAGTTCTTCTTCAATGGCTGGTTCCAGTGAAAGGTGGATTGACCGTCTTCAGTTCTCCTCATTGTTCTGGCCTCCCCCTCCAGACGGTCAACAAAGAAAGGTACCATGTTAATGTTAAATTTTTTCTTCTCTGAAATGAATTTTGACTCCAGTGCATTGAATATCAGTCACACTCTTTTTTTGGATTTTAACAATATATGTTTCTAATTATAAAAAATAATTATTATGTAGAATGTTCCATTGTAGGCTTATAGAACTTAAGCAGTTAAAGGAGAAGAAAGGAAGAACGTTTAAGGCCTTTTGGTTTTAAGGAAAAGTCTCAATGAATATTCTTTGAGAAAAGTAGCAGCAGGTCTTAAGGCTTATGCTTATATATATATATATATGAAGGAAATATCCTTTTCCAAATAAATGATATTTTGGAAATTATTTGTCTTGTCAAATCACAAATTCTGGCAATGGGTACTTTTTAGTTTTTATTAATTATTACCAATTTACTAAACTCTCTTTTAAAGTTGTTTTATGTTAAAAGAGAATGACCCTCATTTAGATAAGTCATAGGATATCTAATGGCCCCATATATATATATATGTATATGTATTTGTTTTAATACAAGTGTTTATTTTTGTGCAAACTGTGAAAAGTGCTTGTGACAAATCTTTTGCTGTTTATGTAAGCGTTTGGAAAAAGGCAGAAGCTGATTTAAACAGATCTTTTCAACTTAATTTTAGAAGCTGTTTCAAGTACCATTTGAAAAATCCTATTGCAAAAGCTCAAAGCAGCTTAAGTATGAAGCCAGTTTTTTTAGCTTTTCAGACAAAAATGCTCTTTGAAAAAAATTAGAAATTGTGGTTTTTCTTTATTAATCCAACAAAATTATTTATTTTTTGGATAAAAATGCCCTCAAACAAAAGAAAATATTGATTATGCATACAAATGCAAAATTACTAGTGCTTTCTGTTTAATCTCTTCTCCCAAACACTCATCTTGCATAAGCAATTATTTCAAATGCTCATCAAATTCTTAAACTATATAATAGATTTTCCCACTATCAACCACTTGTACCATGTTTCTGATTCTTTAACTGCTAAGCCTCTTCACATTATCCATTTCTCCGACTATACAGTTATTTCAAAGTGTAGACTATATTGATTTACAGGTTAGTGGGAGTTCTACTATTTCATAATGGGAATATCTTGCCTATTCAGTTTAGTCTATACATATTTCGTGGGATAGAATCATTGTTTTTGGCTTCCATCCGGTACTGAACCTTTGTTTGTTTTGTAAAGATGTCTTTGGCAGATGTTTAGACATTTTGTTTTTGCAGAAAAAGATGGTTAGAGAGATTTGAGTGCCCTTTCACATTGATCTATTGAATTCTCGGATTTGGATCCTCTAAAGTGCACCTGCACTTTAAAGTGTGGTGTTGATAACCATTGATTAAAAATACCAAAAGGTTTAGATTTTGATAAATTACAAGCACATGGATATAAACTATGAATTTGTTAGAACTCACTCCCTTGATTTTCTAATAAGTGGTTACCACTTGCACTTTACTCTTTAAAGTGCACCCTATACTTGAGAGGATCTTGATTCTGAATTCCCTGTTTATACTCTTGTTCCTTGTTATCTTTTTTGTTTGCCATGGATGAATTTCCACTCATTAATTTTTATTTTTTTCTTTCTATTTCCTGATCAAGTTTTTTCTCAAAAAAATAAAGAATAAGATTTATAATTATAATAAAATTTTGGCACTTTTGATGATCAGCTGCTTGTTTTATTTATTGATTTTTTATAGGATATGAGAAAAAAGAACTGTTTCGACAATAGAGAGAAGACATTACCAAATAGAGGATTTTATATCCATCAAAGACACAAACTGTAAATGACAAAAAAAGGAACAAAGGATCATCACAATTCCAAATCCCTATGATCTCTTTTGGATGTTCATCAAAGTAACAACCATAATGAAACCATGAGCATAATACAATGAAGATGTCAAAGATATAATTTTAGGCTACTGAACATATAAGAAGATAATCCTAACCAGCAATGCATTCATACCCTGAAAGGTATTTGTATGCCTGATTTTCAAATTTTTATGTGATATGATTTAGTGAAGTTGAAAAAGTGTAGTTTTATTGCTTGAATAAATCCATTTTCATGTCTTGATGCATTCCTGTAGAAATTTTAAAGATCATCTCGATACTATAAGGATGCTAAAAGCATAAAGTTAGCAAAACTTCTCCTAAGTGCTTTAATTTGCCTGTGGCCAAATATACTGAAGCATTCCGAGAAATATATATATATATATATATATATATATATATATATCTTCATGAAACCTTGTACACTCTTTTTGTTGTGGCTGAACCCATTGCATGCCAGAAACATTAACAGACTGTTCCAAATTTACCATGCGGATGAGCAGTGCCAGATATAATGTTTTTTTAGTTGGATCAATTCAAAAAACTGAAAACAAATTCCAAGTTATAAAACTCTAAGTTGTCTCTCTGAGCAGGTGACAGATAATTTTTATTAACCCTACCGAGTAGTCGAGTACAGAAAACCATACAAAAGTGTAGGCTTTAGAGGGATTTGATTTCCACAAAGATTGGTGAACAGATAACCACTAAAAGAAAGATTTTCTAGAATTGGCCATGAAGTGTCCAGTGTCTAAATTCTGTAAGTCCTGAAAACTCTAAACAGAAGTTACAGAGCCATGCTAGTTAGGAGAATAAGCAAATCAAAAGTTTCCCAATCAAATCAAATTGTGAAGAAATATTATATTTCTCTAAAGTGTAGAAGTTGACACTCTGGACATTCTGCATCAGTAAGAGATGGTAAAGATAAGGAAAACCTCTGGGATGGAAGCTCCCTAGCCACAAATTCCCCTAGAAACCCAATAGAGGAAATATCAGTAACTTTTTACTTCGATAAAAGAAATGGGTAGGGGTGATAAACCGAAATGAGAAGATTAACCTGGAATCCCTTTCTCCTAATGTTTTTGTTACGTTTTTTTCTGATTTGAGACCAAAAAAATGTTTTGGTCAATTGTAACTGAATGAATGCTTTCAAATCCATATGTAAGCTTGTTTTTCTATGTCTTCTGCTATATTAGAAGCTCATCGATATTTTCCATTTCCTTGATTGTTGTTAGTTATTACATATATTTCTGCTTCTGTGTAGGATCAAATTGCGGCATATGTTGAGTACTTTAGTCAAGTTACATCAGAACAATTTTCTGATGATATTGCTGAGGTATGAATGTATGATAAATGTACCTTTCTTTACATATAAACCTTGAAAGAAATAGAAATAGAAATATATACAAATTATTTTTAGACTCAATTGAAAGATTTTCAACTGTTTTTTGTTTTTTGACTTAAGAAATCCAAGAGTTTGTATCAAATGTCACTCACTGATCTGTATTGCTTTGACAGTTGATCCGCAGCCATTATCCATCGAAGGAAGTGCTCCTCTTTGATGCTGTTTTGGGTATTTATGCTTTAACCCATGTTAGTTTAAATTATGGTTGACTCAACAAGAATATTATTACAATTAATTTATTTATATTTCTTGTATAATAACTTCTTTCTATATGCACATGCAGCAATACTTGTTCTTCATCATCCAGAGCATGGGCATGCAGTTTTACTTCCAATTATTTCATGTATTATTGATGGTACACTAGTCTATGATAAGACTAGTCCTCCATTTGCTTCTTTCATATCTTTAGTCTGCCCAAAAAGTGAGGTATAATCCCTTGGCTGATATTCTGATTTTCTTCGTATATAGATCAATTTTATAGCATATAAGTTTATTGTTTGTGAAATGCGTTGTGGCTTCAAATTTTTTGCTTTATAATCTTGTTCTATATTATATTTCTAAGTGATTAAGTATAGTGTTTAATCAGCTTCAGTATCTGCAAAGAAGTTCCCTGTCAAGGTTTTCACTTGTTTTGTCTAATTTTACAGAATGAATATTCAGAACAATGGGCTCTAGCGTGTGGTGAAATTTTGCGTATTTTAACTCATTACAATCGCCCTATATACAACTTGGAAAGACAATATTGTGAAACAGAAAGAAGCAGTAGCGGCTGCCATGCAACGACTAGTGATTCTGTCGATGGGGAATCTGGCCATAATTCTTTGTCACAGCAGGAGAAGAAACCTGTTAGGCCCTTGTCCCCCTGGATTACTGATATATTGCTGGCTGCTCCCCTAGGCATTAGAAGTGACTATTTCCGGTGGTGAGTACTCTTTGGTAATACATACAAAGTCACATCTGGTTTAGTTCTCTTAATTTGGGTAGATGATATTAATCATGTATGTTTTACCTCTGCCTGCGAGTTCTTGGGCTTTTCATGATTCAGTCTGGTTCAGTTCGAGTTTCAACCTCGAACCCAACCATATTTCATGGTTCATAAATATCAGAAACCAAAGTAAACCACTATTCACCGGTTGGTTCAATTTCAAACCATGGTTTATTGGTGTTTCAAGTTTGGTTAGTACCTAATACATTCAAAAGGTATTGTCTAATAACAATAGCTAAGTAAAATAACATCAATTTTTTTTTTTTTTAATAAAAGAAGAGTTCCTTTAGAAAGGGGAGAGTACAAACTGGAGAATCAGGAATCCTCCTAAAGCTACAATGAAAACAACAAGGGAAGGAAAGAAGAAAGAAAATACTTTAACTCGAGCAACCCAGTCCTTTTGCAAGTCTGACCTAGAAACACCCTTAAAACACCTATGAGCAGAAACCCACAACGAGCTAAAGACGACAAGCCTGTCCCACAGAAGTTGCGGAGGAAGAAATTTATTGCTAAAAATTCTGGAATTATGCTCCAGCCAAAGCACTTTATTATCCTTTCAAAAGGCAACAGCATTTATAATAACCGTAGTACATAATTCAGTCTTCTCACAATATCCAATAGCAACAGTAAATTAGAATAAAAATAAAAACAAAAACAAGTGCAACAATCCAGCAGTAGAAAAGAAAAATACCAAGTCTACAACTATGGTATTGTATGCGTAGTATATATAATGTATATATGCAGCACTAATGTGTATTATATTTATAGCCGGTTTGGTTCTGTTTGGTTTATATGGTTCAATCTGTCCAAACTGTTGAACGAACCATATATAAACAACTGATTCAAACTCTGGTTTGGTTTGGTTTGGTTATCCAATTTGGTTTGGATTTTTTAACACTCCCACCTGCAATACTTAATTGATTCATACGGAGATAAAGGCAAACAAAAATTTGTAAATTTGTCTTAAGTCAAATAGCATGTAATGCATTATGAGGCTTGATGTCTTGCAAGTCCTTATTTATGATACTTCCCATTGCTCTCTTAATATGGATAATCTTACTAACACACAAAGTGAGATATTACTGCTCTAGCTTGAATGGACATGTCGGGTGCATGTAATTTCAAATCATAATGAAATTCTAAATTTCTTTTACTCTTTTTTCACCTTTTCTTGGTCCAATAGATCCACACAATAAAAGATAGTTTTGATGTGTCTGAAGAAAGGAATATTAAAATGTCCATTTTGCCAATCCAATCTCTATGATCCTTGGTCCCTTCTGTCCTTTAACTTGAGAGGACAGAAATCTTAATATGGACAACCTTACTAATATATTTTTGGAAGAATTACGATTTAGGGAATCTTGGAGAATATATCTTCAATTTAGAAAGAATTAACTATAGTTGGAAATAGTGGTTTATTAATGGTTAACCAAACACTAAAAGGATTAAGTAACTATAAATGGTGACTTTTGATTAATTTTTTCCCCATTTGGAAATTTGTTCTCCAGGACTTCCTAAATTGGAATTCTCCCTAGATTTCTATCACTTTGGTGCTCAAACAATTTGTTCTGTTGTTGGAGGGCTCTGTTTAAATCATAGAAAATACCTTGTTGAAAATACTTTCTACATTTTATGGTGTTTTCTGTAGGAAATGTATCAAGTGTCTGTTTTAAAGTTGCAATCAACAAAAAATATTTTCCTGTGCAAGGAAAGACTTCTTAGAAAGAAAAGCCATTTACTACAAAACATCAATCTAGAAAATTTAAGAGCATCAGTCATTTTATGGTTAAATGTTTTCGATTAAGGTTTTCTTGAAAAATATATTTTACTTAAAATATTTTCTATAAAGATTTAAGTTTTGACAAAACAATTAGACATGAAGCCTTAATGGTTGAAGCCTTTTCCTCTGAGTTCATTTGTATTATAATGTTCAAGATTATCTACTGTTGGATCAAGTAAAAACAGTATTATTAATACTGGGTAAACAGGTGAGTAAGAAAAGAAACTAAGAAAGGACCAGATGTTAGTAGGCTACAATTAGGTTTTATTGGCAGGATTAAGGGTAGAAAAATGGTAGATTGAAGGTTTATTTATGTATATCTGGCAAGAAAATTTTGCAAGTAATTGGAGGGGGTTCTAGGAAAAATTTAAGCATGAGGGTTTTAGAACATGCTTGGTTTTGCTTAGTTTTTGTACAAAAACAGTTTTTCAGCTAAAAGTTCGCTCTGGATCATTTTGATTATAGGCTTTTCGTTATATAAAATAAGCTAATCCAAACATGTATTTAAAGAAAGAATGTAACCAGTCTGGTTAGGTTAGAATATTGTAGAAAAGCAAAGTGAAATTGAGAAGAAAAAGAAAATTATCCTAGGTTAAAATCAGGGGTTTGCAATTTCGGTAGCATAAATTAGAGCAACATACCTAATATGGTTTAAAACTCTCTTTTATCCTGATAAAATAAATGGCATACCTGATTTGGTTTGATTCTCTTCCGTTTATTGTAGTATATATCAGTAAATTGAAAATAATATTCCGCATGGTTGTCACATATGTGTCGAATTATCTTGTTATCTCTTGGGCTTTGAGTATACTTTTGTTTGAGTCAATGGATATTGCCATGCATTGACAGGTGCAGTGGTGTGATGGGTAAATATGCTGCAGGAGAGCTCAAGCCGCCCACAACTGGTAAGTGATATCCTATGCCTTAATATAAAATTTATTATTGTTATACTCAATATTGTGGACAGTTATATAAGAATATTTAAGACATTTTTAAGATTATGGATAATTTAGCCGAGTTATATGTATCTCGTAACATTTAACTCTAGTTTGACTACTTTTATTCAAAAAGTTTTTGTTCTCACGAGCTTGAGTACGCGTTATGATTTATATTAGTTATTAATGTACATAGACCTGGGCATTGCCTTATGCCTTCATCTTCATTTTCTCCCTTGTGACTCTCTCATGCTTCTCCTCCTGTCGTCCATCACTGCCTCAACCTCCAATTTTATCACTCAAGCCAAATTTGATTGAAAAAACTTACTGGTCAGTTAAGTTTAAATAATTAATCTCATTAAACTTAAATCTGATGCAAATAAGCATGTCATACTATGGGGTAAGCAATCTTTTAACATTCCACCACTCGAAAGATGGATTTTATGCTGCAGGTCTCCAATTAGTGAATCACAACATCCCAATGACTATCATTTGGAGCTTGTAGATCGACTAATTCAGTTTTCCAACAAGTCTCCAATTGGTCCAATATATTGAGGATGAAATCACTATATCTTTGGAAAGCACTCAAATACATCCCGGAGTCCAATTGATGCCCTCGCATAAATTGAAATAGAAAAATTGAGCATATAGCTCTTGACCCATAATGACCTTAATTGTGGGACGACATTTTGGGGGCATTTATATAACTCTAATATAGTAGGGAAGAAAACAATAAACAAAATTTAATGTCTCTCCAATTCCTTGAGCACCAATTCAACATTCATAGGTGGTTCCCCCAACACATTTTTATTAACTATTCTATGGAAATGGAGTGTAGCTATTTCTATTCTAACTCAATTAGAGGTAGAGATTAGAGCATGGCCCAGTTGAACTCTAATTCTAAATGTCAAATAATTTCATAAATACTAAAGCTATTTCATCCTGTCAGCCAAGATATTAGTAGAACACCAATAGGGAAATATGATAATTGAATACAACATATAGAAACCCTGAGGCTACTGAACATCCTATTCTTCAACACCTACCAGAATGAGGATGAATTCATAATTCATGAAGCCTTTTGCTCAATTGATGACCAAAGCTGGCTTATTAACAATATCTTGAGCATTAAAACTCTTGAAAAAGCTTCTATAAAGATAGTACTGTATGAACATCTTCATGGACGGACTCTCCTTTATAAATGCCCTTAGATAATCAAAGTGAACTTTTTCTTCCTTCTTATTTATGTTCCTGTGATCCCTGAATTTTTTCTTTTTTGGGAAGTTTTTCGTTCTTTTTTTCCGCTCTTCTCTTTATATAATTAAACCATGATACTTTAAATAAAATAGACTTCTGCCTACCTTTTGTAATTCTTAGCATAAGTCCTCTAGTGTGATTCTAGTGAAAAACTTAATTCAACATACTTAGTACATAGGTTGGAATTTGATTTTCCTCATTTCCAGAGAACAGCTGTATAAAAATCGTTGATGATTTTATTTAGTACAAAAAAAAAGATTATCATTTATTACTATCATGTTTCAAGGATCAATTCTCCTAAAAGCTTAAGCTATTAGGTGGAGGCCTAGTAATGGTTTTTTTTTATAACACGCCCCTCACGCAATAGCTCTTTAGGCTTGAAGAAGCATGAACAATGCGTGCACATGTCCACTTTACCATGTGCTCAAATTTAATTTAATTTAATTATGAAGAATAGTGGCAGCAAGGATTGAACTCTTGGCCACTTGGTCATACAGGCTTTGTTATCATGTCAAGGACCAGTTCTCCTAAAAGCTTAAGCTATTAGGTGGAGGCCTATATATGAATGGTTTCTTATATCTCTAACAACATGAGAGTACAGAGAATATTGCTGGAATTGTGTCTAAGACTTGTTCTAAATTGGAATGTTTTTTGTCTTAGTTTCTTCTCGGGGTTCTGGGAAGCATCCTCAGCTCATGCCTTCAAATCCAAGATGGGCGGTTGCCAATGGTGCTGGTGTTATTTTAAGTGTTTGTGATGATGAAGTTGCTCGCTATGAGACTGCTACTTTAACAGCAGCTGCTGTCCCTGCACTTCTACTTCCTCCTCCAACAACAGCTTTGGATGAGCACCTAGTTGCTGGATTACCAGCTCTAGAACCATATGCACGTTTATTTCATAGGTTATTCTGAACTCAATACCTTTATTGTTATTTTGTTGTTCCTTGAGTGCATCTTCCCTGAGTAAATGTATATACCTATTAATGTAGATATTATGCCATTGCTACTCCAAGTGCCACACAAAGACTTCTTCTTGGGCTTCTAGAAGCACCCCCGTCATGGGCTCCTGATGCACTCGATGCTGCTGTGCAGCTTGTAGAGCTTCTTCGAGCTGCTGAAGATTATGCTTCTGGCATAAGGGTAAGCTGTATAATCTTGATACACAGACAATATTTTTTTTTTCCTAGCATTAATTAATACACCATGTTTTATTATGGCTTTTATTAAACACTTAGTGAATTTTTATGAAATAAAGTTACACAATCATCACAGCAGAAAATGTTGTTCAACTTCACGTAAAATCTCAAATATTTATTCAAGGTTCCAAGTGGTGCTTATATCAGGTGATGCATTTGTTCATTTTGATGGTTGATTTCTGGTCTTCTGCTAGATCTGCTTTCCCTTTTAATATTTATTAATGACAGATGAATATGCTAGTTTTCCTGAATTTGCCTCTTTGGTGACTTCCTTTTTCGTTATTTTAACTAGATGGATGCTGCAGGGAATTAATGTTTAACTTAATTTTCTAGCAAGTTTGGATAAGTTGCTAGATTTTTGGATTGAGAAGAAGAAAAATTTAACTCCTATTACTCAAATAATTTTTGCTGAGTTTATTGTAGATATACAACTTGTGCAAAATTCATAAAATGCTTCAAAGTGGAAAAACATGTTCTACAGTTGTTATTGGTTGATTTATGTTAGTCAAGGCAAGAATTCTAAATGTAGCAATGGACATAAGGCCCAAAAATTTGTTTGGTAGTTTTACCATTAATAAGATATTAAATGCTTAACTAATATAAATGTTAGTTAAGTTCTATGTCTGTGTATTTATACTAGAGGATTAGATTTATTACATGTGTAGCATAATTTGTACAAGCTCAGCCCAGTAACACACTACATACTAGCACGCTACTGCTCTCTAACACTCCCACTTAAGCTGGGGGGATTGTTAGAGAAGTATGCAAGCTGTTCTCCAGTTTGCACGTCTTGTAGAGATAAGTCTGTGCTGAATTTTCTCAAGTATAAAGTGATAATCAGCTTCAATATGTTTTGTTCTTTTATGAAATATACTATTAGAAACAAAATAATCAAAACTACTTCTTTCAAGCCCAAACTGTAAGATAGTTTGACTGAAGAATCCAAACCAAGGACTTCATGAGAGAGAGAGAGAGAGAGAGAGAGATGCATAAAAAGGGATAAACTAAGTTCACATTAGTGAGGCTCCTTGAGTGTGTATTTATACTAGAGGATTAGGCAAAGTACAAATCTAGCATAGCTAGTACAAAACTGGCCCAAAAACAGAGTATGAACTAACACAGTTTAACAAGAAAGAATAAAAAGTATAATGATTAATATGTAAAAATTATTCATATATATATATATATATATATATATATATTTCCTAACACAACTGTGTTATGGTCTATCAATCTCGCTTTATGCTTATCTTTCTGTTTACAATTATCAAACACAACTTTTCATAATGAAGCTGTAGAATGGAAGGGTCGTGAGCACCGATACAAGCAACCGAATCTGGCATAGTTTGTGGTGCATCTAACACGTACAAACTACACAACTCACGACCTGTACCAATAATCTGCTTTGTCACAAGATCTTGAAAGTTGAAAGACAGGTGGGGTAAAATTGAGTAACATAGTTAAGAGTATAGGTAAGTCTACTAATAGATAACAAGTTGAAGGCAAAATGAGGTAAACATAATACAGAGGGTAAATGCAAGAATTGAATGTACTTAAGTCTTTTGAATCTCACTATGCAATGGGTGCATAGCGAGATGTGACGAAACATTGATGGCATTAACTGCAAACGTGGAAGCAGAAAATGACTAAGTTAATTGTGCCATCCATGATGGTGCAGTTTCTGTGGACTGTGCCACTGTGATTGGTGCAGGTCACATGGATTGCACCACATAAGATGGCACAATTCACATGGATTGTGCATGTAGGGAGTGCAGAAGAAAAGAAAAAAAATTGATGACATGACAAAACTAACATTATATAGGCAATATGCTATAAAATGTATGTATTTTGATAAGTGTTTGAAAATCACATTGTTGGAGTAAAAAAATCCTTTGTAACTTTTTAACACATGCAGTATACACTATATCTGTGCAGTGGGATTACTGACTACAGGATGGCATACTATTGTGCATTTTGATGTTTTCATCTGGAGAAACTTTGTGAAAGATTTAAAACCAATTAATTGATGCATTTTTTTCCTTCTGTATGTTAATACAGCTTCCTAGAAATTGGATGCATTTTCATTTCTTGCGTGCAATAGGGACTGCAATGTCCATGAGAGCTGGTATAGCTGCCGATGCCGCAGCTGCTTTGCTTTTTCGTATACTTTCACAGCCTGCATTACTTTTTCCACCACTTAGGCAAGTTGATGGAGTTGAAGTTCAGCATGAACCTTTGGGTGGTTATATTTCTTCCTACCGAAAGCAGGTTCTGTTCATCTTTATCACTTACCACTTTCTCTTTTTTCTCATTTTGTACAGTAGTTTGCAGTAGATTCTTTATGTACACTGAAGATCTATAATATTTCTTGTTGATTAGATAGAAGCTGAAGCCACTATTGAGGCTACTGCCCAAGGCATTGCGTCAATGCTTTGTGCCCATGGTCCAGAGGTTGAATGGAGAATTTGCACCATTTGGGAAGCTGCTTATGGCTTGATTCCTTTAAGTTCCTCTGCTGTTGATCTTCCTGATATTGTAGTTGCAACCCCACTGCAACCTCCCATACTATCATGGAATTTGTACATACCCCTACTTAAGGTCCTGGAATATCTTCCTCGTGGAAGCCCATCAGAAGCGTGTCTCGTGAAAATATTTGTTGCTACAGTGGAAGCTATTCTTCAGAGGACATTTCCATCTGAGTCCACTAGAGAACAAAACAGAAAAATAAAATACCTCTCTGTCATTGGGTCTGCCTCCAAAATCCTTGCTGTGGCAGAACTTCGCACCATGGTTCATTCACTTTTCTTAGAATCATGTGCATCCATAGAGCTTGCTTCACGCCTGCTTTTTGTTGTCTTAACTGTCTGTGTTAGTCATGAAGCCCAATTCAATGGAAGCAAGAAGCCAAGAGGAGAAGATAATTCAGCAGAGGAAATTATGGAGGACTTGCACACAATGTCTGAAAGCCAGAAACAAACGAAAAGTAGGAAAATGAAGAAGCAAGGTCCTGTAGCCACATTTGATTCTTATGTTCTGGCAGCTGTTTGTGCTCTTTCCTGTGAGCTTCAGCTGTTCCCTTCAGTTTCACGGGGAAATAATCGTTCAGTCTCAAATAATGTACAATATATCGCCAAGCCTGTCAAAATAAATGGATCTTCCCATGAGTTGCAGAGTGGCATAGATTCAGCAATTCGCCATACTCACAGAATTTTAGCAATTTTAGAGGCACTATTTTCATTAAAGCCATCTTCTGTTGGCACCCCCTGGAGTTACAGCTCAACTGAGATTGTTGCAGCAGCTATGGTTGCCGCACATGTTTCTGAACTATTTAGACGGTCAAAAGCTTGCATGCATGCTCTATCCATTTTGATATGTTGCAAATGGGACAATGAAATTCACTCTAGGGCAACATCATTGTATAATCTCATAGATATTCACAGCAAAGTTGTTGCATCTATAGTTAACAAGGCAGAGCCATTGGAAGCAACCTTAATTCATTCACCTATTTGGAAAGACTCCCTTACTTGTCGTGATAGTAAAAGAAAAAAGCAGTGTCGAAATAGTAGCTGCTTTGACGCTGGGCAGACATCCATCTCATCTTTTGAGGATTCAACCCCCTCAGAACTTAATCATAAATCTGCGAAAACATCATATTCAAATGATGCATCAAGATATACCTTGGATAAAGGTGTCACATGTTTTCCATTGGATGCTTCTGATCTAGCCAACTTCCTCACAATGGACAGGCATACAGGATTCAATTGCAGTGCACAAAGCTTTCTGAGATCCATGCTGTCTGAGAAACAAGAGTTATGTTTCTCTGTAGTGTCACTGCTATGGCACAAGTTGATTGCATCTCCTGAAACTCAACCTTGTGCAGAAAGCACTTCTGCCCAACAGGGCTGGAGACAGGTACTATACACGTTATATTGAAGTAACTATTACCCTCTTTTCATTTTTTTTTTCTGGTGATTTATTATCCTATTTTCTTCCTGTGCTAGAATTATACGTGTTTTAAATCTATAACACAAGTTCAGAGCAAAGTTGACATGATGGAACAGCTTAATTCTTGTTAATCATAGAAATTATGTTATCAGAGCTGCAGATGAGGATAAAGACAGATTAACTCAAACTTTTAAGGAAAAAAATTACTAACACTCCCCAAACTTTACCCCGTTTTGAAATAGCGACCTAAACTTTCAAATTCGGGTGAGAGGTTCTTAAACTTTTCAAAACTTGCAAATAGACCATTCCATCCACTAGCTAAATAGAATTCATTCATCACATGACTTGCACTTGTTTACAATACATGTGGTAGTCTCTGATTTGTCCACATAATTGTTTTTTCAAAAATTAAATAAAAACCTATATTCTCTCCTTTTTAATTTAATTTCTCTATTCTAAGTTTATTTTCTTTTTTCAAAAATTGATATTTTTCGATTTTTTGAAAAAAAGCAATAATGCGGACAAATGATAGACTGATACTTGTATTAATGAATATATGCAAGTCATGTGATGAATGATTTTCATTTAGCTCATGGATGGAAAGGGTCTGTTTGTAAGTTTCAAAATGTTTAAGGACCTCTCATCGGAATTTGAAAGTTTAGGTGGCTGTTTCAAAGCAGGGCAAAGTTCAGTGGATTTCTATACGTTTTTCCCTAATTTTAATAAGTAATAATAATGTAAGCCTCCAAAAGAGGTTTATCTTTTATAGACCATTTAGAGAGAAAGAACACCACCAGAATGCTAAAACAGCAACACACGAAGAAATCACAATCTGAAATTTAGAACTTCAAAGTGAATCCACTGCAGAGAATAGATGACAAAACATCCCCTAAAACGAGAATTTTAACGTATGAATTTTCAAAATAACTAAGGAGCTCACGTTGTCATCAAAGGTAATTATTATGCTCAAGCCAAATATTCCACAATAAACAGAAAGAAGCAGTGTGCCAAGAGAATCTACGACATATATCTGGTGTATCTTCTGAGCATAAAAAAACACACTGAAACAAGGATATTATATACTAACTGGTGAGAGGTATCTAAGAATCAGTATTTTGTTTAAATGCTACAAATTGATATAGATTGAGGGGGAATCATATACTGAGAAAACGAAGCCTAAGTTTTTTTACAATTTTGCTTCAAACTCAACTTCACACGAGGGGACAGAATTTTTTTTTTTTGGAGGAGGGGGGGGGGAAGATAGTATTTGAAGGGTTGAAATTACTGGAAAAATGTGGAAAAGAAATAAGAGAGACTCTGAATAATTGATATTCTTGCAATATGGGTGTGTTAGATTTTTTATGATGCAAACCACTACCACTCCTATTTATACTAATCTAGGTCAAGTATTAGTTCACTACAATTAGTACAAGCTCTGCCTAATAACAATACTAAGACTTCTAAAACAAAATCCTAATATTCTATCAGAACGATTAACTAAATGATACAAAGATATACCCGATTGACCCACTTTGAAAGCTTTTGTAGTTATAAATCTGCATGTATGCCATGTGTTTGTGGGTCCAAATATCTCAATTGTATTCCTATTTTCCACTGAAAAGGTTCATTATTGACCATTATGTGATTAATGCAATGTAGGTTGTTGATGCATTATGCAATGTTGTATCAGCATCACCAACAAAAGCAGCTACAGCAGTTGTTCTTCAGGTCCAATATTTTATCATTTTATGTAATGTTTGCATAACTGGCCACTGACTTGGACACTTATTCTGTTCAGCTAGAGCTAATACAATTTCTTGAACAGACTACGAAAATTTTAGAATTAGAATTTCCAAGAGGCATGAAACTAGGATTTTAATATCTAGAAAGTTTAAATATCTGATGCTGAAGATCACATCTAACCATTGTCCAAATCAGCTGCCTTTTTTTGAGAATATTGTTATTTCAAATAGTTTATTTGTTTAGTCACTTTCCTGGATTTATTGTTTGTCAGGCGGAGAGGGAATTGCAACCCTGGATTGCCAAAGATGATGATCTAGGTCAGAAGATGTGGAGAATCAACCAACGGATTGTAAAATTGATAGTGGAACTAATGAGGAATCATGATAGTGCAGAATCATTGGTAATTGTGGCAAGTGCGTCAGATTTACTACTACGAGCCACAGATGGGATACTGGTTGATGGAGAAGCTTGCATCTTACCACAGTTGAAAGTATTAGCTTCTCTATGCATTTTCGATCTCTCTTCTTTTATTGAGTTAAATAATATAAACTCAACCAGAAAACCGTCTTTATGGCCACGAGTCACATGGCAATAGAAGATTTTAAAGTGTTTCTATTTTAAGTTTTACTTATCTAATAGTATTTATTGTCATTTAATTCTAATTTAACTACTCGAATTATTTACATAAACTAATACTCATGTACAGGCATATCATGAATTTTTTAGATAAGTATTTGTCATTGTCTACGGTAGGCACTTACATCTATACGTAAAGTCATTGTTTCTTCTTCATGGGGTCTTAATATGAAACATTATAGATTTTGGATCATTTTTTATTCTTTCTATAGGTAAAAGGACAAAATGACAGTTTATGCTATATTTCTAACTATTTACTGAAAGACATTATATAAGGGATAAATTCTTGCAACCAAGTTTAGGATGTGTACTCAACTATAGCCCTTTTAGTTCCTCTTGTGGTTTTTTAATTCAAAGCTGTCAAAATATTGACCTTAAGTAATTACCGCTTGCATAATTCAAGTCTCTGATAAAAACTTGACATTGAGCAACAATTGATGGCACTGTAAAGGAGCATTTGATACTTCATATGTTTTCAAGATTTATCCTTAAGCTTTACTGATATTCATATTTCAATTTTTGACAAACATCAGCTATTGGAAGCAACAGCTAGAGCAGTCCAGCCAGTGCTTGAGTTGGGAGAATCTGGATTGGCAGTGGCAGATGGCCTTTCTAACCTGTTAAAGGTAAACAAACTTCCCTTATTGGAACTTCTAATTTGGTTTGGCCCTATGCTGAATGAAATTTGTTAGTTAAACATGGAAATCTGATTCTGGATTATAAGACAACTGCATATTTCATAAACAGCAATCAGGTGCAAAACAAAACTAGTTATGTGCTTGTTTTATAGTTATATAGAAATATAGAATTACTGACCAATGTGGTTGTGCATAACACATGCAGTGTCGCCTACCAGCTACTATTAGATGCCTTTCTCATCCAAGCGCACATGTCCGTGCTCTGAGCACATCGGTTCTTCGTGGCATTTTGCATACCAGTTCAATCCGATCTGGCCCTAAACCACCACGAGTAAATGGCATCCATAATCCTTCTTATCAATACTTCAATTTGGATGTCATCAACCGGCAAGCTGACATAGAAAAATGCTTGACATGGGAAGCTCACAGCAGACTTTCGAACGGATTGTCTATTAAGTTTCTTGAAACTGCTGCAGAAGAATTAGGCTGTACTATTTCCATATATAAAAAATGAAACCATGTAGAATCATCTTATTTCTATGACAATTTTTCTTTTCTACAGTCTTATAGAAACAGATTATTTATGCCTCGGAACTAAATGTTTTGCAAATAAGTAATCTCATTCTGCTAGTCCTGTTGCAAAACTACGGCTAAAATTCCAGCTTTCTTTTGGACAAACATGACTTCATGCAAAAATGACCCCATAAAGTTGGGCAAGATTGGAAAGCTTATTTTGTATTATGCCTGTGTTGTACTTAAACCCTGAGTAAGATTTCATCATAGACTTGCTGAGGACCGTGCTATCCATAGAACAAATGTACAGTGACAAAGACGAGGCAGTAACCAGCTTCTTCTTTTATCCTTTTTTACCCTTGTCTTCTGTTATGCTAAGCTTACGTTGATATGGTTTGTCATCAAATTCAGTACTACTTGTTAGACTAATCTATGCATTCAGATCACCATTCTCAATTAAGATAGTATCTGTTCAATCAGATTCTACCTATTTGTGTTCTCTTTTCTACATTGGCTTTTGCGTGATTCTTGTTTTTAGGCCCAAGATATGTAATGCAGTTCTTTTTTGGTTCTTGTTAAAGACACAAGTTAAAAGAGTAATGATATATAGTCCGGAGGCTATGTAATATGGATGAGTTCACAAGACGGGTAGGGTTAGTCCCACTTGGGTGGGTCCTACTAGTGGGGTATCACTTATTCTGTTTTTTTTTGTTTTTGGTTTTTACTTGTTTATTAGAGAGATTCTTATATGCTCTGAGAGGAAATCGCAATTCTTCTTCCATACTATGGGATCATTTTTTTTTTCACTTATTGGTAACCATGGGCCATCATGTTTTTTCTGATTCTTAGAATAGCAATTTAACATTATTATATCATTCTATAATATGTGAAGAATTGCATGTATGGTTAATAAATTGAGGGGTTATGGCTTTTAGGCAAAGATGATGCCTTCCATGCTTCTATGATTGGGGCAAGTGAGAGGGAAAAAGAAAAGGTGGGGGAGTCAATGGAGTGATGGAGTCCCAAGAGAGGGAAAAGAATGAAAGTTAGGTGAAGGTAAATTTTAAATTGTGAAACTCAGTACTTTTTAGTTAGCAGCAGTTTATCTGTTTTAATTATTATTTTTTTTAACATAAAAATTTAAGGTGAAAAGAGACTTTTTTCATCCAAAGGGTATAAATCATCAATCTTAACAAGGATTTATAGTAGAATTATTTATCATTTACCAACAGAGGGACTCCTATATTCGAATTCAAACAATTCAGTTGTGTAAAAGGTTGCCAATTAACAAAAATAAAATAATAATAATACATTACAGCATAATGGCCTACCAACACCGAGGTGGCATCTATTATTAGTTAGGAGAAAGAAGGAGGATTTTCTCTTAGAAGATATGAGAATGTAAGGATACGTAGCATCTAGAGATAAAAGTATTTTTAAATGAATAATGTTAAATGCATATATCACAATTTCACATAGCCCTCACATAAAGATAAACGAGTGACCGAAAATTCTCAAGTTAGTTGTAAAGTAATTGATGAAAAATTGTCAACCATTCTTTTCGCTTAATGTGAGGATTAGTGAGATTGTAATATGTGCATAAAAAATTATTCTTAAAATATCTCCTTATAACTTAATTCTTTAATTAATAATTGTGTGACTTGGTGTCAAAATCTTTTGAGTTGTTGAGACATAATAATAAGTATTTTATTTAAATAATACTTGTTTATTGTCTTTTTTTTTAATTTGAAAAGACATTATTTTTGTTATTAGTATTTTTTTTAGAGTAAAACTTATTTTCAGTTCCTGAAAGATACATCATTTATTAATTTTATCCCTTAAAAATTAATTTTATCTATTTAGTCCCTCAAGTTTTAAATTACTCACAAATTTTATCCTTTTATTTCTTTTAATTTTATTAATTTAATCTCTCAAAAAGATTAAATTGTTGTGAATTTAAAATTTAAAAAATTAAATCGATAAAATTAATCTCTAAATGACAAAATTAATAAATGATACATCTTTAAGAGATTAAAATTATATTTTACTCTTTTTTTATTTTGAGGTCATGAATAGAATTAATTTAATATTTTTTTAAAAAAATATGAATAATAAATTGAGAGATATTCATCTCTAAAAAATGTGACTGTTTTTTTTGCCCTCTTTCTTTAGGGTGAGGCTATATCAAACATGCACAAATTTGACAAAGAAGTATTTTTTTTCTTGCATTAAAAAAAAAAAAACTTGGCTTTCGCCAGGGGTAAAATCGATATTACACAAGTGTAGAAAAACAAAGAAAAAAAACCTAGTGAGAAGTGAGAAGCCTAAACGCAGACTATAAAATGCAGAAACCCTAGAATTTCAGATCCCAAAACGGCTAAGTATAAGAGCTTCGGCCGCAATCGTTGTCCTCGTCTCATCAGCCAGCTCCTCTGCGACGAAAATGGTATGCTCTCATGTTTCCTGCATCTCTCTCTGCGATGTTCGTAGATGGGCTTCCTTCAAAAGATGTTTTTTTTGAGCAATTGTAATGGTGATTGTGGCACTATATTTGGAATCACCATCTGGGTTTTGATTTTTGGTTTCTGGGTTTCAGTCTTTGGTAGCAAACGAGGACTTCCAGCACATTCTGCGTGTGCTGAACACTAACGTTGATGGGAAGCAGAAGATAATGTTCGCTCTTACCTCAATCAAGGGTGTTGGCAGGCGCTTCGCAAACATTGTCTGCAAGAAGGCTGATGTCGACATGAACAAGAGGTTCGATTTCATCGCCTGCTCGCGTTTCTCTGTTAGTTTGCCTTTACTTTACTGTGTCATTGACATGGGATTTGTGTCAGCTAGCTATGGGGCTTGATTTTTTTTCTTTTCCTGATTTTTTTTTTTGAAATGGGTTTTGGTTATTTTGTTACCAGAGCTGGTGAACTGAGTGCTGCTGAGTTGGATAATCTAATGACTGTGGTTGCCAACCCTCTGCAATTCAAGATCCCGCACTGGTTTTTGAATAGGAAGAAGGACTACAAGGATGGGAAGTATTCTCAGGTGGTTTCAAATGCACTGGATATGAAGTTGAGGGATGACCTGGAGAGACTGAAGAAAATCAGGTGATTCATTTGCATGTCACCTCTAACTACTAGAAGTTAAAATTTCAATATGAATTCAAACTTCAGTTGATAGAGTTGCTTTTTCAGAAGGAGTAACTTCTCATTTTATTGGATAGGGAATTATGGTTTCCCTGAGAATTGTGCACTTCCCCACTGTTTGTGCGTTACTGCTTCAAGGTGGTGTCCTTGTGTGTTGATATTTATTTGTCCTGTGTTGACAAATCCCAAATGGAAGCTAAAGATCTATCCAAAATATATAATGAGCATACAGAAGAATCGTCTGATTGATATGTGTAACATGATATATATGATGAATTATACAGATAGAGATCTCTTGCCCATTTTGATATGGAGTTTATGTTGTTACCTGTCACCTTGTTCTTTTCATGTCATGATGATTTAATTGTTTGCCTATGCCGTTGATATGATATCATATAAGGAATGATTCTCATTAACCTGAATGCAATATTTATCTGAGTTATATACATAAATTTATCTCTTTAAAGAAGGCATTTAAAAAGTATTTTGCTGGAAGTTAGCAATAACATCTATTTGAAGGTGTTCTGTCCACTGTATTGTAGCAAGAAGTCAGTTTAAATATTGAATAACTCAATAACATGATTAACATCAATTTGAAGGTATTCTGTCTACCGTATAGTTGCAAGAAGTCAGTTTAACTATTGAATATACAAATAGTGGTCTTGGATGAGGTGATCAAAAATTATTAATTGTATTCTGCCAGAAAGACAGTATTCTACTTGATAGTTTATTCTTGATGGATGTGTGATTGAGTTGATGTAACACAAGCCTTATATTTTTACTTACCAAATTGTGTAAATAGCTACGTACTGCTAAAAGTTTTCTGGTGGAGAAATGACTTATGTATTGACTTATTGATAGTATTATAACTGCTGTAATAACACTAAAGTTTTTTACGTTCTTACTATTATGCAGAAACCACCGAGGTTTGAGGCACTACTGGGGCCTTCGTGTTCGTGGCCAGCATACCAAGACTACTGGTCGCAGGGGAAAAACAGTTGGTGTCTCTAAGAAGCGTTAAGCTTGTTATGTTTTGGCTTGGAGAATAGATATAGTTGGGGAAGCAAATTTTGAATTACATTAGACATTTTTCACATATATTGTATTGGTTGTTCAATGCTTTGACAATTTCAATTTTGTTTGTTGTTTAAGTTATATTGTGTTTAGTCGCACGATGTTGGTATTCTAAGTTGTAGAGACCATTCATAGGATTGATGAAGTTACAGATGCATCTTGTTTGGAAAAAGAAAATGCTACTTTTTACTGAAGATGAGATGCAAAAAGTTATTACTTAAAACCAGTGAATTTGCATCTGGATTTGTCCAGAAAGGATGGACATGATCCTTGCTCAGATCTTGAGGTATTCTATAATGGTGCTATTGCAGATTAGAGATTTATATGAAAAACTTGAATTTGAATTTTTTTTAAAATGTTTTGACCATTTTTTTTATATGAAAACTTTTCTGCAAACTACACCTATACAAAAATCGGACAAAAAATTTGTTTTGTTTATGTGCCAAAATAAATAAAATTTTTATCATTTTTGGCAAATTTCTCTATGAGAATTTGTAAAAGAAAAATAAAGAAGTTAAATAATATTTAATTAATCTCTAGTTTAGATTTGTTGGGCTATCTATGTTTTAAAAGGCATGATTTACGGTTCCCCTAAGATTTGTCAATAATAAGGCATTTAAAAGTCATATGTAATACTATTTTTATCGAAAGTCTAACAAACTTAAAATGAGTTTATTCAAGGGGATTATATTGAGGGGATGTGTCCTTTTTTTGGCTACTCCAGTTTTAATCATTGGTCACTCAATGCTCAGAGGAATTAATTTCTTTAAATGTACTATTTCGAGATGAGAAATGTGTCTTTAAATCGTTTAAAAATAGACTTGGGTTATGTTTTTGGACAAAGAATTTGTAAGAAAAAGTGAGAGAAGTAAGTCTCTTTTAAGTTTTTATCATAAGAAAGAAAGAAAATAAAAATTTTTAAATAATTTTTTAAAATCTTTACATATTAATTTTTGTAAATATTTTTAAATTAATAATTTAAAATATTTAAATAAGAAGAGAAAAATTTATTAATTAATTTTTTTTTTCATATAATAGCGACACGGAAGTTTAAACCTATAACCTTTTATAAATTATCTAAACTTCATCTATGGTGGCTTACTTATTAATTAATTAACCTCCCATTTTCTTTCTCTCTTTTTTTCTCTATTTTCTTTAAATCTCTTCCCTCTTTCCATTCTCATCTTTTCATAAAACTTGCAAACAAGAGAAACCTATCCTTTCCCTCATTTACCCTCCTAAATCCCCAATTAAACATAGGCCAGAAGTTTCACAAAGATGAACTAAGTTACGATGGAGAATAATGAATGGACAAAATTGAAGTAATAACACAGTAAACTAGGCTGTAAATCAATTATAGGGACTAAATTAAGACAAGTATAGAAAACTTCTGACAACTAAGTCGTTCTACCTATCTAGAAGTACCTACGAGATTATACTTGGGTCAATTATATAAATGGATTCAGGATTTATAAATAGTGAAGAAAAATGGTGATATTACTAATAAGAGACATCATCTAATTCTGATCTTGCAGTGCAACCTGAAGTTTTGTGAAGTGTAGTTCAAATGACTACCAGTCTCAAGTATATGCATGTCCTTAGCTCTGCCCAATATAACGACTATATTAAAAAGTACATTTAATTAATGGTTTCATTGTTTCACTTGATTGGATAGATTTTATGCCATGGTTTTTTTCAGCAGTTGTTTCTTTATTATTGCATTTAGATGGGGAACGATATTTTATTAGTTTTATTCAAGTAGTCATGCCAATTGATTCATCTCAAGGAGGTGTTACTACATTTGAGGGGTGGAAAGAATGGGGAAAAAAAAAGGCTCAAGTATAGTAATAATGCTTCTCTTGGCTTAACAATTTTATTGAATATTAAGTTGAGTGAGTTTTATGAAGAAACTACATAGAATATCCAGCAATTCACATCTTGCTTTCGGTATAAAAAACATACAACTAAAAGGACCCACGTAGTAAAAGAATTATAAAGGCTGTATAGAACAGATGTGATGAGGGCTGCTAGATTGATCATTAATAACAACCTCCTTTGGATTGCTTTTTCACCATGGATACCCTTAAATTAAAGAAGGAATTTGTACACCTTGTTTTGTCTTAAAATTGGTGTTTGCTAGTATTTGAAATGTCTGTTATTTTGAATGTAGTATGAACCTATATAACTTTTTGAGAACTCTTTTTATTGGATTCATAACTTTATCTTTTTTTGATATTATCATTACTTGTTTTTATATGAATGTGTGATTAAATTGAGAACATATGTGTAACTTTATATTATTTTGATATGGATATTACGCAAATGATTAGTTGGAAGGAATTTCATGTGTTTTTCATTGTAATAATATTCATATTTATTTTGTAGCATAGAATTAGTTGGAAGAAATGCCATGACTTTGGCTGAAAATAATGATGTTAAACGGTACTTTACACATCAAGGACATTTTGATAACTATCACATTTTCCCAGGAATACGCATTAATAACCAAGCAAGCCTTTTAATTATTCCTAAAAATTTTAAATACTAACCAAACAGGTTCAGAAATACCCAAGAATATATCATTCTCAGCCATATTATTCTTGGGAATGGGATTCTTGAAATGTAACGTGGAAAAACAAATTGTAGCCCACTTTCCATCTAGACACAAAATAACTTTCCTTCCATCTAGACACAAAATTATGAGTTTTAACCTAAGAATTATTCTTTATTTTTGGTAAATCTTAATTTTAGATCCTCAAAACAATACAAAACCTCAATTATCACACTTTCATCATTTAATAGATAGGTACAACTATTTTTATAAGCATTTACTTTCCAAAGGGTGAGAGTAATTCCTCTTTCTGATAGCCCATCTCTGCTCGACTCTTCTTTTAAAAAAGAAAAATCAAAGGGGTTCTTGCTTTGACCTATTCATCCCTGAAGCAAGCCCAAGTGCTTTTGTTAGTGTTGAACAATCTCATTCACCCAACTTTCATTGCAAATAACATCAAAATTCCCAAATAAATAAAGTACGTTAAAACCATCTCTACAAAATTTAAATGTGGACCTTTAACTAAGAAATTAAATTTGATCCACTGTCATTGTAAAAGCTTTCTACACTTTCAACTAATTATGCATTAAATTTAAAATGATTTTATCTTTTACAACAGATTTGCTCTGTTTTCAGACAAATATTTTCGTAGGCAATCCATCTGATTGAGAAATGAACACCACCAAATCAGCCTTTTAACAGATGAGAATCCTAAAAGAAATCTTCACATGCCTTAATGTGCTCCATACATGAATCAGCAAATCAATCTCAATTGCACACTGTCAAAGTACTGATTACAAATGAGTCAAGAAAGAATATAAACATATTCTTCTGATCATGAAAAGATGAAAATTTTGCTGGGAACCTAAACCTATCAGGAAATATCCAATGCCCCTCAGGATCCAAAACAAGAAATTAAATTTGAAGAATTACAAAGTGAGGTTGAAAATAATTAGAACCAATGGAGTTTAATTTCAAATAATTAAATACTTTCCTAGGATCAGCTATCTTTGTATGCTCAACCTTTGCAAATAAAACCGGTGCACTTAACCACCAAAATTAGTGAATGCTATCGCACTATCGTGTTTCTGTTCTGTTGGTAGGGAGAGAGTGACTCCGGCGCTCCTTTCCACCCGGCTTTGATGAGGCATTGCCATACCAAATCATTCCAGCCACAGCTATTACCATCCCCAAAACCACTTGTTGATTGAGACCCTCTTTCCCAAAGAAGAAGAACCCCATGATTAAGACAAGTATTGTCTTCATATGGCCCAGTACTTGAAAAGAAACAGCAGTAAATCTGCCAATGCAGATAAATTGGCTGAGGTTGGTCCCAACTGCAATTGTGCATGACAGAAATATGAACATCTGCCAAAACCAAGACAAAGATGAGATAATTAGTGGGAGTTAAGAAAATATCAACCAACATAAGACAAAGCGAAAACAACAAAAGCTCATATATGAGATCTTATGATTTATCATGTTTATGTGCATTGATCAGGTATATTAAAATGCTTAAAAGAGTCCACAGCTAAACTAGGTTCTTGATTTTGCACTCTGTTCTCAATTTTGTTAGCCACTTCTGTGACGTTTTTCTTTTTCATTAAATCATCAAATTTGGTGGAATGTTTTCTTTTCCTCAAACTTACAAATATTTGATAAAATTCTGATTAATCCTTCCATTAAAAACATATCATATATAGTAACCATATTTATTAGCTTCCACCGACCTACCAATGCTCACAACATCAATGGAGCAAAATTTCTGCAATTATTTAAGTGGCCATAATGAAAGGAAAAACATTTAATTAAATTTGATAGTCTGAATTGGGAAGACAAAATTGGCACAATAAAAATTTGGAAAAAAAATTGGAAGTTACGTAAAAATTTAAAATGAAAGATATAACTTTTCTACAATCTTAAATAGAATTTCTTTTTTGTAGAGAATATGACTTTTAGTTGGATCAAAATGAGAAAAAAATCAATTTCTCATCTGAATCGGACCTTTCTCTACAAGTTTCAATGTTTCATATCCCACTTTTTCTTGGATAAAAATATATATATACAATTGAATTTACATTAATCATTTAGCATGCACAGTGCAAATCTACAAATGCATACACTTATTTTCTTAGAGAAAATAAATGAACTAGGCTCTAATTATTGAATTTAATAGAATGAATATCTTTCCGTGATCCATTACTTACCATAGAGCCAATGTCATACTCATATCTGTCAACTCTTTGGTTTGTCAACCAATAATCTAGAACAGGGCCTAATAACAGTAGTGATCCAGCCTGTACAGGTGCTGTATGTCCCAATAGGTTGAAGGAACTTAGTGAATACTTACGTTGAAGAAAATGAACATACTGCACATAAAAGATTTGAAAATTGATGAGTGTACAAATAAATCAGAAAAAAAAATTAGATTAAGGCATACTAATTAACAGGCTGAAACATAAAAATCTTCTACAATAACATGATGTATAGAAAAAGTATTCAGGCAGAAAAATAAGCATAATATGTATAAAATACTTTTTGAGTTTAATATAGCAGCTAAATTGAGAGAAAAGATAGTGCACTTTCATACCACTTCATGCAAATTTGTGCATGCATGTGTTTGTGCTTCCATGAATCTATTTGTTAGTTAATTATTCCATATAAGTTTGAGCAGATGCAGCTTATGTCAGGTAGAGGAATGTAATACTTACATATTGTTGCAGAGCAGTGCTCCATACTGCTATGAAGGCAGCAATGAAACCTCTTGTGTTAACACTCACATCAGTAACAGTGCAAACACCAACACCCAAAAGAACAACACCTATGCTCAGTTTTGTGTCTCTCGAATACCGAATCTTGTCGAAAACAACTTCCAATAGGCAGGATACAGGGATCATACTCAATTTTGCAATCTGCCAATAGTTAAAGGGTAAATATAACTTCTGAAGGTATAAATGGACCAATAGCTAAAGCTCAGCCCAACTCACTTGATAGAATCCAACTGAGTTCCACATTAGACTAACATTCATTCCAACAATAGAGAAGTTAGCAAAGAGAACAAATTTTAGAAGATCTGGCAAGGGTAAATGAGAGGCCTGAACATATCCCAGCATCCTTAGTATGGTCGTCATCAAAGTTGTAGTAGCAAAATGCAGACCTGTTAATGTCGTTGCTGCATGCAGTATAGGGAAATCATATTAAAAGAAGATAAAAATTAATGCAAAACAATGATGATATATTAACTGAGAAAAGACAACGTAGATCAATAACAGAAATGCCATTAAGAAATTGAAAAAGGAATTTACCAAAACTGAAGCCATAAGTGGCCATCAAAGCTTTGTTTACAATGATAATTCCAACAGAAGTGACAACATTGAACATCCATGCAGCTGCATCCACTGCTGCCTTTTTCTCAGCCTTGCTAGCCGGAGCCATGTTCTTTTGCTGCTTCTCAAAACTTACACTAGTCTTTTCTAACTAACCTCCATAACATTCCATCCACGTTCAAATGATTTGCAGCTGTCAACTCACCCAGCAAACAAAGAAGCCTGGAAAAGTGGGAAGCCAAGAAATTTTCAGATCTAAGATAAATTATTAAAACAATCAATATTTCCACAAAACAATTGCAAGATAAAAATCATCTTGTGGCCATCAAAAGGGTCAGAAAGTGACAAACGAGAATGGGCAAGCATCTCTTCATCTTTAACAAATAACCTGCTGATAATTATTTATTTATGAAATTAGCAACAATTAATGCATAACATCTAGCATCTACCCCATTCTTTTTCTCCAAGTTGTGAGGAAAGGTCTACTTTGGTAGAAATTTGACACCTAGATAAAATGAGAATTGCTAAGGACTAGGGCCCCAAGTATGAAATCACATTTATAAAATGAGAAAGCAATATGCATCAGATACAGTCAAGAGTCAAGACTCAAAAGACTTTGCATATCCTTAATTTATGGTTTAAAAATTAAAATTAAAATTAAATAATCCACACCATCCCTTTTCAGGACCTTCAGCTAACACCACACCTCCATTTTCGCATTAGTCACTGCTATACTTATGTATTTGCCAACTTAAGATCATAAAAGAATAACATGAAGTAAGGGTAAGTCAGCGCCAAAATCACACCACAATTTCTTTAAAAACTTGTACACAAAGTATGGGCTTCAATTCAGCCCATTGTGATACTTCTGACTTTGTTTAACGTTCAGAAGTTCATTATAAGGCAACCTTATTATTCTAAATTAGCATCAGATCTGAGAGAAACCAATAGATTTAATACATAACATGGAAGACAAAATGAGTAAAACTCATTTCTATTTGTTACTCTTGGTAAAATACACCCAATTCAAGAATAATAAAAATAAACCATCACTGTGAGTAAAATAGATCGGCCATCAAAATTAACATAGAAGTACATTGGTACACTACTAAACAGCTCCCTAAAGTTTCTAAATTTTGAAGACATTACAAACCATTTGAATGAAATTCCAATTCCAATTACAATTTCGATGAATTGAGCGATGCCTGTCACAAACAAAAACTTTCTAAATTCACTGATCACGTTTGTTTTCACATCCATCACCAACAGATCCAAAAAGGGGTCCCAGATCCAGAAGGGTTGCATTCAAAGTAGTTAAAAAAGACGAGATCAGGGCACGGGCAAGCTCGTATTCACCAAGATTTTCTTTTTGTTTTACCCTTCAAACGAGAAAAAGATAAGATTCAATTGAAAAAAATATCATAAATTCCGAACCTTTTGATGGGCTCAGAATATTCTGCAAAAAAAGGGTTGAGAGGGAAGGAGAAGCTCACCGTCAATGGAGGTGGCACTGTGCAGATGCCGGCGGCGTGGCCGTTTAGGAAGCGTGGGAGAATGGAAGAAAGGGAGAGGGGGCTTCTGAGGTTTGAGTCTGGAGTTTTGAGTAGGAGTGGCACGCGCTCCTCACCCAATCCCAACCCAAGCACAGGTTAAGATTGAAAAGGAACTGCTTTTTAGGTGTTTGTGTAGATTGAGGTTAAAAAAAATTTACTAATAATTATTTGTTTAATTTTTCGTTACAAGGATTAAATAAATAATATATTAATTTTTTTATTGACTTAATTTATCCTAATTGTGTAAATTAAATCTATAGAATAATTTCTCTTTAAGATAATCACAATATTATAGACCCAAATCTTATATCAGATTTCTTTATCCATAATTTGAAACATGTCTTTTATCTCTTGATTGATAGTGGTTTTTTTAATTAATAAACAATATTTTACTATAAGTTAAGATTAAGGACAGAGAAAGAAAATTTAAAATTTTAGTCGCATGATTATAGTGTATCTTTTGTGAGAAAACAAACAAATATATATTAAAAGAATTGATTTAAAATTTTTGAATTATGTAGATATTATAAAGTACAATTGTCAGAATATTTTTGAAAAAAATTATAGAGCCTCATCCATAGTAGCAAAAACCATGAAGGGCGTCAAAGTCTTCAAAAGTCGATTCACCATGTTGCTGTTTCGACTGTCAGTTTGGCTGAATATAATTAATAAAAAAAAAGATTAAAAAATAATAAGAAATAAAAAAATTAGGTTGAATTTCTCAATTTTTATCCGATTCAAATTAATCAATTTTTTCTCGTTTTTAGCTTTATAGTTCTCGAGGTTTGGTCAGTTTTGCCAAAAAAAAAAAAACATTATTAAATTAAATAGATGAGCCAAAGTGGCATTTGAAACTTTGAAAACCAATTTAAAATAGTATAAAGTAGAACTGGTTATATAAGTTCACATATAAATAAACTTGTTTAAAATTAAATTTAGTTTGGTTCAAATTTAAAATTAATTTTAATTTATTTTTATTTTATAAAATAAAAATAATATAATTAAATAAAAAATAAATATAAAAATAATTTTACTTATATTAAATTGAGTTCATAGCCTTTTATAACAAAATAAGAGAGATAAAAGGCTAGAGGGGAGAGAGACTGAGAGAGTCAAGAAAAAAATTTCACAAAAAAAGCCAACTTTAAATTAAGTTTTTTACAAATTAGTTTTGCCTCAAATTTTAATTAGATAAGAATAACTTTTTAAAATTTTAATAATAACCAACACATTATATTTAAAAACCAAGCTCAGAGTACCTATACAAGTGATTTTTTAAAGTTATCAAATACCCTCAAAGACTCAAGTCATCGGACTGGTTTGGGTTTTAAAACTATGGTTTAAAAAAGTCATCCCATCCTACAACAAAATTAATTTTGTTTATCACAAAAATTACTCATGAGTTACTTTCACTAGAATTGATTCTTACATTAGAAATTAATTCAAAAATTTTTAATTGCTGTGAGACTTGATTTTGGGTTGAAAAAATTAATTTTGAAGAACTAAAAATTAAAACTGAACGGTAACATAGTAAAATAGGATGTATCCCATGTAATGCATAGGACTGTTAAATCATTTTATTAAATGTATGAATTTAATTTTGATTTGTTTGATACGTAAATTTTTTTTACACTATCATTTAATCATGTATAAATAATATATTAATTTTTTATTTACTTAATTTATACTAATTATATAAATTAATAATATAGAGTAATTTGACTTTAAGATAGTCACAATTTTATAAACTCAAATCTTATGTCAGATTTCTTCATCCGTAATTTGAAACATGTCTTTTATCTCTTGATTGATAGTGGTTTTTTTTAATTAATAAACAATATTTTACCATAAGATTAAGGACAGAGAAAGAAAATTTAAAATTTTTAATCCCATGATTATAGTGTATCTTTTGTGAGAAAATAAAAAAATATATATTAAAAGAATTTGATTTTAAAATTTTGAATTATTTAGATATTATAAAGTATAATTGTCAGAATATTTTTTTTAAAAAAATTATTGAGTCTCATCCACCGTTGTAAAAACCATGTAGCGCATCAAACTCTTCAAAAGTCGATTCACCATGTCGCTGTTTCGACGGTCAGTTTGGCTGAATATAATTAATCCAAAAAAGAAAAGATTAAAAAAATAATAAGAAATAAATAAATATTGGTTGGATTTCTCAATTTTTATCCAATTCAAATTGATCTATATTTTCTCGTTTTCACCTATATAGTTCTCTAGGTTTGGTCAGGTTTAACATAAAAAAAAAAATAACATCATTAAATAGATCGGCCAAAAGGGTATTTGAAGCTTTGAAAACCAATTTAAATAGTATAAAGTAAAACTAATTATATAAGTTCATATATAAATGAATTTGTTTAAAATTAAATTTATTTTGATTCAAATTTAAAATTAATTTTAATTTACTTTTATCTTATAAAATAAAAACAATATAATCAAAATAAAAAATAAATAAAAAAATAATTTTACTTATATTTGATTGAATTGTTAGTTTCTTATAACTGAATAAGAGAAATAAAAAGGTAGCGAGAAGGGAGAGAGCCAAGAAAAAAAACTGAACCAAAAATAATCAACTTTGACTTTGAAATAGATTTTTAAAAATTTAGTTTTGTCTCAAATTTGATTAGATAAGAATAAATTTTTAAAATTTTAATGATAACTAAACATCTTATATTTAAAAATCAATTTCACAATACCTATATAAATGATTTTTTAAAGTTGTCAAACATCCTCAAAGACTCGAGTCATCGGCCGGTTTGGGTTTTAAAACTATGGTTTAAAAAAGTCATCACATCCTACATCAAAATTAATTTTGTTTACCACAAAAATTACTCATGAGTTACTGTCACTAGAATTGATTCTTACGTTAGAAATTAATTCGAAAATATTTAACAAAATAATTTCAATTGTTGTGAGATTTGATTTTGGGTTGAAAAAATTAATTTTGAAGAACTAAAAATTAAAACTAAACGGTAACACAGAAAAATAGGATGTATCCCATGGAATGCATAGGACTGTTTAATTATGTTATTAAATGTATGAGTTTAATTTTGATTTGTTTAATGTGTAAATTTTTTCTACACCATTATATAATTATGTGTTAACACATTACTAAAATAGTTTAATTTTTTAATTAATTATTGTCATAGTTAAAATATTTTAATAATACGTTAATATATAATTGAAAAAGAATATAAGAAAAAAATTACACAAAGAATCTAAACTACATTGTGTGTGTGTCTATATATATATATATATATATATATTTCGTAACAATTGTACTTATATTTTAATGTTAAATTGTGGATTGAATTATTCATTTAGAGTAAGAAAAAGTTGTTCATCCATGTTCAAATAACAATTATAGTTGTATTTTTAATGTGTAAAAGTATTATTAATTAGCCAATTACTAATTGAATTAATCATGCATAAATCTTGACGCTGGTCATTTCTTTCTTAATTAAAACCTTTTTTTTTCAGCCAAATCTTGATGGCTGGCAATTATTTATCTGTTTGGTTCACGTGTAGAATCAAATTAGTAACGTGAGTTGTAAAGAAGCTACTCTCTTGGAGATACTCTCCAACGCCCATTGGTGATGGGGAAAAGTTAAAATAAACATAGCTAATATATGCTCAATGCTTGTCATAAAAATCAGGCAAAGTCAATGTTTTCATGAGGAGAGATTCCGAAGATAACATTTTGTATTGAACTATTAAATGAAAAAAAAATATTAAAAAAAATCAAAATGTTTGGTATACGGAATGATGATTCCATGGAATCAGAATAAAATAAAAATGAAATAAAATAGAATGACAATTTTTAATTCATAATTTGTTAACTTTTGGAATGGAATGTCTTTTCAAATCACTCTATTATTTGGTGCATCAAATCACTGTAGAATAAAATTAAAATTAATATAAATGACATAAATACCTCTTATAAGAAAAAATCTTTTAAACATTAGTAATAATATTTAATTTTAATTTTTTTATAATTTAATTAGAATAAATATTATAATTTTTTAAAAAAATAGTATTATCATATCAAATAAATATTTTATATTTATTTTTATATATAAATAAGTTTTTAAATAAAAAATAAACTATTTATGTCAAAACTAAAAATTATATTGATAAATTAAAATACCATCAAAATTAATAAGTAATTAAATACATAAAATTTGATCATAAAAAAATTATACCATAAACTGAAAGACATAAGTGTTCATAAGTATTCAAAAGAATAAAAATCACACTGCCATACCAATCAATATTTTTAACTTGTGGAATATAGCTTAATTTTTGAAAATTTTCGTGAGCTTTTCATAGTGTGGAAAAGGCTTCCCTCTCAAGTCCATTACGTCTTGATGTGCCTATATGAAGTTAAAAAAAAAAATTGTAACTATCCAATTAAATTTTTAATATGTATAATAGTGCAAGACAAACGAATCTTTACCTCTCAAATCTCATTGGGTGCTTCCAGTACATGCCTATCATCATTCCAATTCAATTGGGGGTTGTTTAGTGCACTTTTAATCTTCTGATAATACTTTTTTAGGGCCTTTATATCTTACACTCAACTACACATACAAAAATAAATAACATCCACAAAATCAAGAGTTTACTAATAATAAACAGCCATAAACCCAAAAGGAAAGCCATGAAAGCCATCATAATCATGTGAATTTCATGCAAATTCTAAGAAGTTCTTCGCCCATCCTTCTTTCTTATCTTCTGAAACTATAAAAAATACAACGAATGAAGATGGGTCGGCAAATATTTTCCTAGATGCAATATTCTTTTCTCTTTCAGTAAGCCCCTCCAACTTCATCAATTCATCAAAAATGTTTTCTTTCTTCTCAGCCAAATCCTTTTCAACTTGAATCAAATGATCACTTGCCTTAAACAAGTCATCCCTAATGTTGTAACAGCTTCTTTGATAACTTCTGCAAATATATCATCATTATTTTTTTCCTCTTTTTCTTACTAGAGGAAGCCTTTTCACTTCCATTGTAGGGTTTTCATTTTCACCTCTATTAATTGCTTGATAAAAACTAGTAAATGACATTGAAGCATCAAATTCATCAAGCCCATCAACTCCTATAGGAAAATCATTAACTTCATTAGTTTCTCCAGCTACATTGTGCACATTTCTTTATTCGTTATCCATTTCTTCAACGATGTTAGCAGCACTTTGGGTATCTTTTCCAGTAGCACAATCTTTTTCAAATATAATTAGAAGTTCTTTAAAATAATTAAATTTTCTACCGCGAAATTGAGAAGCATTCGGGTGGACCTGTTATATCAATACACAAAAATTAAATCATATTTCAATTTCTTGTTTAAAATATGGAAAAAAAAACCTGCCAACTTGCTCAATCATAATATAATTAAATATCTTACTTTACAATACTCATCCCACACATACTGTGATGGATATGTCACACACTTTTTTTCAAGATCCCGTCCAAATCCACTCGTGTTTGCTCCAAAAATCATATCATACACTATACCAAAATCTCTTCGAAGAGTTTTTATCCTGGATTCCATGTGAGGTTTTGCTTTTAAGCCACTCCCAGGATATTTTTTATCCATGATCTGTTCTAATACAATCAAGTATCCAGGTCTAAAGCCATTGTCAGCATTATGAGTTCCTTGATTGCGCAAATCAAGCAAGCAGTCATATAATTTTGCATCCTCATGTTGACTCCATATATGTTTTGAAGCCTTTGTCTGCCCACTTGCTTTCAATGGATCTTGACTAGCCATAATCAAACTAAAAGACAGGCGAATAATAAAGGATAGATAAAGAAAAAAAAAAGAACATTAATATGACATTAAGAATATTATCTCCATGTTAAAAAACTAGAATATAACGTTTCAATATATCACAAAAAATTGTACTAACAAAAAAAAAAAAAGAAAACATAGCATTCATCGTCCATGCCTTGATGCTCTCCATTCATTGAACATTTCAGTGGCTAGGTTATCTCTCCAAGCACTCCAAGCATCTGATGTTTCAATGGAAAATATTGGTTCTCCCTCAGCTTGATTGGTTGTTGATTCCAAAATTTCTATTTCACCTTCTAATGGGTCTTGGGTCTTCATTGCCCATCTCTCTTTTTATCAAATTATGCAATAGACAACAGGCTATGATAATACGATTGTGTATTTTAATTGGATACCAGATGGACTTCTAAGAATTCCCCACCTTAATTTTAGTAACCCAAAACATCTTTCAATTACGTTACGGGCAGAGGAATGTTTCATATTGAATAACTCTCGAGGAGTTGTAGGTTGATATCCTTGTCTCCAATCATTCAAGTGATACCTTTGCCCTCTAAATGCAAAAAGAAATCCCTCATAGTTAGTGTATCCAGTATCGACAAGATAGTAAAAACCTATGTTTATTAAATGTTTTAATTATTAATATTTATATATAACAATAATAAGATAAAAGAATGAAGAAAATTGATACTATAAGGCTCACCATGTGGTACTCGTAATTCATTTCTCCTACTAATTGCATCAGGAAGCACTTTCCCATCAGCAGCAGAACCCTCCCACCCAGGAAGTACATACATAAATTGCATGTCTTGATAGCATACACCTAAAACATTGGTTGTTATATCTGCTTTTCGATTACGATACCTAGGTTTCTCCTGTAAAGGTACCCTTACCCTGATGTGTGTTCCATCTAAAGCACCTAAGCAGTTCTACAAACAAAAACCATGTTAACAATATGTGAACTATAACACAAATTTATACCCAGACAACATATTATTTATATTACCTTAAACCATTTTCACTTTTTATCATTTGAGTTCGTTGGAACAGTTTATGAGACTTTTAGCAACTCCCTCTGTAGGCGAACAACAGCATTTAATACTTGGTTAAAATACCTACTATTAATTTCCCCCGACCTCCAAAAACGAAATTTTATAACACGATTTTTGACATGGTGAGCAATAATATGCAAAAACATTGCAACTTGCTCATCTACTAGCATATTTTTTGAAGGTTTCAATCCTCCCAAGGCCTCTAACATTGCACAAAGTTTATAGAATGTGTCCCTATTCATCATAAACTGCTCAATGTAAACAATGTCACCCGCCTCCAAAAGTCTTGTAACATATTGTCTTTTTATATGAAAACTCATTATATAAGATTTGTCACTAATCCGTTGGCCATGTAATGCACAAGCAATAGATATAATAGCAAAAAAACGGTTGACAGTATGCAAAACTTGTAGCCAAAAAGCCAAAAACTTTCTCCTTCTTATCGTATTGGCAGTTGAGTGATTCAATTGATCCATATATCTGTGCAAATATGCAACATATTTAAAATAAGTAATATAGCGTATTGGAAGTGTAAGCCCACATCGGACAGAATGAAGACCCGGGGCATATATAAAAGATGGGGGTTGCTCCTTATCCTTCGAGCAGGCTTTTGGGGTTTAAGCTGGGCACCTCTTGACATGGTATCAGAGCCTTCGATGTATCCGTCTGTTCCGGTGGCCCCCTGCCCCGTTGAGGAGTGTGTGCCTCCGGTGGCACTCGGGTTTGTAATGCTCCTGCCCTCCGATGTGAGGGGGAGTATTGGAAGTGTAAGCCCACATCGGACAGAATGAAGACTCGGGGCCTATATAAAAGATGGGAGTTGCTCTTTTATCCTTCGAGCCGGCTTTTGGGGTTTAAGCTGGGTACCTCTTAACATAGCGACATATTACAAACCTAGTCAAATATGAAAACACATAAGAACAACACAATATATCTCCACTGACTTAATAGATAATATAGCATTTTTTAATTTCATCATGAGTAAAACTTACTAGTAGTGAAAAAAATTGCACTTCCGACACTTCAAATCTGCAAAGTAAAAAAAAAAGAAGATATACGTGTAAGTTATTGTAAGATGCAATTGTAAAGAATATTAAAGTCAGTTTATAGTATTTGAATTAATGAATGGATGGAGTCTAAAATTTTTAACTAAAATATGCACGTTACATAGGGAAGAGCTGCACATAATATATTACGAAACTGTTCTTTTTTTTATATGATATAACTAAAGTGTTCTTATTGATTCTATTCGGTTGATTTGCATAATTAAAAGTAAAAGTCTTGTCGAAATCATCAACAAGAAGGGAAAAACAATTCAAGAAAGTCTGATCAATGAAAACAATAATTAAAATATGGCTCCTTGTTAAAAAGTCTGATCAATGGGGTACATATAGGACAAAAATATCAAAGAAAAAGTGAGAATAGCTAGACAATTCAAGAAAGAAACTTATGCAGCAATTGAGATCTTCGTACATGAACCTATCAAATTGACTGAAGAAGACCAGATGATGGAAGAAGAAGTTACCTGGCTGTCGTTCCCTTTCCGTTGTCCTTACGAAAACTTGTCTTATGTTTTAGGTTAAATGTAAGAAAAATAATACTTTATTACTTTAAAAAAAAGAATAATAGGTATAATTTTATAAAAATTTTAGGAATATATTACGAATAAAAAATATTAATTTCATTTTATAGAGTATAAAATCTCAATCTTATCTCTTTAAGAAATAATAGATGTCATGCTTCATTCGTAATTTTATAGAATAGGAAATAAAATAGAATGATTCCATTTCATAATTTTTTTTTAAATAAACAAAGAAATGACTCATTCCATAAAATGGATATGGAATAGAATTACTATTCTTTTATACTAAATGCCACGTTAGTTGATACTTTTTTACAGCAAAAAAAATTAGAAAATGGATAAAACGTTTTATGGTAAGACAAATCGTACACTAATTAATGAATGCCTACTAATAAAAAGTTACTAGTATAAACCAAAATCCAAAACCTTTATCATTAACGCATTTTGATCTTATCAGTTATGTCACTGCCAGTTGGCCTAATAGTTTATACTTTGATAACATAGAAGGACTACGTTCGTGTTTGATTTAGTTTATTTTTTGTTCAGAAAAATTTATAATTAAAATGTTGCAAAGAAAACTTTTAACTAAAAGATATTTTTGTGTAAAAATTAAATAAATCAAATATGTAATGGATAGACATATGCTCGTGAAACTAATTTTAGTGTCGACTTCATGGCTAAGCTTGGTGCTCAAAGGGATGAAGCTTTTCAACACTGGTCTTCTCCGCCTCAGGGTTGGTCGCCTTTTCTGCTTGCAGATTCTATAGAGGCATTTCGTTCTTGAGATGTTAGTTTTTTTTTTTGTTTTTGGTTTTTGCTTTCTTATTGCACCAAAAAAAAAAAAAATTCTCGTGTGTATTAATTAGTTTGGAATTATGGGATTATAGATGTGATGGGTATCCCTAATTTTCAGCTATCACCTGTTTTTCTTTTTTTTTTTAATGATTCTTTTAAATTTTCCCTAGTATGCTGGCCTTCTTAATGAATTACAGTTATATGAGTAATTTGAGTACTATTGTTGGCTTCTCGCTTTTCCTCACTCCTATGTATGAAGTGAAGACATAGATCGTGTCCTCACTCAAGCTTTAGAATAGGCATTGGAAATTAAAACTCATTTTTTTTTATTGATAGTCCATTGTTTCTATCAATTCCTAGAGATACTCCTGTAATTTCAGAGGGTGAGAGAGAGGCTATCTTTTTTTCTTTTTTTAGTGGGGAGGGGATAATCGAGGAAAGGGGAAAGGAGTCGAACATGGGTGCGGTCAATGTCAACACAGCCAAAGTGCCATTGAATCAGGCCTGAAACCACCAAAAGAGGCTATATAACATGGCTAGCTAGCCCTCTAGACAGCTATAAATTGGCTCAGCGCTCATTTTGTTCCTTTTAACTCCTTATCAAACTTCTCAAATCCACTGCATCCTATTCCAATTGAGTCATTCAAGGTGTTGTTGTTCATGTCTCTAGCCCTCTGTTTGGATAAAAAAAAAAAGAAAAAAAATTGAAAGAAAAAAATAAAGAGAAGAAAAAATAAAGCAAAATTATTATTTTTTTCTACAGTTTGAATTAAGAGAAAAAAATAAGAAATAATTTTTCTTTCGTTTGATTGTTGAAAAAAATAATAAGAAAGAAAATATAATTATACCAAATAACTTATATATCTTTATTTTTTTTTAACAAGATCTATATACCTTTATAATATAATAGAATACAAGTATTTGTCATTTTTCATTTTATACATGTCTAACACACTTTTTATAAATTAAATAAATAAACTAATATTACAATAAATAATAATATAATTTGTATAATTTTTATACCCAAATTAATTTAAAATGTGTTTTATTAATTAAAAAATAAAATTTCATTTTAGCATAACAAAGTTAAGCAATTCAAAATATCCCTCTTTGCACCAGAAAAAACTAATTTTAGAACAAAAATGATATAAAAATAGTTAAAATAAATAAATAATTCTTATAATTTTACTTAATTTTCTTTTTAGTTTCTATAATTTTTTTTGATATATCGGTCTTTATAGTTTTATTTATTTATATTTTGATCCTTACCATAAAGATATTAGTCTTTATATTTTTTTTTATTTATATTTTAGTCTCTATAATATTTATTTATTAATTTATTTCATCCCTATTTTCATAAAGGATTAATCTTTATAGTTTTTAATTATTAATGTTTTGGTCTTTTGAAAATCAAAATCTAAATGAATAAAATTATAAGAATTAATATATAAAAAAAATTATAAAAATTAAAAGAAAAATTAGATAAAATTATAAAAATTATTTATTTATTTTAATTCACTAAAATTTTACTTTTTTTATTTATAAAAAAATACTAATATTTTTAAGCTAGTTGGACAAGATAAAAGGAAAGGAGGAATAACATAAAATGAGGATAAAGTAGTAATTTCAGAAGAAAACAACTCTCCCTCTCTCCATTTTCTTCGCAGAGTTGGGATGAAAAGTTTTTAGTGGGACCCATAGGGATATTTTTCTTTTAGCCCCTTTTTTCCTCACATCCAAATAAGGGAAAACTTTCAAACTCAACCTTTTTTTCTCTTCCCCTATCTTCTTTCCTCACAAAATATATAGATCCAAATGACGGGTAAATGTTGTTTCAAGTTTTCAACACTAGGCAAATATTTGTATATGTGAAAACTTTCATATTTCCTGACATTGGCCTTGCAATTTGTATATAATTCATTGGAACATTCCATATTGATGTTGTAAGTACATCACTTTTCAAGGCAAGTAGTTATGTACATATGCCTAAATATGAACTAACTACCAACTCATCAATGGAAAAAGTTCACTCCAAGGCTTCATCTCCCTAGATTTGTTATGCAGCAATTATTTATTAAGCCTTTGTCTCATGTATGAAAAGATTGTGATTATATTGTACATATTATTCTCCAAAGTTCGCACCATATTTTTGAGCTAGTTAATAATATCTAAATAGATACCCACTTCTTCACTAGGGATTGGGGATAGTGACCATGGCGGGGACGGTAAGAATTGCTAGGCAGGGACCATTCCCCATTGCCATCTTTTCTCGTTGACATACCTAAATTTTCTTACTCAGCCACATTGTTCTTCAATTCCATTTCAACATTGTCCTTATCAAATTGAAAAAGTCCAATTTCATCGGTCACTAGTATCACCCTCACCTTGTGGAAGATTAGGTTCCTTTCCAATGTTGTGATGGTGTGGTTGAGTTTATGGCGAATGAAACAACTGCAACAGAAGTGGACTTACATCCGATAAAGATGTCATGAGTAGAAATAGAAATTGTTGTGTTTTTCTTTCTTTAAACCCATTAATTATCAACCAACTATGTTCACTCCATACGTACAATGAATAATTTGGTTTGATGATAACAAACATCTTAAAATGAATAATTGCGTTGAGTCAAGTTGATCAAAAGCTTTTTGCCAACTTGTTCAACTTATCCAACCCAATCAGTTTGATTTGGTTATCTTTTATTTTTCTTTTTTAAGAGCAACAAACTAACGAAGACTACTACAAAATGAAAAGCTTTGAAGTCTCAAACTCGAAGATAACAACTAACAATTAGTCGACCCCCAATATGACTAATTGTTTTCACTTTCATAATAAATATTGATTTGATGCATGCAAGGGTTGGAAGGGAATGGAATCATAAGATTAGGATTCTCTCCAGTTATTAAATAACAAGAAAGGGTCCTGTTAGAGAGAGAAAGATATATTTTGTATTCAATGTAAATTATGAACTTTATAATTCATCATAGTGAGTTCTTATATAAAAAAATTTGTATCAATATTTCTCTAACAAGATTATCTTGTTGCAAGAGAGGATCCAATTCCGAAATCAAAACCATTCACTTGATCAAACATGGCTCAATGGCCATTGACCAAGGACCAACGAATAACAATTGACAATTGAGCAAAGGGTAAGGTGTGAGAGAGAAAGGAGGGAGGATTGATGAGAATTGGTCGATTATTGGGAATGAAAGACTAGGATTTAGGAGCAAAATTAGGGAATAGCTGAACATTGAGAAAGAGAGGGACTTATGACTTAGGGTTGCTTCTACCTTATGTAAAGTAAAACAAAGTTGTTTTGGTCAATAATAAATAATGTTGTTTTACATTAAAAATTAAAAATACTAAGCCTCTTACTCAAAATAATGAGGTTGGATTAGAAGTGTTTTAAGCCAACCTAATCATGATTTGAGCTATGAGATAGGTCAAGTTGATTTTAACTCGACCAAATAAACAATGACTCGTCAACAGAAAAATTTAGAAATTGAATTCAAGTCATGGCAAAGCCTGAGTAAAAAGTTGACCAAGTGAATCAACTCCTTTTAACAATTTAAAAATTTAATTAATCGGTGGAAAAGTTATAACAACTAGATGCAACTTCTAAAAGTTTAGGGAAGAGAATATGTTTTTTTCTAAGTTTATATTCATATAATTTTTTCATTGGTTCTAGAAGTTTATATAATTTTCCTTTGCTTTTGGCGTAATCTTTCCAGCTTGTCTCAAAACTCTGAAGTAATGTCAAGATGCAGCCCTCTTGACTTAAATTCAAAGTTCTATGTATAGCCTAAAACACAAACAAGCACTTCCCAAGAAGGAAGATTCTTTTGTGGCAAAACCTAAGGTCTCTCACATCAAAAGAAAAAACAAGAAAAGTTGAAGTCTTTGCCCGGTTCAATTTTTTTTGTTTCATCATCCAGTCTCCAATTATGTTTACCATTAAAATATTGACAAATAAGAAAAAAAAATACACCTATCTCTTACTTGGGACTTTGGAGACAGCCAACATTTAAAAATGGTGTGTGAGATAGGATTAGTGTGCATGTTTGGTAAAATTTAATTTTTTTAAATTGTTTTTTTTTAAAATTTAATAAAATTTTAATTATTTAAATATACACTTAATACGAAATAATCTATATTATCTAGAAAATTTCTCTTTTAGTATTTATTTTTTAATTTGTTTAAAATGTCATTATTATTGTGAAACACGCAAAAAATAAAAACAAAAGGACAAAAAAATCTTTAACAGTTGCACACACCATTTATTTTATATTAAAAAAATTTATTTTCAAAAAACTAAAACTATAAAGTTACTTTAACTATTTTCAAAATTCAAACACATTAACTATAAAAAGATTTTTCTCTTTATTATTCAAATTTTTTTTCTTAAATGATAATATTTTATTTAGAGAACATGATTAAAACCTTACTTTTCCTCCACAGTTATCACGTGCCTCGGATGCCCTCCGTAGTTACCATGTGTCGCTTCCCGTCTCTGAAACTTTGCTCCATAAAAGCACAAAAGCCTCCCCTCTTCTTCATCCATCGCACCAAACGGGAGAAATTCCGATCGCTGTGATTCGAATTGGAACCGCCGCAGTTCTGGGCATCGATCTCTGCCGGAAAGCCTCTTCTGGGCCACCCGCCAAAAGGGTCATCGGAGATGGCGAAGAAGAGAAAGTCCATAGCCACAAGCCTCGACGAGGTGGATCGAAACATGTACGCATCGTTTTGTAGTGCCGCGAATTCTCTCTCCCAACTCTATACTCAGGCTATGAACCACCAAAAGCTTTCGTTCCAGGCTGGTGAACGCCATGGCCTCGTAAGATTTTTCCTACCGATTCGGGCTTGTTTTAATTTGCGCTTGAAGGAGAGAAAAATTTCAACTTGATTCTGATTTTGGGTTTTAGATTTTATCAAACGGGTTGGTGACTCGATGTCAAATTTTGCTGCTTTTTCCTGATAAAAGTTATTTTTTTTTAACAGTGGATTTAGCCCCCCACGCCCTCCTCTATTTCCTGTTGGTGAATGTTGAGTATGATTGGATTTTCCGCCTTGATATTGTGTTTCAAGGACAATTGCATCTACCCTAAAGGCATTGTATCTATATGTAATGTTGTTGTTTTGCTATGGGGTTAATATGAATGGTTAGAGTTATGTATGGAAGGCTTATGTTTTCCTTTCTTTCTTCTTTTCAGTTTTTAAAACGCAGATGGGTTTTTGGTTCTGATGGTCAATAAGGTTTCAGTGATTCTCTGACTGTTCAGTTCATTGTTTTTTCGACATTTTTTTACTCTGGTTTTGGGTGGTTGCACTGTACTTAGTGTAAAATTATTGTTGATTTACAAAATATTGAATAATAAAGCACTAAATTATTTTAAATTATTCTGTTTTATAGGAGTATGAGAAACTTTAACATTAAATATTGCATTATAATACTGTTTGCATCATCTATTTCACTGAAGATATGTAATGGGGATTATAATTCACATTTCTGAATCCTGTTAAGGGCTATATTGATGTTAAAACTCTGAATTCAACTCAATATGAAGAAGGAGTATATGTCAAACCTCTTAAAAAGGAGTATATATTAAACTCTTAAAATTTTGCATTGGTACTGTTATTGTTCTTATGCTCAATTAAGTTGTTAAAGAGCTCAAAGCCTCTAACCACAACTTAGGACTTTGACATCGCCTTGATTGAAAATTGCATCAAACCATGAAGTGGATGTAGGATAACTTGATGTTGGAAAGTTGCCGTTAAAGTAGATGAAATTGGGACGTGATAGGCCTTCACAGACTAGCTTGAAGTGATTATATAGCAAAGATGTTTGAAACGAAGTTATTTGAATTGTTCAACACATATAACTATACTAGGCAATTCATATTAGAATTTAGAAGTACAAGTTAAACCAAGCTACTATTCTATTTGCTTTGTTTTTTGTTATCTTGTGTTGAAGTTTGCTTTTATGGCAGCTATTCATATTTTCAGAGCAATCTTGTCACAGTGGAATAACATGATTAATAGCGGACCATCTAGGAATGTTTTGTGCGTAATACTTACATTATGATTGGAAAATTTATTCTTGTCATTGAAGCTGCAAGGCATTTGAGAGTCAAAATGGCAAAGGTAAGGTATTTTCTTTTTTCCCTGCACAGGCTCCTAGTTGCTGGAAGAAAACAAAGATGTCAACTAATAGCCTCTTCACTAATAAAAAAGAAAAGGAAGATTGATTTAGTTAGCACTTTTGAAGTTAAATGAACAATTCCTTTATAATATTGATTCAAAGGATTTAGCTCATATACATGTTTGTAACTCCCTCCTGTAATTGTGCTTCATGAAGTTCAAGTTTAAAACTAACTAGTAGGCGATAATATTGAATCAATGGTGATGATTTTTGTAGAAAAGTAGCTGTAGATAGTAATACAATAATTACTATTTACTATCTACAGCTACTTTTTTACAATTTTGAAAGAAAGCTAATATTTTCTGTTCGTGGTTGGAATTAAGCTTATATGGCATAATAACTATTACTGGAAACTAACAAACAGCCCTTCAAAAGTTCCAATGCCTAGATCAAAATGAGTGGGATGCCAATACTGCAATCCTAGCTTCTCATTTTAGTCCTTGGATGTTTATTTCTCTGGGTTATGATATCATTAGGTCTTTGCTTTTCGGAAAGGTGGGTAATGGTTCTCATGTCAACTTTTGGGAGGACCATTGGGTAGGAGACCTCTCAATTTGAGATGCTTTTCCACTTCTTTATTGCCTTTCTTCCTTACATACTCTCCTATCCACAATTTCTATAGCGTTCAAGATTCCATTTTATCTTGGAATTTTCACTCTTTTTTGTAACTTAGCTAATAGGAAATTTTATAAATTGGAGTCTCTTTTGGGCTCTCATTAACTTTGTTTTCTAATTCCAATTTCTAACTCATTTGTTGAATAGAGCTACTTGCTTTCTTGATAAACCCCTTTGGAAATCTGAAGCTCCCTCTAAAGTCAAGTCTTTTATTTGGACTTCAGTGTTTAATAGAATTAATACTAATGACATGTTGCAGGTTCACAAGGTCTCATAAGGCCCTTTCCCCTGATATATATGTGTTATATGTGGTGCTTGTTTCAAATTGGTTCCTCATCTATTCATACATTGTTTTGCTGTTGTTTCTTTATGGAATGCATTATTTGGCACTTTTGGTGAATGTTGGGTGTGCCCTGGATCCTTGGACCAATTTGTGGTGATTAGTTTTAGTGGTTTTGGTAGATGTGAAGGGGCCAAATCTTTATGGCAATGTGCAATCTTTGCTACTATTTGGTATATTTGGTTGGAGTATAATGCTCGTTTCTTTGGCTTAGCAGCTGATTTGGGATAAGATTAGGTGTTTAGCTTCTATTTAGTGTAAAGCTTGTGGTTTTTTCAAGGGAGTCTCCCAAATAGATATGCAGAGGGATTGGGTAGCTTTGCTCCATTGAGGTTTTCTGTTTTCTTTGCTATTTTATTTTTCCTTTTTTTTTTTGGTTATGGAGGATCCCTTAGCCTCCAAATTCCTTGTAATTTTCTTCTTTTCGTCTTAATGAATTTCTTCTTTTATAAAATAAAATTGTCAATGTAGATTTAATTTTATTTTCTTTTATTTGGCTCATTATCGTTCACTTTTGGTAGCCTTTGTATGTTTGTTGTTTTTTACGCAATAGGTTTAATTTTAAAACTTTAGGTTGGTATCTCTTGGTCTGATGTTGGACTATATTGTCAAATTTCAGATCAATCAACCATACTTTGGTTTGTTGCTTTTTTTCTTCGGCATTTGTTGCCACTTTCCAGGTTCCCTTATCTTTGTGAAATTTTGTTTTCTCCATCTGAACTGGAGCGTAATTGACAAAAAGTATGATAATTGGAAAATCTTTGGCCTGCTTTATCATGTCCAAAAAAGAAACTATTTCCAGATAACAGTTGGTGACTTTTGACATGCTTTCAATATTTTATATTCTCCTAAGTATTTTCTTCAATTGATGCTTGTTTTTTGGAGGCCGGTTTCAAATAATTCTCATAAACTCTTGTGAAAGTGTGTCCGTACTCAACTTCTGTTGGGTAGCTTTGGATGCTTACCTTTGTATGTTTGTTTGTTGTTTTTACATAGTGGGTTTAATTTGATTTTAGATTGGTATCTCTCGGTCTGATGTTGTTGGACTATATTGTCAAATATCAGATTAATAAACCATAATTTGATTTGTTGCCTTTTTTCTTGGGCTGAAAGGATTTGTTGCCAGGTTCCATTATCTTTGTGAAATTTTTATTTTCTCCATCTGAACTGAAGCATGGTTGAAAAAAGTATGATATTTGAAAAAACTTTGGCCTACTTTACCATGTCCAAAACAATAAACTGCTTCCAGAGAACAGTTGGTGAATGGTGACTTTTGATATGCTTTCAATATATTATATTCTCCTAAATATTTTCTTTGAATTGATGCTTGCCTTTTGGAGGCTGGGTTTAAATTATTTCTCATAAACTCTTGAAGTGTGTCCATACTCAATTTCTGTTGGAATAGCTTTGGATGGCAAATTTGCCCCTTTCCTCATCTTTCAGCCTTCTAATCTTTTACAGCTTGGGTGTTACTCTGAGGAAATTGAAATTTCGGAAGTTCTTCTGACGTGCTTGAATCACAGTTTGTTGACGAAACTAATCTTCAATACATAGTTTGTGTGCTGAGAACTTCTAAAAGTACTAGCTGCTTCTGGCATGCTTGTGTTTGTGAAATTTTCTGTTATTCTAACATACTTTTTTTATGTATTGATTTTCTTTCTTTTTTTATTTTATTTTAGCATAACTTGCAACCTTTTGTTTTTTTTGGCAACAGGTCATGTAGTGTTTAGCTGTAGCGTAATTCACGTATCTAATCTTGAGCTTTGCCCCTACATTTGGGGTTTAACTTTAAACCATATCTTGACATTTCATTAATGTGGGATATTCTTCTGATTTCAGGAAAAACTTTATCAGTGGATCCGGAGACAACAGGAGGGAGGATCAAGAGTTGCAACAGTTGATATACTTAACTACATTCAGGTTGGTTTGACTGTTATTTGGTTTGCATATAATGTAGTATCATTCATGCATGCTTCTGCTGATTGGGAGTGGGGGACTGTTTGTAGCAAACACACACGCAGAGATGGAACATACCAATGGCAGTTAGTGGCAAGAAAGTGCATATGTATCATATATGAAAGGGAAGCAGATTGGCAAAACTGGTTTAGTTCAGATCATATTTCTTCTCGTGTAATGTAATAGTGGACAATTGACCTGATCATGGGCTGGGTTTGCCCTTGAGATTGTCAATTTTTTATTGGGCCCAAGCCGAGCGTTAAAAAATGCTTTATAAAATTAAGCCCATAGCTCATCAATGATCAGGAGTAAGTTTTTTAATGCACAGGAAAAAAAGTACAAGAAATTAGTCTTTGCGTTAAATATTATATTTTCTTGCTGTCTTCGTTCATAAGTTTTGAGTTGAAAATTTGACATTTTCAAGCAAAAGCATTCATTAGTAGTGTTGCTTGCTTAATTAATCAGTTATGATTTGTTTCCATAGCCAGGGACAATGTCAGTAGCCTTTCGCCGGCGGCCACTGTCTTTTGTCTAAAAGCCTTTTCCTTTTCACATTTTGCTTTGTGTTCTGTCCTGTTAGTGTTGCGGTTATTCCTCTTTATCTTTCTCTCTCCCTGGTGTTTCTGGCATGTCTAATTATAGTGCATTTTTACCATTTATTTGGTGACTATGTAAACCATGAACTCATAAAGGAAGTGAGTGTTTTTGCCTATGTCTAAAGTTACAACAGAGAATGTAGAAAAATTTTCTTTATCATCTGTAACGGTGTAGAATATGGTTGTCAAAATCGCAATCTTACTCGTAGAATTCTACGAGTTTGCTTCACCTGAGCGATCTCGATCACACTCAAAAGCGCTGTAGGATCGCGCTTAGGATCGTAAAATTGGTGGAATCTTACAATACCATCGTTTTCACCAAAATTGCCAAATAATGGTGGATCGGGCCAGTTACCAAATTTTCCAGCCCAGACCGTTATTTTCCCCTGGCGGGTCGGGTTGCCCAATTTGAGAAAACCTTTGGCAATCATCCCCAACCCGTGCGAAGCCCTCTGTGCAACGAACTATCAATCTGAAACTCCAAGCCAGCTGCACTGTGCGAAGCCCTCCCCTTGTGCAAAACTCTCTGGTTGTGCGAACTGCGAAGCTCCCTGGTGCGAAGAGCCGAAGACCCCTCTGGTATGGTGCGACCGTGCGACGCCTTCTGGTCTGTGCGAGTGTGACTCCAAAGTTCCTTCTCTGTTGCAAACCCCTCTCTTGTGCGAAGCCTTCTCTGGTGCGAAGGTCTTTTGCTCCCTTATGATGAGTGATTCCGTTTTTGGGTCTACCTCTGTTTTTGGATTTCATTTTTGGCTGCCTCTGTTTCTATCGTATTCTAAACTCTAATAATATTATTTTTAATTTTTAGGTGCTGCTCTTGCTCTGATTTTAGTATATGCCTTCGTACTCTATTATGTTATGCATTTTGATTTAAAGTCTATTTATATGTTAGATGTTATTTTAATGTTATTTTGTGTTATTTTATATATACATATATGATCTTGAACATAATTTTATTTTATAAGTAGCATCTTACATTTTGCGTTACTATCTCACGGGTTGCGTGTTTACTCTCCCTTTCTGATCCTGAACTGATTTACGATTTTGACATCCTTGGTGTAGAATGTCGAACGATCGTGACATGTTATCCTTCATAATGATTAAATCATTAAATATTTCTGTAATCTATCTGAGATAGTCATAGTCGTCCCTTGTTTAAAATTATGATTTGGTTATTGCATATTATGGTATGATTTTTTCAGTTCAAAATAACTTTAATCTAGAAAAGGTCTGCGCAGTAAATTGGCTAAAACTTTATGTGGGAGAAATATATCTTGATTTCTCTGATGGATACAGCTATTCTGTTGCTTCCTGTCATTATTTCATGTTTCATTTTTAGAATTGTAGAAGAGGTGGCATCTGTTAGCATATCTGTGCTATTTTAATTTTTTTCTAGCATGATTATTTAAAACTTTATATCCCACCTGTGCGCTTCAGAAGTTATGAAATTGCCTTGGGGACTGGTGATTGATAAAGAGGATATTGTAGAGAAAATACTAACACGTTCTTTTCATTGTCATGTTAAAGATTTGTAGGATTGACAATTTCCCAGAAATTAAGTTGGTGAATATGATTTTGTAGCTTGTATGTTCTTGTGGTGATATAGATATCTTGATGTTATATTACATGGTTGTAGAAAAATGGGTTATAACATAGTAGATGTTGTGTGGCATTGGGATGCCTTCGTGCTCCAAGATTATTGGTGTATGTTGTTATTATTGGCAAAGTGCATGTATGAAAGTTTTTCTTCTGCATGCAGAATGAGATCGATTATTGTGGAGAGGAGCCACCATCTGTCACCCAGAGCACCCACTGCAACACCAGCATTCACAACCAGTAATGCATGTTACTAATTCAGGATCTTAGTCACTTCAGGATCTTCTGGCCAACCAATTGTTGGGCAGGGACTCCGCTCTGAGCATTGCGATAATCAATCAAAGAATTCTGTGTTTTCAAATGCTTTGTCAAGCCCAGTTCGTCGAAGTCTTCAGCATTATCAAATTGGCGAGGGAGGTGTACTAGCGGACTCTCCATGGTGAATGGAAACCGGAACACCGAACCTGGCTTTCTTCACCAGCAAAGCAGGGATTCTACTGCATTCAGTTCCAATGATTCTGCCATGGACATGCATGCAGACTAGTCGTGCCTATTGGTTTATCGACCGAAAATTCTTGTTTGACCACCCTTCTTGCAATACCTGCAAAAGAAGCGAATAACCATTGGAATTCCATTTCTGGGTTTTCTCGTTGCATCCTACAAGGAATGACATCAGGGTGGAGCCATTTCTATTAACCTTCTAGTATGATTATGTCATCCGAGTGATTAGTTTGGGTCTTAAATGTTCTTGTAAAGCTTTTTGTTGATTAGTTTTAACAAGCATTTTTTATTTGCACCTTGATTGTCCCCTCCCCCAAAAGACAACTTTTTCAATGTGGGGATTGCTTCTATCTGAAGTTTCCTATGTAAATCTGTCTTTTTGCAGATTTTCAATATATTGGCAAGTTACAGCTTCTTTCATCCTTGGTTCATGGCTTCTTGGCATTTTTCTTTTGTTAGTGTGTTCACTGTTCTCTGTGGGGTTACCAAGAGAAGGAAGTTGATGGCTTTTTTACTTTTCTTTGCTCTTTCATTCTTTTTTAGTGCGTTCACTGTTCATCGTAGGGTTACTAATAGAAGGATAAAACATTAGGTTGCGATTCTTTTTTTTTTTTTTCTTTTATAGAATGGATTTAAATCTGTTCCTGGTGTGATTTGTTAAGGTATCAGTTTGCTCACCGCGTCAAAACTTTGAGATTTCTAAACATGGCAAGGAAATCAAGGGAAGGAAAGGTGTGTCAAGTGGTTGGATTGAACTGGACCGGTTTAACCGGTTGAATTTGAACTAAATTTGATTCGGGTTTGGGTTAAATCGAAACAGATTCTACTTCCCTCCGCAAGTGGAAGCGTTCTTCTCCTTATTGGGAGCTTTTCCCTGAGCTTGTCTCAGTGTAAGGGTGAGGAGAGATATCATCATCTTTCTCTTTGCTGCTACGGTTAGGTGTATTCCTGATGGAAAATAGGAGTGAGTCCAGTTTAACTCAACACCTCCAGGACCATGGGAGTCTTGAAGGGGAACCATAGTCCTAGAAGCGGAAGAAGGGGAAGCCATACAGAACTCTGATTGGTAAGATCATAACTGATAAAAGCCTAAACCGAAATGCTGTTAAAGCCATGATATTCATGGGATGGGGGGAGCCTGAAGGAATGACCGTCACAAATGTTGGAACAAATGTCTACATTTTCGATTTCACAGACGAACAGACCCCAAAGAGAATCGTTGAGGACGAGTCCATGGAACGTGATGGGGCAACTCCTTCGTTTGCAGTATTGGAGCCATCAAAATACAACAATATTTGAGGTAAATTTTGATCACTCTCCCTTCTGGATACAATTCATGGGTTACCCCTGAATCTCCTTCAACACAAAAAATGCTTCAAAAATAATAAGTAAAATAGGAGAAGTGCTAGAGGTTGAGGATCCAGTAGTTTGATGGGCAACTCCTACGCAGCTTCCTTCGTGTTACTGTATTGGTGGATATTACAAAGCCCTTACTCAGTGGCTTTTGGATTCCAAGGAAGGATCTTTCGTAAGTCTGGGGGCATTTTTACGTTACAAGAAATTACAAGATTTCTGCTTCTAAGTGTGGAAGATTAGGCCATGACTAGAGACGTGCAAAGGGAAGAAAGCTGTGTCAATCATTAATCCAGATTGTCCTTGATATGGAACCCATATAGGGACTCATCGACCAAGATCTTTGTGTTAGAAATGTGTCTCATGTTTAATGGGAACTAATGATGATTTAATTAAAACATATTAAAGGGCTAAAAGGTAAATTAGTTGTAAGGGAGGATAATAAAGTAATTGCTTGATGGGAGCAATTATCTGATGATTGTAGGATGTTATATCCTAAGTGATAACTGATAGTTTTTGAAATTCGAAAGAAACTGATAACTGATGATACTAACTTATGGTTTTGAATTTCAAATTAAACCCTTATATATTCAGTCTCTACCCATAAGGATACACCAAGATTATCTTCCATCAGAAAGTAAAAAGTGTAAGCACGAAAGGGGAAGGGACCGATAAAGATTCAACAATCAAAAAAGGCTTTCAGATGTGAAGATCATTCTGCATTATGGAAAATGTCAGTATTCATATTTTGATTTAATTCTAATGTATGTGAAAACCATGAATTCCAAGATCCCTAATTGTGTTCTAGTATAATAGACCATAATGTAAAGGACACAAGTTTAAGTTTACATGTGGTATCAGAGCAAGGTTTGGGAATTCATGTTTTTTCATGTATGATAATTTTTTTAAATCATTCTCACAAAATGAACATGAAAGAGAAAGATCTGAAAACTCCATATCTGAGAAATCCAGATCTGAGAAATTGTTCCAAAAAAAAAAAGAAAGGGTTGCTGCGGAACCCCTTTGTTTTCCGTCAGTTTTTCCGGCGTTTCCCCAGTTTTCCGGGGAAAGGCTCCGGCGCACTCTTCCTGCCGCCTCTCCTCACGGACAGTCGCGCACCGCCTGTTCCTGCTCTTCTCCTCAACGATCGGCCACCGTTCCTCCAGATCCACCATCTACTCCCGTCAAAAAACTAGATCTGGCCGAAACCAGAAGGATCAGTTGAACGACGGCCTGTACAGTAAACGGCAGAGGCAGAGGGATCTCGTCGAGGAGGAGCGAGCCCTATGTTTCTGAGATTGTCGGGTTTGGGGTGAAACCTTTCTCGTCGAGCCGGCTGAGGTGCGGTGATCTGGAGGCGTTGCTGCCGCCCGAGAAGAAACCGGATCTGACGCAGCTTTTGGGGTTCCGGCTGGGAGTTGGGATCTGTATTGCGAGGGGTTCCATATGGGTCCTGGCCGGTGGTTGTTGCCGGGCTCAGAGGGGTTGACCGGATTGTGAAGGTTCTGGCGTCGCCGGAGAAGACGATCGAACATGATGGTTCTGGCGCCGCCGAAGAGATGGACCGGACTGTGAAAGTTCTGGCGCCGCCGGAGAAGACGACCGGAGTTGGCGCTGGAGTTGGTGGTTCGATTGCTGATGAGATTCAAAAAAAAAAAAGGGAAAGGAGGAAATTTGAATGTGAAATTTCAATTCTATAATTGTTTAGAAAATATTTCTGTTTGGAATTAAGTATGGTGGATTTGTTAGTCACCAAAGTGGCCAAATTCTTATGAATTGTTTTTAATTCTGAACATTATGATTGTGTTTCAATTACCCATAATTTTGATGCTATAAATAACATGAAAATTATTATTTTTATTATGGGTAAAATTGAAGTTCATTATTATTATAAGGCAGTTAAGGATCAACCCAAAGGTTGATTGCTTGTCTTTATAATAAATGAGCATGAATGTTGGTGATGTGAATATATTATTATTAGTTATATTATATATCCAAAGATAATAAATATTTCTAGTTAGTGTATACATCATTGCCAAATTATGTGAAATTTTTATTAGCATCATTATGTTGAATGTTGTATATTGATGGATTGCTCAAAGGTGAACATCAATATGCATTGTATGAAATGTATCTGAATCTGTGAAGCATGTTGATGTGTATGTATATATAACTCAAAGTATTAATGTTTTAAATTTTATTTCTTGTAGTACCAGTTGCTACACATTCACTATTCTCAACTGTTGCAGTTTTTAATGGACTCAACTTCTCTGAATGGAGTGAGCAAATCCAATTTTACCTTGGGATAATGGATCTGGATTTAGCTCTTAGAGAAGAGAAACCTAGTGCTATTACTGTTACAAGCACTGAAGAGGAAAGGGTACATTATAAAAACTGAGAAAGATCCAACAGGTTGAGTCTAATGTATATACGAATGAGCATTGCTAGCAACATCAAGTCAGCTCTTCTACAAATTGAAAGTGCCAAAGAAATGATGAAGCTTGTGGAAGAGCGCTCCCAAATTGCTGATAAGTCTCTTGCTGGGACACTAATGAGTACATTGACCACCATGAAATTTGATGGTCATCGTACAATGCAATGAGCATGTTATTGAAATGACGAATATTGCAGCAAGACTAAAATCATTGGGGATGGATGTGCATGAAAATTTTCTGGTGCAGTTCATCCTGAACTCATTACCGGCTGAGTATGGTCCTTTCCAGATGAACTATAACGCCATGAAGGATAAATGGAATGTGCATGAATTGCACAATATATTGGTTCAGGAAGAGACCAGACTCAAGAACCAGAGAATTCATTCCATCAATTATGTGAAAGGTCAAGGAACTGAAAAGAAAAGTTTCAAGAAACATGAGAAGAAAGGAGGAGGACCTCTAAAGGTAAATGAGGCTTCTTCTTCTAAAATTCACAAGAAGGAACATAATGGAAACAGATGTTATTTCTGTAAGAAGGCTGAGCATTTCCAAAAGGATTGCCCGAAACATAAGGCTTGGTTCGAAAAGAAAGGTAAGCCCAGTGCTTATGTATGTTATGAATCAAACCTAACTGAAGTTCCTTATATAATACTTGGTGGATTGATTCTGGATGTACTACTCATGTTTCTAATATGTTGCAGGGATTCCTTACAACACAGGCCACAAAGCCAAATGAAAAAAGTTTGTCTTCATGGGTAATGAAATAAAAGCTCTAGTGGAAGCTGCGGATTATCGTTACCTGACACTTATTTTGATTTTTCTAATAATGTTTCTTAGATAGTCTTTATTTGTGTTTCATTTGTACAAGCACAATCATTTGATAGGCAATGGTATTTATGTGATGGATTATATAAATTATGTCTTGATAAAAAAACTTGATTTTCAGTTTCTGAAACCGGACCGGACCGGCCGGTTCGACCGGTCGGACCGGGAACCGGTTACCTCCCCGGTTCGGGTTATCTCCCAGAACCGGGGTGGTCAAAAACCGGTCAAAAACCGGTGAACCGGTGTCAAACCGGTCAAACCGGGTCAAACCGGCGCCGGTTCTCACGGTTTCCCGGTTTTGCTTTTTTTTTTTTTTTTTGAACATCTGATGTTAAAACGACGTCGTTTTAACATATAATTTTCCAAAAAAAAAAAAATCAGACGACGTCGTTTCGGTTTGAATGAAAACCGAAACCCTCGTCGCTTCTCGCCCGCGTCTCGCGTCGGTCTCGCCTCGTCTGTTACCCGTCCGAAAACGAAGCGTAGCTGCGGAAGCGAAACTCGAAGGAGAGAACGGCAGATCCCGACACCCGGTGACCCACGGCAGAGAAAGAGTGAGTTTGGTGACTTATCGCCATCGGAGATCGGAGATCCTCAAGGTATACACCTCTGCATACGCTCTGCGTGCAGTTACTGGTACTGCTGTAGATGGTTTTGATTGTGTGCCCGATTTGATCTTGTAGATGGTTTTGATTCTTGTTTGTGCCGTCTGGATATGCTCTGCGTGCTGTTACTGCTGTAATTTCATTTATTTGTGTGTGACACTGTGACTGCTCTGCTGCCTCTGCGTGTTGTTCGTGACCACTGTCGGTGTGTGACGCTGCCGGCTGCTCTGCGTGCTGGGCTGCTGGCAGCGAATCGTTTTTTTTTTGCGAATCATTTTGATGGCCAGATCTAATAGCTTAGATGACTTTTTGCGAATCCCCTTCCAACCAAACCATTTGAAAGCCCAGCTCCATAGCAAAAATCAATCCTTCCTTAACTGCCAATTGAGAGTTCCCCACGATATAGAGGAGTGAAGAAAACCATCCTTTTTACAACATTTACAAGCCAGGAACTTCTCATTGGGGTCACGCAGGATAATACCAATTTCAAAGCTAGGAGAGGATGGTTTATAGCCACATCCACATTCACGTTGTTTGCACTTTGCAGTGCATTGCAGCAGATCAATTTCCTTTCACTTCCATGCATACTTGCAAACTCCTCACTTCCATGCATACTTCTGTAATCAACATGTCGTCCATCTTCAGAGGCATAGGCTTCAAACATTGCATAGGACAGAAACCTAAGCCTAGACGCAATTTCTGTTATAGCCTTATAGGCTTGGGCTTCACAGTAATTATGCCCCTTGGAATGTTGTAACACTGAGATGCCACAATTGGATCGTCATCCAAAAACCGATACAAGTGATTACCATCTTCAAATAGATTCTCCCTAAACAAAACATAATCATTGAAAACAGTGAAGGATTGTCAATTCTGTAACTAAACATAATTAAAACCATGAAAAGTGGAAACACAAAGTAGAGTACTTGAACTCACTCAAGAACGTGTTGAAAGAAGAGTTTGCTGGCAAGCTTTCGGGCAAACTCAACAGCCTATATCATCAAACAAAAATTAGAAAGATAGCAATGACATTATGAAGCTGGAAATTGTATGAAATGAATCAGTTGCATATTCAAAGGATGATTTGCTTGACCATGTGATAGCAAATACAGGAAGACCAAAATTTCAAAAAACAGATAGGTGTTTCAGAAAAACCTTTTTTATGGGATACATGCTGCAAATATAAGAAGAGAAATTCATTAATTGGATTGATCTAAATCATAATACGTTTATAAAGTTCTGTTGCTTTGGAACACAAATTTATTTATTTCTATTCGTGTGGAACCTTTGGGAAATTCATTATAGACAATTACATGAATTTTAATCTGTATGCTGGTGGTGATGTAAATAATCTGTAGCCTTAATTCTTAAGCAAGGAAAAGTAGTTCCCCAGCTATTCTTCCATTTCAACCTGATTTATTGGAAGGGTGATTCACTGTGATACTTCAATGTCAGTTAAGAAATTCTGGCTGCTTAATTGATAATAGATTCTAATTCTTAAGCTCTAAAGTACTAGGTGGCTATGTCCCTACCCTGCATATACGTTGTGATTTCATCCTTTTTCTCAATGAATTCTTTCCCTATAAAAGGGGTGTTAAGCATATATTTTCAGTTTATCATGGATCTGTAAGTAATTCTTTCCCTATCCCCTCTTTATTCAGATATGGATAATTCTAATAATCAGACAAGAGAAAGTAATACTGTTGAGCAGCAATCCTCCACAGGTTCTAGTCGTGGAAAAAGTGATCCAGCATGGAAATATGTTAGTTTAGCTCATGAAAATGGGAAGCCAGTGTACACTTGTGTGTTTTGTTTGACACGTTATAAAGGAGGAGGGATTAATAGGATGAAGCAGCATCTTGCAGGAAAACAAGGACAAATAGCTTTGTGCAAAAAAGTTCCTCATGATGTTAAGTGCCAAATGTTAGCAAATTTGGAACAAGTAAAAAAAAATAAAGATGATAAAGTGAGCTTTGGTGATGATTATGATGAAGCAGAGGAACAAGAAGAACAAGAGATGATTACTCCTTCACCTCCACCAACTAAGATGCAGCATATTGGAGACAAAGGCAAGCGAAAAGCAAGTGCTTCCCAACCAATTGGTAACTATTTTGCACCAAGGACAACTCCAGGAGCCCAACCAAGTTTAAAAAGTGTTTTTGCTAGCAAAGAGGTCATACATAAAGCTAAATTAGGAATAGCCAGATGGATGGTTGATGCAGGCATTCCATTTAATGCAATTCAATCACCTTATTTTCAAGCTGCATTGGATGGTATTGCTGCTATTGGACCTGGTTTTAAAGGTCCATCTTATGATGAAATGAGGGTTCACTTATTGGGAGATCTTAAGAATGAGTGTCAGCTACTTGTTGATAGTTATCGGAGTTCATGGAAAGAAACTGGTTGTACACTTATGGCTGATGGTTGGACTGATCAAAGACAACGAACTCTAATTAATTTTTTGGTGTATTGTCCTGCTGGTGTATCATTTTTGAAATCTGTTGATGCTTCAGACATGGTGAAAAATGCCACAACATTATTTAACTTGTTTGTTGATGTTATTGAATGGGTTGGGCCCAGTAATGTTGTGCATGTGGTGACTGACAATGCAGCCAATTATGTGGCAGCTGGGAGACTTATTCATGATAAGTATGAGCATATTTTTTGGTCTCCTTGTGCTGCCCATTGCATTAATCTCATTTTGAAAGATATTAGCAACATGCCCCATGTAGCTAACCTTGCATCCCGTGCTTCAAAGATAACTATATTTGTTTACAATCATATGGTGTTTTTGTCTTGGCTTAGAAAAAGGCCAGGTTGGAAGGAAGTTGTTCGTCCAGGAGCTACTCGTTTTGCTACTGTTTTTATTACTTTAAAAAGTATTTATGAACACAAGGAAGACTTGCAAGCTTTAGTTGTAGACAAACACTTTACTGGACACAAGTTGGGAAGAAGTGTTAGTGGAAAAGCTGTTAGTGATATATTATCTTGGATAATAAGTTTTGGCATGATTGCTTTACTGCGGTGAAGATTGTAGGTCCTTTAATTAGATTGTTGAGAATAGTGGATGCTGATGAAAAACCTTCATTGGGATATGTATATGAAGGCATGCAAAGGGCAAAAAATGCTATCAAGCATATGTTTAAGAATAGGAAAAACTTGTACAAGCCTTATACAGAAATCATTAAGGCTCGATGGGATAAGCACTTGCATCAGAATCTCCATGCAGCATCTTACTTTTTAAATCCTGCTTTCTTTTATGATGAGAAATTCATTGAGAAGCACAGGGTTATGCAAGGTTTACTTAACTTGTTTGATATAAAAAGCCTTTGCAATGATCCACTTAAAGCAATGAAGGAGATACAGGTGTATCGGCAGCGCAGGGAAAGTTTTGATAGACCTACTGCTTTGACAGCAGCTAAGGAGCTTCAACCGAGTAAGCAATTTTATTTTTATATGCTGATTTGTTTTAATATTTTGAAACTTATAATATATAATTGATGGTTGATGTTGAGAATTATATTTATTTTCTATGTAGATGAATGGTGGACATTTTTTGGCACCAGTACTCCATGTTTGAAAAAGATAGCATATCGTATCCTTAGTCAAACAGCTTCTTCCTCAGGATGCGAACGAAATTGGAGTCTTTTTGAACAAATTCATACTAAAAGGAGGAATAGGCTAGAGCATCAAAGACTTAATGATATTGTGTATGTGACTTACAACTTGCGTCTTAAATCCAGGTATATTAATAATTTAAGTATTTAACACTTCTATATTAATGGTGTCATTTATTATGTTTAAAACTTTAGGTTAGTTAACTGAAAAATAATTATAATACTTTGTTTATTTGTTCTAGGTTGCATCGCAAGAAAAGGACTTATGATCCAATTGATTATGAAAGTATTGACAGTGTTGACTTTTGGGTGATGGAAGAAGATCCTGAACCAGAATTTGGTAATGAAGAGATTGAAAATTTAATTTATCAAGACAATGCTATTCCTTCTTATCATGCTGGTATGTTTTATTCTTATAGTTCTATATAAAAGTATTGATATTATGTATTATAATATTACTATTAACTAACTAAGTCTTTTATTTTCTTAGAAGGCGGAGATATTGATACTGAGTTTGGTATGGCTGAAGCAAGTCAAGCAACAATGCAACCTTCATTTGATGATGATCATGATGGTGGATATGAACAAGAAGATCTTTTTAATGAAAATATTCAACAACTTAATGCTGATTATGATGATCCTGTATAATTTGTACATTTTTTTATGATTACTTTTGATGGAACATTGTTGAACTTATGTTGTTTATATGAATGTAATATTTGTTTACTTTATGACATTTTTTTATTGTGTTACTTATATAAATGTAACATTTTTTTGATCTATGACATTATTTTTTTTATGTTTTAAAATAATTTTATTATTGATTTATATTATATATTTTTATAATTTTTATTTATTTTAGTACTATATAAATAATTATATATATATATATTATTATATATAAATATAAATATATATTTAATTATATTCCGGTTCGACCACGGTTCGACCATTAAACCTTGAATCAGTACTTCGACCGGTTCAATGACCGGTTCGGTTTTCAGAACCTGCTTGCATCATAACGTTGGCACTAAACGTGCCTTAATAAAAATGTTCTGCTTACTTGTGGCATAAACATTTGGGACATATTTCCAAAGAAAGAATGGAAAGATGGTAAGAATGAAATCCTTCCAGATTTAGACTTTACTAATCTAAATGTATGTGTGGATTGTATTAAAGGTAAACAAACAAAACACACAAAGAAAGGAGCCACAAGAAGCAGTCAGCTTCTTGAAATTATACACACTGATGTATGTGGCCCTTTGATGTTAACGCTTTCAATAAAGAAAGATACTTTATCACCTTCATTGATGATTATTCATGTTATGATTATGTCTATTTGCTACATGATAAATCTCAAGCTGTAAATGCCTTGGAGATTTACATTAATGAAGTTGAAAGGAAATTAAACAGAAAAGTGAAAATTGTCAGATCTGATAGGGTGGAGAGTATTTATGGAAGGTATGATGAAAGCGGACAACATCCGGGTCTATTTGCTAAATTCCTTGAAAAGAGAGACATATGTGCTCAATACACAATGCCAGGTACATCACAACAAAATGGTGTGTCAGAAAGGCGTAATAGAACCTTGTTAGATATAGTTAGGAGTATGTTAAGTAATTCATCTTTACCCCATTTCATTGTGGACTTATGCTCTTAAAACTGTCATGTATCTGTTGAATAGGGTTCCTGTAAGGCAGTTCCAAAGACTCCTTTTGAACTGTGGACTGGAAGGAAACCTAGTCTAAGGCACCTGCATGTTTGGGGTTGCCAGCAAGAAATTAGATACTATAATCCACAAAAAAAGAAACTGGATGTAAGAAAAATTAGTAGATATTTCATTGGTTATCCAAAAAAATCGAAAAGGTATAGATTTTAGTGTCCTAATCATACTACAAGGATTATTGAAACTGGAAATGCCAAGGTTTATTGAGAATAGTGAAGTTAGTGGGAGTGAAACTTCACGTAAAGTGGAGATTCAAGAATTGAGAGTACAAATTCCCTTGACTTGTGTCTCTAAATAAAGTTGTTGTTCCTCATGTTGTTGTACCGATTAATAATAATGAAGAACAACAAATAAATGATCCCACTACTCACAATGAAATTATAGTAAATGAACTGAATGAGCCCATAGTAGAAGAACCACAACAAATAGCATTAAGAAGATCTCAAAGAGATAGGAGATCCGCTATTCCTAATGACTATGTGGTATATCTACAAGAGTCTGAATTTGATTTGGAAATGGAAGATGATCCAGTTACGTTTTCACAAGCCATGAATAGCAACAATGGTGAAAAGTGGTTAAACGCCATGAAAGAAGAGTTGAAATCTATGGAACAGAATGATGTTTGGGACCTTGTTGAGTTACCAGAAGATTGTAAGAGAGTTGGATGTAAATGGGTCTTTAAGACCAAACGTGACTCTCATGGTAACTTAGAACGTTACAAGGGCAGACTAGTTGCAAAAGGATTCATTCAGAAAGATGGCATCGACTATAAAGAGACCTTTTCACCGGTATCCAAGAAAGATTCTTTAAGAATCATTATGGCATTGGTGGCTCATTATGATTTAGAGTTACACCAGATGGATGAGAAAACTGCCTTTCTAAATGGGAATTTAGATGAAGATGTGTACATGGACCAACCATTGGGGTCATAGAAAAAGGTAAAGCATTGGGGTTCATGTAAAGAGCACATGGTGTGCAAACTTAAGAAATCAATATACGGATTTAAACAAGCTTCACAACAATGGTACCTTAAGTTTAACGATACCGTTGTTTCCTTTTGATTTAAAGAAAACACCGTCGATCGGTGTATATATCTAAAGGTCAGTGGGAGTAAGTTTTATATTTTTGATTCTGTATGTTGATGACATCTTACTTGCAACTAATAATCTTAGTCTTTTGAGTGAGACTAAGATATTTCTCTCTAGTAACTTTTGAAATGAAAGATATGGGTGAGGCAACCTATGTGATTGGGATTGAGATATTTTCGTAACAGATCACAAGGATTGTTAGGCTTGTCTCAGAAAGCATATATTAATAAAGTTTTAGAGAGATTTGGGATGAAAAAATGCTCATCATCTCTGGTTCCAATTCAGAAAGGAGACAAATTTAGTCTCATGCAATGTCCAAAGAATGATTTGGAACGGAAAGAGATGGAAGCAATTCCATATGCATCGCTTGTTGGGAGCTTAATGTATGCTCAGACTTGTACGAGACCAGATATCAGTTTTACAGTTGGAATGTTAGGAAGATACCAGAGTAATCCTGGTATGGATCATTGGAAAGCTGCAAAAAAAAGTCCTGAAATATTTGCAAGGAACAAAAAATCACATGCTTACTTATATGGAAATCAAACAACCTTGAGGTCATTAGATATTCAGATTCAAACTTTGCCGGATGTTGTGGACACAAGAAAATCCACTTTTGGCTATTTGTATCTTTTAGTTGGAGGAGCTATATCATGGAAAAGTGTGAAGCAGTCTGTAATTGCTGCATCCACTATGGAAGCTGAATTTATGGCATGCTTTAAGGCCATGGTTCAGGCTAAGTGGCTACGGAATTTTATTTCAGGGCTTGGATTGGTCGACAGCAATGATGGCCGTTGAAAATTTATTGTGACAATTCCGCAGTAGTCTTCTTTTCTAAAAATGACAAGTGTTCCAAAGGTGCTAAGCACATAGAGTTGAAATACTTTGCCATTAAAAAAGAGGTTCAGAAACGTAGAGTATCTATAGAGCATGTTAGCACCGATCTTATGATAGCTGATCCCTTGACGAAGGGATTACCATCCAAAATATTTACTGGTCATTTGTATAGTATGGGCATTATGTCAGCTAATGACTGTTGATCATTATTGTAATTATTGATTATTGACGCTCTAAGCTCATTAATATATAAGTTTATGAAATTTTTCCTGTTTTTAAATTTATGTATACATGCATGTATGAATGATGATGTTGAAATACAGGATTTGTCCCTAATGAAGACATTATTGTTTGTTATTGGACATGATGTGTACTTCCATTAAAGTATCATATTAGGGAGAAGAGCTAATTTAGCGGTACATGGAAGGAACTATGCCGATTTGATAGTATAGAACCGCCATAACTCTTATTAAGTTTTATTCCTAATTATGAATTATGATGCAACTAATGTATGAAACCTTTAGCCGAATTTATGCGCACTAAAGTTGATGTTTTATTAAATCATGAAATGACATTTACTACATGAGCCAAGTGGAAGAATGTTAAAAAATGTGTCTCATGTTTAATGGGAACTAATGATGATTTAATTAAAACATATTAAAGGGCTAAAAGGTATATTAGTTGTAAGGGAGGATAATTAAGTAATTGCTTGATGGGAGCAATTATCTAATGATTGTAGGATGTTATCCTAAGTGATAACTGATGGTTTTGAAATTCGAAAGAAACCGATAACTGATGATACTATCTTTATGGTTTTGAAGTTTAAATTAAACCCCTATATATTCAGTCTCTACTCATAAGGATACACCAAGATTATCTTCCATCAGAAAGTAAAAAGTGTAAGCACGAAAGGGGAAGGGACTGATAAAAGACTTCAACAATCAAGAAGGCTTTCAGATGTGAAGATCATTCCGCATTATGGAAAAGGTCAGTATTCATAATTTTGATTTAATTCTAATGTATGTGAAAATCATGAATTCCAAGATCCTAATTGTGTTCTAGTATGATAGACCATAATGTAAAGGACACAAGTTTAAGTTTACATGTGGTATCAGAGCAAGGTTTGGGAATTCATGTTTTTTCATGTATGATAATTTTTTAAATCATTCTCACAAAATGAATATGAAAGAAAAAGATCTGAAAACTCCATATCTGATAAATTCAGATCTGAGAAATTGTTCAAAAAAAAAAAAAAAAGAAAGGGTTGCTGCGGAACCCCTTTGTTTTCCGTCAGTTTTTCCGGCATTTCCCCAGTTTTCCGGCGAAGGGCTCCGGCGCATACACCAAGATTATCTTCCATCAGAAAGTAAAAAGTGTAAGCACGAAAGGGGAAGGGACCGATAAAGACTCAACAATCAAGAAGGCTTTTAGATGTGAAGATCATTCCGCATTATGAAAAGGTCAGTATTCATATTTTGATTTAATTCTAATGTATGTGAAAACCATAAATTTCAAGATCCTAATTGTGTTATAATATGATAGACCATAATGTAAATGATACAAGTTTAAGTTTATAGTCAGGGCCACCCAAGTGTAGCAGAAGAGAGGGAGCCCAGAATGCCACCACGTAGCTGTTGGCGGCGGCGGCGGCGGTGCTGTCTTGGCTGTTGGAGATGAGTCTGACGCAGAAGTTTGCAGCCCAATCTGCGAGGAGGTAAGCAGACCAGATGGACCACCCTGCGAAGCCTCTGCGGGTGCGTTTTCTGAAAGGAGCAAACACGATGAGAAAGGTTTGCAGTGAAAGGCTCAAGAGCACAACGACGCGGATGTTGCAGTTCTCCCATATCTTCAGCACCGCGTTAGGAATTAGCGAAACAATGCCCTTCCCTGTTTGACTCTGTCTTTCTCTGATGCTTTGGCTTAGGAAAAGTTAGTTAATTCGTTTCCATCGGGGGCAGCTTCATGCGATCATCCGGAACACGCATTTGCCTCTTAATCTTGATCTAGCTGCAGCTGATCTATGCTTTGGTCCCTCCAAATAAAATTACTAAATCTCATTATAAATTGTTATTGAACTAAATAAATATATAAAATTTTTATTGTGTCAAATACTTCGCCAGCCGAAAGCCAAACTATTCTAGCTTTTGATTTTCTTATTTGCGCACGATAATAAAGCTGTTAAATACTCTCAGAGAGTGTGTTTCACGAAGTTGTATGGCGGATAAATTCTTATATATTTTAAGAGTAAATATTTTTTTTTTATTTTATGAAAGTAGGTATAAATTAAATAAAAAATAAATATAATATAATATTAGGTTAGATATTATTTTATATATTTATTTTGTATCTATTTACATAGATAAGACGATTTAAATAAATTAAATTTTATAAAAATATTTTTTGATTTATTTAAAAAAAAGTAATACTTATCTTCTTAAGGTGGGCATTTCCACCGCAAACCAAAACCACAATTGACCAGTCAACCTGAAATTGTACGAGGAGGATAGAACTGAAAAGTTGATCGAGCCTTGCAACGCAAAAGCAAGACTGGGATGCTTCAACATGTAATTCGATCCATAGCAAAACCAGATTCTACAAGTGTAATTTTGACATAACCTTTTGTCCAAAATCACGTTTATTATGGGTTAAATAGGAGTTTGGTTGGGTAAACCAGAAACAGAATTGTGAGTGCTAAGACAAAACTCTCATTTAAAGTAAAACTTATCTCCTCTTATTAACTTTTAGCAATGGTGAACTCTCCTCTATATATAAAACTATTGTTTTGAATAGAAAATAATCAAGTAAATTTAAAAGAAAGAAAATAGAAGTTGTATTCGACCTGCCAGCTTCAATGCATCCAAAAAAGCACCCTATATATAACGAAGCTATTACGAAGTTCACAAATCAAGTTTCTATAAGCATAATCCAAGATTGGATCCACACCATTTTAATACAAACACTTATATATATATAACGAACCCATCACAAAGTTCACAGATCCGAATGACAAATATAAGTTTCTTATGAATACGAGTCTCTGAGTTCTAGATTGTCCAGAGTTATGATGCATTGTTGTAATAAATTAAAATTGATGAAAAGATAACATCTGATAAGAAAAATGAGAATTATAGTTCTGCATCACATATGCTATAACTCCCTCTATGCAATGACTTCTTCCACACCACACCCTGCACAAGATTATTCTCAAATTCTATGCCAATAGCATCGAGTTTTAAGTCTCTTCTAGTGAACCACAACCCGCAACCATCGATCAAAGTCTCCACATACACTAGGAATTTTTTAATGAAAAAACAGTCTCAAGTTTTTCACATTTTTTAACTTCCATCCTTTTCAATCTGCCCAGGGAATTTGGTGCCGGTTGTTGACGACACTGCCATATGGTCTCTAGATTCTTCATATCAGATATAATGATTGTCTCCAAATTGGGGAATAAAACCTATATATAATGCACAATTTTTAATAAAATGTGTCATATAAAGGTCCAGAAAAAAATGAGCCAAAATCTCTCCAAAAAAAAAAGCCAAACACAATTTATGAAGGTTTTAAATTGCAATTCAAAGCCACATTCTTAGTCATATATTGTAGTTGTGGGCAATACTGTGATTGCATTTCTGCCATTCCAGTACCTGTTATTAACTTTTAATAAACTTGTTGAATCACAACAATTAATGAAAAAAAGACCCTCTTTTTTTTTGGCAAAACTATAATGTTGGACTTAGTGATAATTAATTAGGTTAAAATAAATAATTAATCCATATAATTCAATTTAAATTTTAGTCTTTATAGTTATTGATTTCTATAATTTCAGTCATATGAATTTGGTCATTTAGGAATTAATATTTTAATAATTAAAAATTATAAGAATAATTTTTTTATGAAAAATAAGATTAAATACTTTAATGAATAAAAATTATAAGGATTAAAATTCAAATGAATTAAAAATATAAGAACTTATACCTTAACTGTAAGGACAAAAATCTAAATGAGTAAAATTATATAAATTAATATCAAAATAAAAAAATTACAGTAATTAAAATTCAAAAATAAAATTATAAAGATTAATTATTTATTTTAACCTAACTAATTATTATTAATTGCTTACTAGTTACCTGACTTGATTGTCATTCATCAGTTTCCTTTGAATCTACCATCATGACTATTCAAACCTTCTCTAAAATAAATCAGAGAAATGGAGAGATGAAAGAGTACCTGATCGTTCTTCCCTTCTCCTGTAGCATTTAGTATTTCCTCCATCATATCGCATTTGCTTATTTCAAGTCGTTCGAGTTTTGAAAGACTTCCAATCATGAAGTATGAGAACAAGTACTTCAAATCACCACAATTCTCGATAATCAAGCTGGTCAAATTCCTTAGAGAAGTTGCAGAAAGTTGAAACTTAATCCTCCATATCTTCTTCAATTTAAGCGAGCTCAGTTTCAAGGTCTGCAATTTTGGAAACACAGCCTAGAAAGGGCAAATTTGATTACAACAACTAATGATGCATGCATGTAAAATATTACTCTTTCAGAGTAGCTATATGATCCAGAAGATTTATTATTAATCCCATATGGTAGGATATGAAACCAGTTTGTCTGCTGTTCAACACGCATGAAAAACACAATATATACTTAATACTTTTGTTCTTCTGAAATCCACAATTATATAGATCCAATAAAGTTAAAATAAATAGTTAGTCCTCTTAATTTTATTTAATTTAGGTTTAATTCTTATAGTTTTTTTCTTTTGAAAAAAATACATACATATTTTTTAAATTTTAAGTCATTTACAAATAACTTATTAAACTTTAAAATCGTTTTAATTAATACCTAAATTATAATTATTACATAAATTAATACTTTCATCTACTTTTTATTCATTCAAAATTGAATAAAAAAAGAATTTAAAATGAATGAAAAGTGAATGAAAGAATTGATTTCTATAATTGTTATAATTTAAGTATTAATTTAGACGATTTTAAAGTTCATGAGGTTATTTGCAAATGATTCAAAGTTTAAGAGGTTTATATATTATTTTTTCTTTTTTTTAAGATATTGATCCCTATAATTTCACTCATTTAGATTTAGTTCCTAAAAGATAAATACCTTAATAGTTAAAAACTATAGAGATCAATCCTTTATAAAAAATAAAGATCAATACTTTCATGAATAAAAAATATATAAATTAAAATTTAAATGAGTTAAAAATTATAAAAACTGATACCTTAAATATAAAGATCAAAATTTGAATAAGTAAAATTATAAGTACTAATATTTACAATAAAAAAATTATAACGACTAAAAATTTAAATTATATAAAACTATATAAACTAATTATTTATTTTAAACATCTAATAAAATGTACGTGTCTGGGACGGTGAAACAATCTCAAGTTGACCATTCACTATTAATTTGGTCTGAAAAATATATACCATATTTAAAAAGCAAAATTTTCAACATTTTAGAAAACTATTTCAATATATAATTCATCTTGCATATGATGGGATGGCAGCTACCTTTCACCCGACAAGTAAAAGGTTAACAATTAGATTCGGCTGAAAAAGAAATATTTTATTTTGATTTTTAAGTAATATCTTGATATAAAAATGTGATTATCTTTTACGAATTGTGACTATTATATACAAACTGTAATACACCTTGTTTGATGACCTAAAATAATTAATCATTTTTAAAAAGCTAAGGCTAGATAAAAAAAGAAAAAAAAAGTCGAGATCCAGGAGTAAACTAGTGATAAATGAAGAGTAAAAACATATTTTTAAAATAGTCAAAATATATTTTTTTAATTTAAAAGTGCAATCCTCTTTAATTTTTTTTATATTTTGAATTTAAAAGTACAATCTTCTTTAATTTAACCAGGTTTAGGATTTTAAATAACTTTTTTTCTTAAATTAATATGATTAGCAAGTAAATAAACTTCTTCATAATGTATCCTAAATAAATACTTTTGAAAAGTAACAGCACTTCTAGGACTGAGACCTCCCTCAGCTTTATCTGCACCTTGCAATTGCTAGGTCTGTGTTCGTAAAAACTTGGATTCATACATTTCAAGCTAAGCTGGGTTATTCTTAGCTTAATAGGTAAAATTAGTGCTAGGCCTATAATTATTCTTATTAATTTATGCAAAAACATGATGTGCTTGAGTATTCGACTCACATACTGTTTTAAGAATTGAATTTTAATTTTATATAATTTTTTTTATATTATCATTCAACTATGTATTGAAACATTATTAAAAATATTTGATTATGATGAAAACTATTTGAAAAATCAAACTTATTTAATTACATGACAATACATAATTGAATAATAAATTTTTATATTAATAGTAGATCAACATTTCACTCTATTTTTTAATTGATCAAATGCAACATACTAATAGTTTATACATATTTTGTAAACAAATACTCTAAGTTACATCACTTATATAAAAACTTCAGTTTCAATGATAAATTAAAACTTTTAAAAAAAAGTATGAAGCATGTTTGAGTATTAGTAAAGTGTACATGGATATCCATGAGAATTTTACTGGCATGAGAACATAAGAAGGACCAAAAAAGTTATATTAATGAAATTGTAATTGCTCATGATATATAATAATATGAAATAATAAAAATCATATCATTACCTTACTATGAAACGTGCAGCATGAGCACAAGAATTGCAAGCACAACTGAAATTTCAAAAGGATAAATAGAAAATAAAAATTTCGAAAAGAGAAATAGCAAAAGGATCTGGTACCTTAGACTTCTTTTCCCCATCTCTTGCTTTTATAATTTTCTCCATGACATCGCACTTATTTATTTCAAGTAGTTTGAGATTTGAAAGACTTTTAACCATGAAGGATGAGAACAAATATTTTAGATGAACGCAGTCCTCCACAATCAAGCTAGTCAAATTTTCTAGAGTTTGAAAAAGTTGATCCTCTTCCCACAGCTCCTTCAAATTGAGCGATGTCATCTTCAACATCTCCAATTTGGGAAAAGCAACCTATAAAACACAGTTACATCATTAATAATATTTTTTTTATCATAAGATATTATTTACATTAATACAAAATAAAATAAATCATAAGAGCAAACCACAGGGAGGAATAAGTTTCAAGATGCAGTTACCAAAATTTTGAACTAATGTCCATGCACATAACCTCAAGCCTTTTAAGACGGATACGAGCCACTGACTACGAGACCATGAACAAGTAACATACTTACCTGCTTAAGCTTTCGAAACATCTTTATATTTTCTTGAAACCGACCACGACTTTATTCATAACCAATGCAAGATTAATTGTTCAAGATCTGTTATTAATATTAATTTTATACCAAACAAGTGCTTTCAAGAAAACCTCTTCAAATTTACTCAACCAGCAATAAGCCCCTTAATTAAAGTTTCAATTGCTAACAAATATGTTATAATTTATATCCAGTGGTTCTCTGATTAGTGCAATTTATCTTCTCCCCCCAACTGTCGTCTTCAAATGTCAACTTTAACACTGCTATGGTAGAAGGGGATAAATTGTATCAATTGAAAGTTTAGATGTAAACTGTATATAGAGTAACGTTGAATTTTTTTTTTCCCTTCAAATTTATCCTATACATGCACACTAGAAAAAATTAAAAAATAACAGTAGTCACATATGCATGTGCATAAAAATGAAGAATGAAGAAAAAAAAAATAGAGTACTTGTTTTTAAAAGTAAAAAAGTAAGAAAGAGAGAAGAAGTTAGAGAAGAAATAGAAGAATGATATGTTGATACTAATGTGGAGGGCAATTAGATTTATGAATCCATGACTCATATATCCATTCATATCTAGATATAATTTAATCTATTTAATTACAACAAAATATTTAATGGATTTAGATGGATTACATTAATTTTAGTTAATGGATATGATTAATGTACCAATCAAAGTATTTATTGAATACAATAGATATATATATATATATATATATATATATATATATATATATATATATATATCTATCTATATATATAGTTTAGAGAATAAAGTACATTTAGACATAGGAAGAATCTATATGTATCTAATTCAATGTTATAAAACTCAAACTAGTAATCAATTCAAAAAAGATATTAGGTCATTGAGTCACTGGTTTGACCGATGAGTCACAGGTCGAACTGCATAAAATTAAATAATATATAAATATTTAATAAATTTATTAAAAATGTAATTTAATTATAAACTTATTAAAGTTTACGTATTACAATCATATTTTTTAAATAATTTTATGTGAAAATTGATAATTAAAAACATGATACATGTCTATGTAGTTATACTTTTTGTTTTTCTTTTTTTTTTGTTATATATTATATTAAGATAGTGGAAAAAGTATAAAAAAAAAAATAATGAAATAATGGAAGTTCAGCCACATTACCAAATCTTCTCCACACATGTCTTTGTCTTTCAAACCCAATAAAATAATAATCCAAAATGTATTTGGAAAACCGAACAGCAAACTTTCTTCAGTTTGTCTGCTTCATTGGAAATGAAGGTCGCCTTTAACGACTCTCTTCTTCATCGGTTTTATTTTAAAATCTTATGGATTCTGATCTAAAAGTCATCTTCTTTGTAGTTTTCTTTTTATGTTTTTGCAACAGACCATTATAATTCCTACTTTAAGAAACTTTCCCTCTCAGTTGAAGTTGGCCAGAATCAGAGAGCTGTGCAAGAGACTCTGTTTTTGACTTTGGCAGTTTGTGAGTGATCGACTGGCTGCACTAGGATGGGCCGATTCATACGAGTTGTACAAAATTCGGCCGAGCCAGTGGATTTATAATGAGTGTCTTACACTTTCAATCCATTAAGCTATTCGAACCGGTCACCTGACCAGTTTACTAGTTTAACGATTTAATCGACTGGTTCGAGTCGGGTTTAATAACTTTGATCTTAAGAATGAATTGATTAGATATCATCAATTAAAATAAATCATGAATGGATTATATAATTTTAATAATTTTTTAATAAATTTTAAATGAATTATTAGTTTATTTTTTATTTATTCATTAATAATCTAATTCAAAATCTATCAAATCTATCTATTTATCATCCTAGTTGATACCGATTTAAGTCTTACGATGATATATTTATATTATTACATAAATTATTATAAAATTATATGATTCTTATAAATCCAACTCTGGATTGAAGAAATATTATCAAGCTGATCATCTAATTTTCAAAGAAATTGATGTTCAATAAGTAAAATTGTTTGGTATTTATGAATAAAAATCATTTCTCTATAACTAATTAGCTATCAAGTTGGACATCACGATTTCTTTAATAAGATCACTTTTAGTCCGCTTTTACAATTCATGACATAAATATTTTGAAGAGAATCAAATGTCATTAAAATATTTTGTTCTATTTCTATGTTAATTGATCATAAATCCGGAATGAAATATATGTCAATCATTACAAATCCCGAATATGTTTGCAAGACTGTAAGCCTCTGCATCATGTCATCACCAATGCAAATTAACACCCATTTAAAAAAAAAAATTAAAACAAGAAGTGATCGAACTACGTACCTTTGAGCTAAAAAATGGCATTTCTTGGGCGCTGGAAGATGTTTGCCCATGCGAATAAAAATCACGCAGTGCTGGTAGGAGCCGTAAAGTCATAGAGCGCAACTGTTGAAACGCAACCGCGTCAGCTGCTATATCATTACCAACTTTGTCGAATTCTCCCACAGCCACAATCTCCTTCAGAGATTGACATTCTGCAACGTCAATCTCTTCAAGTTGGGAAAGTCCTCTAACCATGGAAAAGAGGAAGAGGTTTTTCAATAGGTCACTGTTTTTGACTTTGATAATTCTGAGTCTGCTGAAGCAACTAGCATTAAGTGGCCCATGGTATATCTTCTCCAAGTGACTGAGATGGTGAAGTTCTAGTTTCTCCAAGTTAGGAAACGAATCACGGGCTTGATGAGTCCACTCCACCGAGTTAATGATATGCTGAATATTTGTATTGTTTTGGATGTGGAGGTACTTTAACAGTGGGAATCCTTCCCCATCCAGTTGATAAAGTATATTCGAAATGCCATCTATTTCATCCAAGAACAAATCTTCCACTCTTTTAATCAGTACTTTGATTCCATGCTCCGAATCACTGATGGTATGAAGCTTGAGTATCAGTGTTCTTGAGATTCCATACTTAATTTCAGTAGTCGAGTCCCATTTATCTCCAACAACTATTTTATATCTCTCTAGCTTCTCAAACATCAAGTCCTTGGGCAACATCCCAGCCTCCGGAATCTGTATGTTTAGGGCAGTCAAGTTACGCAACTGGCTGAGCTCAGCAAGACTGGCATTTTTGTTGTGATCAGATGAACTTTTAACATCCCACTTGATGGTCGTATTTCCCATGTGCAACTCCTCCAATTTGATCAAGTTTGATAGGATTTTGGGTGGGATGACTTCAATTGTAGAACCTTCCAAATCCAACATTCTTAGTCTAACCAATTTCCATATTTCCCTTGGCAATTTTGTAATGGATGATCTTACGAGGCTAAGAATTTCTAGATTCTTCAAGGCTCCAACTCTAGCAATATCTTCTAAAGAACATTGATCCAAACACAACGTTTTGAGCTTAATAAGGGAGGCAAGAGATGTGGGTAATGAAGAAATGTTCATACATTTCAAATATAACACTTGGAGGCTCCCCATTCCCTGGAAAAAGGAATCTGGAATTTCCAACGAGCGATTATGAGTACTACTCAAGTAGAGAAGCTTTAGCTTAGGACAATCTAAGCTTTCAGGAAGTTGTTGGATATAACAGCCATCCAAAATAATCTGTGTGCAGCTTTCATGAGAATCCACTGGCCACTCTCTCAATTCCTCACCCTCTTTGATTTTGAAAACATCATTGCCTGCAATTGAGATTGCAAAATCACGAACAATGGCATCCATTTTGACTTGGACACTTGTGTCATCTTCAAGTAAAAAACAAGATGCCTTCAGTTCACCAATTATTTTTGTAAAGTCTGTTTCTTGCATCTTCCACAGTATTTGTGTTTTTGAATATACTCAAGCCCACCCCATATTTCAACAACTCATCCATCACAATATTTTCTCCAATCATACCACAAAGTAAAAATATTGCCTTCACTTCATCACTCTTTATCCAATCGTAACTCATCATCAAAGCTGAATAAGTGACTTCATGCATTTCGTTTTGGTCAGGTCGGTTCAGTTGGCTCAAGGCATCTTTCCAAGCGTAAATATCCTTATTTCTCAAAGTCCTTGCTACCGTCGTTACGAGAATCGGCAAACCTGCACATTTTTTGGCCACTCCGGTCGCAATATTCCGCAAACTGGGGTCTTTGAGAGCATCACCAGCTTCAGCTTCAAACAAGTTCCATGTTTCCTCTTCACTTAAAACTTGTAGTTTAAAATACTTTTCAACCTCCATATTTTGCAGTACATCTTTATTTCTAGAAGTCAGCAATAATTTGCAACCCTCATGATCATTTCCAAAAGGAATTCCCACTCCCCACAAATCTATGGTTGCCCAAATATCGTCCAGTAAGATAAGGATACTTCTCTCCCCTTTCATCCTCCGACGTAGGCGCTCTGCTCCGTCTATTTCACTCTCTTCATCAAATTTCATACCTAGTACATGTGCAATATGAGCTTGAATTCTTTTAAGGTTTGGATGTTGGGATATTTGCACATTAACCACTACATCAAACAACTCGTAATGCTGAGCTATATTACCTACTTCCTTTAATAGAATGGTCTTGCCAACACCGGCTAGTCCATAGATGCCGATCTTGCTTACTTTAGGATCTCTTAGGAGCTCCAAAATATTATTCCGAATTGACTCTCTGGACTCAAGCTTTACACCATCAGTTGTATAATCGGAGACCACGCGTAGAGGAAGACGGTACCCAGTCCGCTGAAAATCCCTTATTTGCCATGCTACATACGTTGCATCATCAGCCATGTGCTCAGCCTTCCTGCTTAGTCGATATCGTAAAAACAAATTTGGGAACGACCACCCGGAGCACCCAGCCCTTGCTTGCCGTGGATCTTCGACAAATTGATGTGCCTCTTCAATGAGCGAATCCACTCTGTCCAGCAGCTCCAGCATTTCCCCTAGAATTTCATTTCCTTTCCTTCTTTCATCATCCATCGAACGCCTGATTCCTTCTGTTTCATGCTCAAGTTTGTGAACACGATCTGCTAGCTTCTTAACATTTTTTTTGTAGTGTATGAATCTGCTCACATGCCGTCGACTGTTATCCAAAGCCGTTTCACATATATCTGCGATCAGTTCAGCCATATTTAATTGGTTCCTGGTTTGGCTGCAGAAAAGGTACCAAACACAAAGTATTATTTGCAAATATCAAATGGACAGATGAAGAATGACACTAAAAGAAAACAAAGTGAGCATGGAATTATAAACGGATCCGATCACAAATTAAAGCTAATTCATTCAGATTCATACATTTTTTTTGTTAAAATATATTTTTAGTCCATATAGTTTACACCTATTTTCAAATTGGTTCCACAGTTTCTTTCATTTAAATCAAGTGCTCATAATTCTAAACGTTGGCAGAAAGGTCTTTCTCCATTACCTAGTATTATGATATTGTTAACTTACACCTATGTGGCATGTGGCATGATATCTTCCATATCAAAATTTGGTTATAATATATTTCGGTTTATGTAGTTTATATATGTTTTCAATTTGGTCCGTACATTTTTTTCTATTTAAATGAATCTTCGTAGTTCTAAATGTTAGTAAAAAAATTTCTCCTCATTATGAGTATTCATAATTTAACCAAATCAATCTAAATAGTAAAGAATAGACATATGGTTGAGAAGTACAAAAGAAAGTGTGAAATTCCAAAAAAAAAACAATAAAATAAAATAAAATAAAACCAGAATTTTTAAGTTGAAAGAAATTTATTAAAAATGATTTTGTGTTAGCTATAATAAGATTTTTTTTTATGATTACATGATTCTAAGAAATTTTAGGCTAACTTATCTTGCTCTTAAAATTTTAAATCAGGACAAGAAAACTATAGAATAAAATTGAACTGGGTTGTCGTAGTGAGATGTTATTATTAAGATATAAACACAAAGTTTCTCTTTCAATCAACCTCCATTCATTAAAATGATAAGTGCCCGTTGGAATAAGTATTTGAAAAAAAAAGTATTTATATATATATTTTTCAATTGACCTTTTTTTTAAGAAAAAAATAATTTTATATTTGAATATAATATTTAAGAAGTGCTTTTAAATAATTAAAAGACTTTTAAGTTTGTTTGAATAAAAAAAATAAAAATATTTTATTTATAATAAAATTATTAAAAAAAACATTCAAATACAAGATATGATGAGCGACGATATGTAAGATATAATAAAATAGGCTAGTAAAATGGAGACATTGAAGTTTTAAAGTATGTCATAGTTATGGAATCATGGCAAAAGAGACATGAGGCAGTATTAAAATATGTCTAATTGTGTACCCAAAGACTTAATAATATGTTAGTAATGTTGTTCCCTTTCACTTTCTCTAAGTGGTATGATCGTAAATGTCAAGTTTTAGTTTGAGCTATTATGGCATAATAAGTTGTGTTGTTAAAACGTTGATTACATAAAAAGGGAGTGAAGGCTTATGTGAATATAGTTTACAAAAGAAAAAAAAAAGATATGAGATATAATTTTTAATAAAGATAAAAAATATTTTATTAAAAAATGAATAGAAAAACTACTTCTTTATTCACTTTTTTTAAAAGTTAGTGATTATTAACTTATAAAAAAAGAGGTAAATAAATTTTTTTTAATTTTTATTTTTTTTAAAGTTACATCACTTAAAAATGTGTAGAAATACTTTTTTTAAAAAAATAAAGTACACTTTTTAAAAAAATAAATATATCCAAACGCGTTCTAAATAAATAGAAGAGTTATGTGGTCAATTTTTTTTTTTAATCTCCACCGAATGTAATTTGTAGGTTCATACATCTCTTCAAGAAGCTACCAAACTTCTCTAATCTTGTTCCTTTTTCTCCTTCCCCATCCGTATAGCCTCGTGGGATTTTGCATCTTTCCCCAATTAAGAGCTGCGTTGCAGAGGGATAAATGTAGAGAACCTCCTCTGTTTTTTTTATTTCTGCAGAATTGAGTTTCCATTCTTCTTCCTTCCTCCTTGTTTTTCGGCTCCCTTCTTGGTAAGTTCTTTGGGTTAGGTCAGCTAATTTTCTTGATGATTGAAGCTTTATATTCCAATATAAACCTTTAATTCCTTTATCTTTCGAAGATGTGATCTAAGTTTGTTAGCTACTACACTCTGGATGAAGTTGTGAGTGCTGCCACCATATATCAGAATATCAAGATTATGCTTCTGATGAGTACCTTATAGTCTGATTGTTGAATGAGTCAATTGTCCAACCAAAGTATTCATTCTGATTTTAGTGATGGCTTAAATAGCCTTTGTGGGTTTATGCAAGCTATCATTTGTGTCAATGTCTGTTAGTAACTTAGTCATCATTTCCTCTTGCTCAGTTAAAAGGTAACACTATATCTTGCACTTGTGAGGTGGTGTGTAAGTCTCATCAAAGTAGTAATACATTCCCTTCTCCTTTCTGTTTTTCAACTCAATAGAAGACAACCCTAGGTCCTGTGTAGGGATGGCAATGAGGTGGATATGGGCGAGTTTTTACACAATTTGACCTCACCTCGTTTTTCTTAAAATATAACAAAACCCACCCCGTAAGTTTTGGGAATCAAAATCGAACCCACCACTATGATAATATTTACAACCCACACCCTATCCGCCCTTCCTCCCACTTATGAATATTTTATACAAATTTATACAATAGTTAATCATAATTTTGAAAATTAATTATTATTTCATATAAATTGTAAAACATGTTTAAAAAAAGGTATACTTTCCACTACTTCTATTATTGATTTAAATAAGTAAATTAATTCAATAATATATAAATTATAACATATTTTAAATAAAGTTTAAGTGCACATATATATAAGTAGCGAGGCGGGTAGGTGCGAGTTAGATTGTTATCAACCCACTCCTGCCCTACCCTGCAAGAATATACAATCTTAACCCACTCCTAAATTTCGCGAGGCAGGTTCTACTCGCCCCATGCAGAGCGGCGTAAGTTGGATACATACGGGATGGGTCTATATTGTCATCCTTAGTACTGTGGTGGTATTTGATTAGATTTGGTGTTGATATTGATCGGGGGTACTAGAAGTTTTACTGCGTTTTAGAGAAGTAGTGGGTTGGATACTAGTGGATTTATATGTTTCATAAAGGAAGTAGGTTGTAAGATTATGGCATGGTAGAAATGTGATTTACTAGGTGAATGTAGTTTTTGGTTCAGGTTGGATGTTCATGGTACAAAATGTAAAATTACTTGTGCTTTTGTTCACGTAATTTCACAAGAAAGACAACATGGAAACAAGTATGTGGTTGTGCTATCAACAATTCACACCTCAAATGTTCATACAAGCCAAAAATAAAAAATGCTTATATGAAGCTTTCATATTAAGAGCTTGCGCAAAACTCTTTAAAAAAGATTCATGGAAGTAAAGACAAAATTAAAAAAAAAAAAGGTCTTATTTTTTTACCAAATCTCTCTGATAGGAAACTTGGTATTTGATTATAGAAAAATGAGAAGAAATCCCAATGAAAGACTCTATCCTCATATCAAGACTCTGTCTTCACACACAACCAACAAAAAACCGAAGGAAACAATTGAAACACAAAACAGAGAAGATAACCCAGAGAAGATAATATAGGTTCTTCAAGGGTACTTGCAACCTCTCTATCCCAAAGGGACCCAAAACCTTATTCACGTTTTCCCTACCTCTTTCTCACCTTCACTTTCCTTATATTTTGATTTCTCTCTTTTTGTTCTCTCACTTGCCACATTAGCATTCTATTATGCTCCTAAACATCATGAACATTTTGCAAAGTTCCCATCCTATCCACCTTACCTATGAGACATCCCACTGTAATCTTCCTTAGCTCTCTTCTCATAGACATAGCAATAGGAGGATATGTATCAATACTCCTACCTTAAACTTTCACCTTGTCCTCAAGGTGAAGGTTCAAGTATGGATCCTGTAATACCTACAATAGCCACCAGGGTCCCATTGTTTGAAACAGAATGGCCAAGTTCCCAATTCTTTGACAACCTCTCTTTCACCACTAATTGTAGCACGGCCAGGAAGTTTCGTACTAATAATTGATGTAGCCGACCCTCTAAAAGCAATGTGTACTTTAGTAAGGGATTGTATGAGGAAGCACCACAATGTCTTTGTTGAAGCTCTATCTCAACTTTGTTGGTAACTTGAAAATTCAAAAAATGTTCATGCACACCGGATAAGCCATCTATTGTTGGTAAGCCATCTACTTCAACATCATCTAGCAACCTTCTAAATAGAATTCCATTCCAAGTAATACGAGAATCCCATCCCATTGCAATGCAATCAACTCTAGATTCTGCCAACGAATGCTTAACGTCTATTTCTTCATCTTGCATAGTAGAAATATATAACTCTCCTAATTTTTCTGGTGTATGTTTCATATTAAAGACAAGCCAAAATGATGATGAGATGTGTGAAAAATTTCTACAATTGCACTCAGCCAACAGTTGCACCTATCAATAATAATAGTTTGGTAAGAACATCTTGACATACATGTGTCATTCATGCTATGAACAACCATATACAAGATTCTGCAAGTAGGCCAAAGTCTAATAATAATAACACTACTTTACCATGGTGATTTATTCCAGCAAAATCCACAAGAGAGATTTCATATTTTCTTGACAAATAAGTGTTGTCAACATAGCCAAAATGACCACATGCAGCCAGCTCATTCCCCCATTCTCATAATGCTGGAATTCCACCATACATAAGGCATAACATGCAACATCCAAAGGGGATAGATGTTGTGACACTAATCCCCCACTAACTTAGTGTTTTTCAAAGCCAAACATAGACCCCTCCAAGAAGGCATGTGCCAAAGTTTTGATATTCTCACTTAATGTCCCTTGCAAAAATTAGAAAGTAAAGCCAAATGCATAACTTGATACTGGCATAATAACTTTAGATAAAGGTCAATAAGTGCATAATCATGTGAATAGAGCCTTCACTAAAGAGTCAAGCTCATCCTAGGTCTCCACAGCATTATTTTAGCAGCCACAACATTCATCCTAAGTCTCCACAACATTATTTCAGCAACTAGACCATGACTTAGGTTTGAATGAGGCTCATTTTTAAGTTCTAAATAATACTCTCTCTTCCTTAGCCCAAGGCTTGTTGCTTAGTAGCTCACATTGGGCTATGATCCAAGGCCCATTATGGTGGATTTAGAGATTTGGATTATATCTGAAACAATCCCATTAGTTTTTGAAATAGATTCATTTTCCTAAATAACCTAGCTTTCCTTCCTAGTCATTTGAGCCTGATCACATATTACAAAAGAAGCCCAATTTGTATAGCCTATGTCTTGCTATCTCCTAGACCCATTTTTATTCCTAAATCACTTGGGCTTGCCCATTCGCACGAGGGCCATTTATTCTGCCCTAGCATCACCATTCATTCCATCATGAAAGCTAGAGCAACTGTCCATACAACCTCCCTCCTCCCTCCTCCCTTTTCCTGCGACCTCTGAGTTGAGATTCTTCAACAACACAATAATAGGGACTAGCACTTATTGGCTTTGGTGGTGGTGGCTTGGCTGGACCACTCAAGACCCATAACTTAACCATCTCTACTTGTAGTTTAGCCCATGTCTTAGCCACAAATGCAGCAATGGCTGCCGTGTTCAATTTCAAATATGGTGGATTCAGCAGTAGAGGTTTGGCTGAACTTCTTGCCACCCACAGCTCCATGGCTGTCGCATCTTGCTCTCTCTTTCGTACTCCTATTGTGTGACTAAGATGGTGGTCTCCTTCCACGGTCATGATCTCCTTCTGAGTTCTGTCTTGATCTCCTTCTTAAACCCTACTATTTCATCTCCTATATCCACCATTGATGTCACAACCATGGTTAGAGAGGGTATTACACTTTGTCACCCTAGGGGTGTAGTTCCTCTGTTCTTGGTTCTGTTTTTTCTGTTACCACCTCCTCCTTAGTCACAATTCCCTTAAGCCATTTGTTGTCCTTCTTAGCCCCATCGACCAAATCCATTTCTACCCTTGCCATCTCCTCCTCAACTGCCACCTCCTTTGCCCTTGAGTTTAGCTTCTGGGTTTCCTCATCCCAGATGAAAATTGGTTGATCAAAATCTTATTTAAGTTGAAATCACTTGATGACAGCCTTATGGAATGCCACCCATGTTGTGTTTGGCCTACATAGAGCCCATAATTGATACTAACAAAGAGCTGGACCTCTCAGAGTGCACACAGCAAGCAGTGAAAATAGGTTAAGCGACCTATTAGGGACTTATAGCCTATCCTACATTATGCTTGGTCTAACTTAACTTGTTTATGATTTAAGTCAAGCTTAGACTTTTTTAAAAGCTTATTTAATTAAATAAGTCAGGATGTATGTCTTTAAAAAGGTCTATTAAGATTGACAAGCTAACATATTTATAATATATAATTTTTTAATTATATTATATATATTTATAAATCATATATAATATATAAAACATGTGTATAAATATTAATTTTATATAATAATTTTAACAAAATTCTCAAACCAGGCTTTTATATAGATTTTCAAGCCAAGTTAGGCTTTTGTTTTTCCTCACATAGGCCAAGCCAAGCCTGGAAAATAACTTATTACAGGTAATAAGCCAGACTTAAGCTAATCTTTTGCAATACAGGCCTGGTTTGTTTAGGCCAAAGCCTGACCTATTCCGACCCCTATACACTACCTTCAACTTTTTGTTATCAAGTGTTCCCTTCGCTCTAAAATGCTGCTCGGCATAGTAAGTCTCCTATCCTTCAAACCCTGGAACTATCTTCATAATTAGTACCCACAGCTCCCAGATAGAATCTGATACCAATTTGTTAGGAACCTTAGTATTTAATTATGGGAAAATGGGGAATTATGCCAATTACAGACTCCAATTCTCATACCACGACTCTTCCCTTCACTCACAACCAAAAAAAAACTTAAGAAAACACTTTAAACACAAAACAAAGAAGATAACACAGGTTCTTTGGAGGTACCTGTAACTGTAACCTCCCTATTCCAAAAGGTCCAAAAACCTTACCCACAATTTCCCTACCTCACTCGTCCTCCTTTTCCTTATATTCTAATTTCTCTCTTTTTTTCTCTCTCACCTACCACATCAGCATTCTATATATTATGCTCCTCAACATCATGAACATTTCCCAAAATTCTCATCCTATCTACGTTACCCACATGAGACACTCCACTCCAGTCTTCCTCAGCTCTCTTCTCATAGACATAGCAATAGGAGGGTATCTGTCAGTCTCTAATTTTCCTTTCCACTTTCACATGTATTACACCATTGTACCTTCAATACCTATTACTAAACATCAGTACCTTTTAGGATTTAATGGAGAAGTTGATAATTTATTCTAACATGGAATTCAAGGGCAACGAAAACTTAATAAGAAAAGAGAAATATTTCCTATGCACTAACGAATATCCACTGAACATAAAATGGAAATCGAACAATAAAAAGAGGTGTGGTGCAGTGATAGCCGTGTAAGATTGGTTGCAGAGTCATGAGAAAGGAAATGGACAGAAGAGGGTGAAGCGTCACAGCCATGGTGGTAGCTAGAAATGGAAGGGCCAGGACCATATTTATTTATTTGAGGAGAAACATGAGCTTTTTGTGCTGTATGTCAATTTTTGTACTTTTGCGCTACGCTTTTTTTTTTTAAGTAATAATAAAATAAAATGAAAAAATAAAAATAAAAGGAATGGACATTAAATAAAAAGGGTGGGGTATTAAACTTCGTACCAGATATCTAAAGCTCCTGGGATGTCTAGGTCCAGGTTACATGACGTGAGGTAAGAAGCACAAGTCTGTCATTGAATACTGAAAAGCGCACTAAGAATTTGTGCGATCTCTATAGGCCACACAGCCCGAAATGTCCAACGGCTACAAGGGATGAGCAATAAAGGGTCTAAGCAGTCATCGCCAAGAAATGATAAATAATAATAATAATAATAATAATAATAATAGTAGTAGTAGTAGGTGAAAGATAAAACCTAAAAAGTCAAAATATATTTTTAATTTTTGAAATATATATTATTTATTAATTTAATTTTTTTAAAAATTAATTTTATTAATTTAATTTTTTAAATTTTAAATTTGTAATAATTTGATTTGACTCAATTGATAAAATCAAAAAGAATAAAAACATAAAATTTATAAGTGACTTGAAACTTAATGAATTAAATTGAAAAAATTCATCTTTAAGAAACAAAATTGATAAATGATATATCTTTTAAGAATTAAAAATATATTTTATACAAAGATATGATAGATATAAACAAAATAAAAAAAATAAAAGATTGCTTTTACAACACCCTCCGAGTTATAAGAGCGTATTTGTATTAGATTTTACAAACTTAATTTTAGATAAATTTATTTTTATAAATTTAATTTTGATTGGGAGCGAGTTTGGATTAAGTAATTTATATTTAAAAAACTTTATTTAAAAATTAATTTTGAAATAACAAATATTATTTTAATAGTATTAATTAAATCACTTATGAATGTATAATTATTAAAAAAGATATGAGTTAATCTTATTTTGTCCATATTACTTTTTATATCATTTCATTGTTTTTTAAATTAGGTTTTAACAAATAAAATAAATATTTATATAATAACTTTTTAATTTAAGTGCTATTATTATTGTAAAATATAAAATATACATGATATAGTAATTTTTTAATTATTATTTTAAAATTTTAAAATTTTAATGTAATATTTTTTGTTTTAAACAATAAATTAAATCAAATTAATAGTAATAATAATTAGACACTAAAAAAAAATATTAGTATAAAATGCAAACACCAAGTTGTACATAAAATAAAAAGGTAAAAGTATTTTTTTTTGTCCTTTAACTTTATTTTAGATTTTATTTTCGTCCTATAGCTATGTTTTTGTTTATTTTTATTCTAAATATTTATAGAAGCCATCAAATTCGTCTCAACTACTAACACCGTTAAAAATTTAACAAAATTTGCTAATATGTCATCTCACATGGACGTAAAATTGCACAATATGTGCGTCAAGTTGTTATTTTTTTTTTTTTTTGAGTTTGGTTGAGATGAATTTTAGAACTTTTGAAACATTTGGGATGAAAATGAAATAATATAGATATGAGATAAAAATGAAACTCAAATTAAAGTTAAGGGACAATCTCTTGAATCAAATAGCTATTAAGCTAACTCCTTGAATTACGTAATTAATATTTGATATTAATATTTGACTTGACTTAGAAATAAAGTAAAATTTTTCTCTTCATAATTTAATAGTTGAGCATAATATGATAGATTTAATTTTAATTTACTATCAAGTGTAAATTTTTTTAACACTATCATTCAATCATATGTTATCTAGTCTTTAACTTTTTAAGTAGTTATTATCTTAATCATTTTTTTTTTAAATTTAGCTATCCATGATTGAATAGTAGTGTAAAATTTTTTACATCAAAATTAAACTTAAATATAATTTGATAATAATACTTTTAATGTTTTAATAAAAAGATATGATAAAGTTTTAGTTAAATTGATTTATGAAAATATTTTCATAATTTAATGCAATTTTTAGTAATGAATCTATATAAAAAATAAATTTTCATTTAATGCAAAAATATAGAAGTTAAAAAATAAAATGATGCACTGTATGAAAAATTACACTTTTTATTCCTTAACTTTGTCTTATGTTTCATTTTCGTCATAATTTTTTTCAAAATTCATCAAATTAATTCTAGCTACTAATTTTAAAAAAAGAAAAATCTTAATTGGACATGTTAATTGTGCATTTGTATCCATATAAGATATCTCATCAGTAAATTCCGTTAAATTTTTAACGGTGTTAATGGTTAAAATGATTTTAGTAGCTTTTAAAAAGATTTGAGAAGAAAATGAAGCACAATATAATTGTGAGATGAAAATTAAATTTAGAGTAAAGTTAAAAGACAGAAAATATACTTTTGTCAAATAAAAATAAGCATTTAAAGTATAAAATAAAGAAATTAAAGAGATACAACAGAAGCGCAGAACCAAGGCGATGACAAGAAAATAGCCGTTGGACTTTATTCTTGATTGGGTGGAGTGAAGATAAAGAATATATGTGAAAAGCTATTGTTGGAAGAATTGACTTCCGTAGAAGCAGAAGCAAGCTAAACTTGTTTCAGACTCAAGCAGGTTTGGGGCAGACCCAAGCAACGCAGGTGATACATAGTTAACCATAGTTTTTACCTAATGTAAACATCATCTAAAATCTATAAAATATGTCATTAAAAAAATCTAAAACAAATATATGTCATTATTCTAAAGTTATTATTTACACAAATTTTGCTATATCTTTCTAACACTTTTTTCAAATAATTCTCTTAATATTTAATAATATAAGTATTAAATAAAAAATTAAAACATTTAATATTTTAAATTCGATACTTACTTTATTTAATAATTAATTAAAAAAATTATTAAAAAAATAAATTAAAAAAATATAAAATTATTCATATTTGCAGAGCTTGTTGAGCCCGTGATTGCACCAACATGTACAAGATCATGTCCATGTTGATGGTAGCAAAACAAAAATGTTATTCTAACACATTAATCATATATTTCTTTCCGTACTTCCTTCCATACACTCATTCTAAATGTTAATAAAAAAGAAAAAAAAAACCAGATTTCTTTTTACTTTTCTTTTTCTCTTTCTTTTTTTTAAAATAAAAATATATGATTGATGTATAAAAATAACATAATTGATAATAAAAGACTTGTCGATATTTCCTTTTTATATAGTACAAGATGGAGGGATAAGTAATTGAATAAACCTCTTTTTTTATCTTTTAAAGATATAAGTGTCATTACTTTGATCCTCCAAAAAATTTTATCACCAATTTAGTTTTTAAATATAAAATGTGACATCAAAATTATCCTCCTGTATACGAACAAAGACTAAATTAACAAAGTTTTAACGATTGAAAAAATAAATTGATGACAATTTTGTATAATTGAGAGACTAAATTAATGATTTTTTTTATTATTAAAGGACTAAATTAAAATTAATTTATTTAAAAATTAAAATGATATCACTTTATAGATTTAGAGACTAAATTGATAAAAAAAAATTTTACAAAATTAAAATGATGGACATTTATATTTTTAAAAGATAAAAAGGAGGTTTAGCATATGCTAGTTGAATCTAAGTAATTTCATAGAAAATTGAATCTCCTATATTATTGGTTGAATTACAAACTAGTTGAGTTACAAACTAGCCGTAGTTCAGCATGGCTTACATGCCTTCGATATTGCTAATTATAACGTAGAAGATCAGCCGTATCATTTACTTATCAGTTGAATGTGGCATGTAAAGAGATTTTTACTTACTTTTGGACTAGCCATTTTTTATGAAGAAAGACCGAGGAACAGGAGGAAAATGTATATAAAGAAAGGTGCAATGCAAGCGAAAAAAATTTAAAAAAAAAAATAATAGTGGAAAGGTCCAAGTTAGCGCATTACCTTTTCCTTTGAGAGTGGGAACAAGATCACGCACTTTGTATTTTGGGACGAAGATCAGATAGTTTTGGATCCTTTTTTTGCCTCTGTTTCATCAGAAGTAAAAGATTATGTGAACCATTTCAAAACTACAAACAAAGAAGAATAACCATTGTTTCGATAAGTGAAAAAAAAAAGGAGAAAACAAAGAAAAATTTAAAATTTAAAATACAGAGAAAACTTGAGAAGAAAATTTTACATTTTTTGTTTTCAAACTTTTCTTTTCTTTTTTTCCAACATTTTTCTTCAATTTTTACTCCATCAAATCAAGATCTTTTTCCCCTATTTTCTCTGTTTCATTCCAAACATAGGGGTACAAATTTCGAGTATCCAATGAACGACCAAAGACCAAAGAAGAAAGAAGGTCAAGTGCACCTTTCTTACGGATATGAACCAACCAGGCTGAATTGTAGTCGGTGCCTCGGCTGTAAACGACTTTCGAACCAGAGGTCGAGAACGAGAAGGCAAATAATCTGCAAGACTGCAACACTTTTTTCTCTTCTCTCTTTTTTTTTCTTCCTTTAATTTTTCTTTTTAGGTTTTTAAATTTTGTGCAAACAGAATTCAACAGATTCTGAAACGGAGGACACAAAATCACAAGGAATTTGAAAGGTTTAATCTCCTTCCGTTGTTCACGCAACTCCAGTAAAGCAAACAGAGGGAACACTGAAGGTAGATCCTCGAAGCCTCTTCGCAGAATAGAGTAAGGTGAAAGAAATTTGAATGAACAAGAAGGCAAAACAAGATGCAATCTGCAACGATTTTTTTTTTTTTCTTTCTTTTTCCTGTTTTGGGATTTTTTGAGTTGTTTGAGCTGGAGAAACAACAAACACCGAACGCGAAATAGAAACAAGGAATCTGAGGCAAAGTTGAAGACAGGCCCTAACTCAGAGGGAAAACAACCTAAGACGGAGAGCTATAAACTCTTGACACGGAATGTGAAAAGCCTACTCTCTTCCGGATGAATTTGAAGGGTGACAATAAATGGGGGAAAACAGCTGTCAATAGCTGTACGCGAAAGGTGTCTATTGATTATTGTTTAATGAAATATTCAGAAACGAAAACCAAAAAACTGCAACCCACTTGCCAAACTCACAACTCACCTCTGTCACCTGATGCTCTTTCGTTCATTTTTATGTGGTGTATCGATTTTTTTAAAATATTCATTATTTGATAATATTGAAGAAATATTAATTATTTTTTTAATTTGTATTTTTATTTTTTAATAAATAAAAAATTAATAAAGTGAATAAAATTAAAAAAAAAAGAGAACATATTTATAAAGTGAGAAAAAAAGTAATCTAGTTACATCAATTTATATTTATCTATAATTAAACTTATTTAATAAATTTATTTATCCTTATATAATTATCTTAAATGATAGATAAAAATAGATAGAAGAAATACATAAAAAAATCCAAGCATTTAGTTCCCCAAACCCATTGAAAAATAATTAATTAATTTAAGAGTTTTGTTAACATATGTCCTTAAAGTACATGTTAAAGAATGAAAATAGTATTATTATTATTTTTATTAAATTATTTTAATTACTTACAAGAGAAAGTATTAAATATGTATTAAATTTTCAAAAGGTTAAGGATGTGTTTGATTTGTTTCTTGTTTTTATTTTTAATTAATATGTTTTCAGTTTTAATTATAAAAATGTCACCTTATTTTTAATTTATTTTTTATTTTCAAAATTTTATGAATGAAATAGTGAAAACAAGTGAAAATAGAAAATCTTTGTTTCCACTATTTCTGTCACAATATTTTAAAAATAGGAAACAAATTAAAAATAATGTGACATTTTTGTAATTAAAACTAGAAACATATTAACTGAAAATGAAAATAGAAAACAAACTAAACACTCGCTAAATGTTTTACTTGTCATCTAAATAGTTTCTATTTTTTATTCCTTAATATATGCCTTTAGTATACAAGTTAACAAAACCCTTAATTTAAAACCATGTGACAGGCTATTTTAAATTCATGTTATATGCTTAGGGGATTACAATATTATTTCTACAATTCATTATTTTCTACATAGAAATTAGACATCACTTTATCCGTGATCATGTTCAAAAAAGGGAATATTGAAATCTCATTTGTGAACTCTCAAGAATAACTTGCGGATATATTTACAAAATCCCTTCAAGAAGAGAGATTTTGTACTTTAAGGAAGGAAATTAGGATGTCTGGTACTATGGACTTAGCTTGATATGTTATCTTAGAGTTTTGTAACTCAAATTTATGGTTGGCAAGTGGTCATTATGTTTGTTGCATTATTTGATACATTTTTGCATGTTTTATAGTTCAAAAAACAATTTTTCTGTGTAATTACTACCATTTTCTGCATAATCTGTGTTTGTGTGCTCAAACATGTGTACTTTGGTGTCATTTTGAATTTTGGAATGGATTGAAATGATTTGAAACTGTTTTGAAAAATTTTTGAAACTCAAACCTACATGTTAGCATACTCATTGCATTGAATAAGCATGCTAAAATAATGATAGAAATGCTTCTTAAAGAATTCTCTCGGATCAGAATATGAAATACCAGTTTTGGAATAATTTGTGTTAATTTCTATGTCAGTTTTCACAAAATGAAAATTTTTACAGTAAAAGTGATTTTACTGATACAAATGAGAAAGCTCATGTGTCCCATAAGCATGCTCTATGAGCATTGAATAATTAGGGCTCACATAAGCGTGCTCATAATGCTTAATAAGCGTGCTCATAATGGTATTACAACATAATCCCTAATTTTAAAATTTTAATATTATTACCTTTTGAAAAGTAATTAACACAGGAGTTAATTTCTTTTGTCCATTTTTAAAGAAAACCCTTTGCCACTTCCTGCCACTTTTTGGTAGTTTCCTGTGTTCCTTCCAACATTTTTGCTTTTTCTTTCTCTCTTTTCCTCTCCCACAACTGCAGCTTCGTCTTTACAAATAACCCACTGTTCAGAAGCAGTTTCCTAAGGAGTTACAAAAGTCCTAAACTAACATTCTTTCATTTCAGTTTTCATTTCATTTTGAAAAATCATCTTTGAGAATGGTGAAGACCAGAGGTGCGAAAACCCCTTCTAGAAGGAGCTTTGAGCATCTGCGAGTAAGGGGTACGATCATGAAACAACAAGTGGAAAAGGATCCAATCCCTGTTCAGCTTGATTCCAAGGAAGAGGCATTTCATCATGAGTAAGAGTCGTCTCAACTCGAAGAGGAGCAACCTCATTTGGATGAAGAAGTGGCTGATTCGTACAATGAGGGTGCTGGACCAAAAGCAAAGCATGATAAAATCAAGCAACCTGCTGGCTCTGGCAACGAGGAGGATACCTTAGTTACTGAATCTGGGAGTTCAATCACTCCAGCACTGATTCCGAGAACCTAGATGTGGAGATTGAAGATTTGAGAGGTTCTTCTGAAAAAAAAAGCATAATGTATCCCTCTCTCACTCCATTCTCTGGTTCTACTGTTCCTAATGAAACTGAGAAGGAATATAGGGTTTCTGAGAAAGAAAAGAAAAAGAGGAGTAAGAAACACAAAAGGTCTAAGGAGAAGAAAAAGAAAAAAAAATTATCAGTGAGGAAAGGTAGGATTGAAAAGAAAAAAGGGAACAAGAAGAAAAAAGGACATGTTTTTTTGATGAGTCTCTTTTCAAAACCTTTCAAGCTTTTGAAAGATTTACTGATACCTTTAATCTGAGAGTTAGAGCCTAGAGTACTAAGGTGAACATTTCCTCTCTCAAGGAAAAGGGAATGAACATTGAAAAAAAATTTGGTGCTCAAAATTTGTTGCCCATTTTCAATATAGATGAAGTGGTGTACTCGCAGTTGGTGAAGTTATTTTACTGCAACTTAGAGTAAAGGAATATGGCTCGATATTCACATGTTAAAGGGAAAGACATCATTATTAATTTGAAGACCATTGAAATTGTTCTTGGTGTGAAGCCCACTAGTGTGAAAATTTATTGCTTCAACAAGTGGAATAGTGACTTTGAAGCGTCATTTGAAAATGCTGTCAAGGCTATATGCCCTCATTTGTCAAAGCTTGATAAAGGGAAGCCTACATATATTGCACTTGGCCCTATGAACACATTTTTTCACAAGTTGGTTTCTAAGGGAAGTCTTCCAAAGAATGGGAGCTACCATCAAATTAATATGATGGAAACTCTTATTCTGTATCATTTTGTGATGAAAGTACCTCTGTGTTTTGGTTATATTATGATGCATTATATGGCTGACTGTGCTTATTAAAAGAAGGTAGTAAGCTTACCTTATGATACGCTACTCACTTGTTTCTTTAAGCATTTTGGTGTTGATCTTAAGAGTGAAGCTCATGAACTGGTAAAAAGTACTATCAGTGGTAAATATATTTTACTATCTAAAATTGAATTAGATGAAGCTAGAAATTGGAGGAAGAAAGGCAAAGAGGAGAATGTAGGTTCTTTACAGAGCAAGGGTAAAGAAAAAGTAGGCTGCTGATGTTCCTTTTAGCATACTCAAGGATATCATTCCTTATTCTGAAGCAAAAAAAAAAAAAACATGCTGAGAAAAAAGTTTTTAGTGTTGAAGAAAGCTTCCCTATTTTTTATTTTTTATAATTAAGACTATCTAATAATTCTTTTTTAAATTTTTATGAAACACGCTAGTCAATACAATCAAATACAATGAACATCTTACAACAAAAAAGAAAAAGAAGTAGTAATTAAACACATGAGATTTGTAAAAGAAATGAAGAGAGCATGGCTTGGTCCTGTCAAATCTAATGACCCATTTCCCGAATGATCTTTGCCAGTGTCTTAGCAGCCAACGGAAGGCCGTAACACTTATCTATAATTTCTTTTGTCACATACTGACGATCCATGTTAACTTCACTCGTTTCATTAGTTTCCAGCTCTGGAAGCCTCACATGAATCGAGTTGTTCTCACCCACCATTTGTCGAACCACTTCCTCTCTCCTGCTGGTGACAATCACGGTACCATGGCCGTTCTGGCGCAACACATCATTGAAAAGCCTAACCCATTCTGGTCTATTATCCAAATCAGCCAGCACAATCACATACTTTCTTCTATCCATCAGTGAATTCTTAACATTCTTCAAAAGCTCATCGTCGTTTTCAGCTCGCGTCAATTCATCAACGTCGTCACTTTTTAACTCCTTCAATATATGCTTCAGAATCCTACTCATAATTTCTCCATCCTCCCAGGAGGATACCTGAGATTCGGTCACCCATACTGTGGGCACGACCTGTCCAGGAACACCCGCAGTGCTGCTCAACGCCTTGTGTATTAGCGCGGTGTTCGCTGATGAACTCGGCCCATAGATCCCTACTGCCACAAATCCAACATCATTGAGCAGGTTCTCGATCTCAGTTGCGTACTGAAAGAACCCTGTCTCGGCTTCCAATATCAACCTGCAACTCTCTGCGTTGAGAGGCTTCATAGGAATCAAGTTCTTCTGACCAACCATGCTTTCTGCTACTTCCCTCAGCTTACTGGTGACAATGATTTTACCATCACCGTCTCTGGGCAATCCGTCCGACAATGGAACAGTACCAGTTACGGTTGGCGTATCTCCTAAATTGGCATAGAAGTTACTTTTTTCCCACACATCATCAAACACAATTAAATATTTCTTAGACATCAATGAATCTCTGAGAATTTCCAAGAGCTTAGCTTTATCAGCATTGCCAGCATCAAGAGTCGCCCACCTGTCAGCATCACTGCGCAACTCGCACAATATGTGCTTAACAATGATGCTCTCAAACTCTGCATCATCCCTGGAGCTAATGTCCGATAAGCACACCCATACAATTGGAGAGAAGTCTTTGTCAACGACACTTGGGCTATTCAAAACCTTCTGTATGAGAGTGGTCTTCCCTGAACCGCTGATCCCGTAGACCCCAATTGCGCTGTAGCCTTTACCAGAAAGCAAATCCTCAATTTCCATTGCTTGTTCATCAAACCCAATAATTTGAGATGCTTTGGGCGGCTTCATATGAATCAAGATCTTGCTACCTACCATATTTTGAGCCACTTCTTTCAGACTACTGGTGATGATGATTTTCCCACCACCATCTCCGGGCAATCCGTCCGACAATCGATCCTCAGCTGTATGAGCACCTGGCGCGGTATCTCCTAAACCAGAATAGAACTTATCTGTTTGCCACGCATCTTCAAACACAATCAAATACTTTTGAGACATCAATTGCTTCTTAAGATTTTCCAAAAGCACCCGTTTGCTAGGATTAACGATCGTCCACTTGTCCACATCACTTCCCAACTCGCATAATACGTACTTGACAACCTTAACGTCAATGCCTTCATCGTCATCGGAGTCAGAGTGGATGTCCGATAAGCACACCCATATAATCGGAGAGAACTCTTTGTAAACCCGTGGGCTCTTCAAAACCTTCTCCATAAACGCAGTCTTTTCTGAACCGCTCATTCCGTAAACCCCAATTGCCTTGTACCCCTCGTCAGCAAGAAACTCCTTAATTTGCTTTTCTTGTTCCCCGAAGTCAAGAACTTGAGATGCATTGCGCACAAACTTAGTATGCCTACTCGTAGGAAACCGTGGTCACACCTGATGAGCTGTGGCGTGCTACTAATTTGGCAACCTCTTTTTCCGTGTGTTGTAATCGTTCCGTCATCTTCCAGACAAAATTTGGTCGCTGAAAAGGGTTGTGAAGGATGGGGGTGAGGTCATGGCGCTGTTCCACAAAACTTTTGCAGTCGTCGAGTGCGTCGTTGAGATCGTTAAGATGATGAAGGAGGTCTTTGGATGCGGTGGCGGAGGACCAGAGATTTTTCTTGCTTTCATCCTCGCCGTCGATGTTGCTTTTTATCTGCTGAAATTTTTCAGAGAGTTGGGTCGGTAGTTTAGGTTCGATTTCTTGGAGAGAATTCGAGAACGTTTGCCTCAGCAACTGGGCGCCTTCCACTGCCATCGCGAGGATCACTTGGCTCCGCAATCCTGCACCTTGGTGGGCTGCCAGGTTAACCTGGATTCCGTTCAACTAGACAAATAAAATAAAATAATAGCAAGTAACTTCTTTTTAATAAAATTATTTTTTATGGCTTGCTTATATTTCTGTTAATTAATTTTTGTCACTCAAAAATTAATTATTTTTAAATTTTAAGCCACTAATAAATGATCTTAAAATTTATTTTCAAGATTTATTCTTATTTTTATCCGTAGAAGAATGAAAATTGTTAGTATTTTATAGTTTGGATTATTAAATTAACAAAATTATAATCTAGAGAATGAAATTAATAAAAAGATATAGAAAAAAAAAATAAATTTTACTTTTTTTTGTCTTGAACAATTGGCCAAAGTCCAAGAATAAACTACTGACAATATGGCTTTTGAAGCGTATACATGGAAATGGAACGAGTAAAGGTAAATTTTTACACAATTTAATTTCATCCTGAATTATTTAATTTGAACTCTTCACATCACATAAACTCTTAATTTACCACTTAAACTACAGCTATTAATTCACTCTCCGGCGTATGATAAGGAAAAAAAAAGAAGAAGGCACTGAAGACATGAAAGAGGCCGACAGAAAGGTAACGAGGACAGGGTTTGTAGAAAATAAAAAGGTAAAACAAAAAAGCCAAGTCAGGAGCTTCTTCTCTTCACATGTGATCACAAGCAGCAATTGGAACTAGAACATAGTATTTTAATTTCAATTATAATTGTTTCATAATTATTAGTTCAGAATATTTTAGGACATGAAATGGTTTATAAACTTTAATTCCAATTCTAGTTTTTAGATGTATGATCTAAAATCTCAAAAAAAAAAAAGCTATAGATATATAAATTCACTTTAAAATTTGTATTATTTGTTTTAATGAGAAATTATTTAGTTAAAATATAAAATATTAGTAAAATAATAGTTTTAATTTATAATAATAACATTTTTAAAAATAATTTTTTTAATAATAAATTATAGTTATATGAAACTTATTTTTGAGAAAAAATTAAAAAAATATTGGAGTATAGACAAGTTCTTGTACAATAATAAATTTTTTGCACAAAGATTTAAAATTTCAATAAATAAAACAGTAAGTAATTAAATTTATTATTAAAACAAATAAAAAATTAATTAATTACAATTTTTGGAGATTACATGACTTAAAGTTTGTGGAAATGTGATTGTGGTAGGATTGGGTGACCATTTTGGGGAATCGGTCTTTCATGCCAAGATGGAAAGTGGGGGATGAAAGATTGATTGAACACCATGCTAATTGCTAAATTAATATGGTTTTGATGATAACAAACCAAATATAAAGGACAAGTCCATGCCGTTACCATTTTGGTCATACAGGACTTAGGACCTTCATTTGTAATGATATAATTTATATTTTCTTATAAGCTCATTCCAAAAAAAAAAATATTTTCAACTCATGAGGTGTTAGTGTAATGGAAGTGAATTATATCTCTAAATATGGGAATTATGGTTCGATGAAGTCGTATTTTAATAAAAGAATTATACCATTATCACTTTCGACGTGAGAAAATTAATTTTATAAGATAATTTAAATAGGTCAAATCTTATAAAAATACTTCTATTTCAACAAAAAAAAACTTTTCAAAAAGTGCTAAAGTAGTTTTAGCAAGAGCACTAACTGCAAAAACTTGTCATGATTTTTTATTCTCTTAGTTCCTTATATCAATTGTAAAGTGAAAATGTTTTGAAAATGCTTTTAATAGTTTATTACCTTTTTACTAGGTTAATATTTAAAATTTGTTACCTAATAAATGATTACCTCTATGTAATAATCAATTATTAATACCTAAACTTCAAATACTTATATAGCCTGAGGTTATCAATAACCGATTACCGATCTTAAATAATTGATTATTGAAAACAACTCTAGGAAGCACAATTTTTGCGATAATAGAATACCATTCTTAACAATTGATTATATATCTCCACTTATAGAATACAAGGCCAATCCTAATAATTCATTACCAATTTATGATCATCTACTATTTCAGAAATAGTAGCGAATGTCCCCAGCCATAATCGATTACACACTTTCAGTAGTCAATTATTTTGCTCTAGCCAAAACCTAAATTTCTCATATGAAAAAAATAATCGATTACCACCCCGTGATCGATTACCAATTTACAATAATCGTTATTGTTTTGTCAAAAAAAAAAAAAAAGAATAACGGCTAATTTTCACATTTAATCATTCTATCCACTGCCAACGGTTATACTAACACTGGGGTTATAAAAGCAATCACTTGGGAAACTAATACACAATACCTAACATCTGAGGAAAAAAAAAACATCTGTGCATGGTTAAATTCATTCATTAACTCTATCTCTAATTCCTATTCTACTTTGAGCTTATACTGAGAATTATTCAAACATCCATACATCAAGTTGTTTATGTGCTTTTTAAAAAAGAAATACATCATTCATTTTGTAATCACGTGAAAATGGGTGGAGGATCCCTCTAGCTGAATTTGCATGTGAAACTCTTATATAAGGATAGAGAATCTCAAGGTGAGAAGAGTGTCTAAAAAGTTATAAAAGTTTCTCAAAACACTTAATGAAGCTTGAAAGTTAGTGAAAATTCTGACATAGATAATCTGAAAGATTGAATATAGACCACAAGAAGTGATTGAACCCATATAAATCTTGTTTGCACTTTCTTCTTCCCTTATATCTTTAATTTTAAGATTATTTCTATGCTTGCGTGAGTAGCTTCTCTTGTCCTTCTCTTTAAAACTCTTGTGAGAACTTTGTTTCTACATTAATTAACTCATTTTCTTCAACTAAATAGCTTCGTCAACAACATTTTCAATATTCCTCGAAATTGAAAACCTTGCGAAAACTTTTTAAACTCAATTTACCTCACTTCTTGAATACTAATGCCGCTTGGTAATAATTGATAGGTGTGAAAATATTGAATTTAGTGGCTAAGTGTGTTTGTCCAGTAAGATGAAGTATGTTGAACACTTGGAATAATTGGAGAGAGAGAGAGAGAGAGATGGGCAAGGATATGCACCAATTGTCGAGCCACCTTTTTGGGGAACCAAAACTCCAATTACTTTTACTCATCGTATGAGTGTCTAAGGTAACCTTTATCAATTTGTTGCAAGTTGCTGTTGTCTGATCTATTGGAAGAATTCGCATGTGACCCCTTCTGTCAAATAAATATTTTGACGTCGGCTGGGCAGTGGTCAATTGATCTTGTAAGTAGCTTGCCTCGTTTTTGCATGTTATTTCCTTGTGAATCACCAAAGTCACTCTATTTAGGAGTTTTGATAAATGAATTAAATAGATTTAAATAAAAAATTATATTAAAAAATCAAAAATTAAACAAAATCAATTAATTTAAATTTTTTTAGTAAAAATCGATTGATTTGATTTGATTTTCGATCAAAACTGATCCAAATCAAATCGAACTCATTGACTTCGTATATATATATATATATATATATAATTTATATAATTATAGATGATTACATTTTAATTTATTTTTATTTGTATGGAAATGTTTAAGTTAATGTATTGTTAATATCTATTTGATGATGTTTATATTAATATGTTTTATACCAAATTATTATTAATTGACTTATGAAAAAGAGAAATTGAAATTTGACATATGATTTCTTTAAAAAAAAAAGTGTTTGGCCAAAAACTGATTAAACCAAACAAAACCAAATCAATTGAGAATAATTTGATTTGATTTGGTTACTTATTTAAAACAAAACTGATTGGTTCTTAATATAAGAAAATCAATTGAATTTGCTCATATGACTTTTTTTGCTTAAAATCGAACCATACTAAATCTCAAATACCCCTAACTCAAGTCCATGTCGTTAAACCCAATGTTGTCAAAATCGGATTAGAATGAATAGTCTAACTGATTCAACCCTGAAACAAACACTTAGACAATTTTGTTTCAGCCTTATAACCGGATTTACGATTACACCAAAGAATGAAAAGGAAAAGAAATTTTAAAAAAAGTAAAGAGAAATGAAAAAAAGTAGAATGAAAAGATTACTAATAAATTTTTTTTCTTTACTTGAATGTTTTAAATGCTATAAAATCTTTTAAATCAGAAAAACTTTAAAATGTTTACAAAAATTAGTTTGAGAAAATTTTAGAAGATAACTTAAAAATTTTTATATATTCTTTTCCCTTCTTTTATAAAATTTTTAAATAATGGAAGGGTTATGATAAATTTTTTCTTTCTCTTATTTTTTTAATTAATCTCCTATTCAAATATAGTATAAGAATTTTAAAATATGTACATGAAAACTTTAATGCAAATACATCGCTTAGGTATTTCAAACTCACCATTATCTGTAACTGACAAACTATTGGATGAAGGGTGGATTTAAAATATCAACTTGCCTGATTGTTTAATTGAATTAGCTGGACTACTGCAAGTTGGATGCCTCTTCAATAACAACCTAATCAGAATATGATTTTACTCTAAAATATTAATTTGGCTTGGTTGTTGAAGCAGACTTTCCCAGAACTCCCGTAAAGTCAATTTAAAATATCAATCTTCTTACCCTTTTCATTGGAATTAGTGGGACTGCCACAACTTGAATGTCCTTTTTTGTTTTGGCCGGTAGCAATACATAATGAAGGTTCCTAGATATGAAATTGGATTTGAAAGAAAGATTTGTTTGATTGTCGAATTGAATTGGCTGGATTAGTGCGCATAGTTGAACGTCCTCCTAAGTGATGACCATATCACAAAATTATTTTATTTTAAAATGTCCTATTCAATATATAATTAGTAGGCTGTCGCCTTCGGTTTGTCATTATTGGTCAAACTGTTTGCAAGTGGATGGACTAGCGATGACAGGCTCGGCGCTCGATGCATATTTATCCACAACTAGCATACTGTAAGTTGAATGTGATTCCAATTTAAAATAGTAGTTTGATTTGGTTGTTGAAGCATACTTTCAAAGATTCCAGTACAGTCAATTTAAAGTATCAAATTTTGCGTTGTTAAATGGAATTATCAAAAGTTTAATGTCCTCCTCTTAATATAGAGGAGCATTTCACATGAAAATTACACGTGTATTTAAATTGAAAATTTTAATTTTAATTTTGGATAAATTTAATTTTATAAATTTTATTTTAGATAAAAATAAATTTAAATAAAATAATTTATATTTTAATAAAAAATTACGTTTAATTTTAAAAATAATAAATAGTTACTTTAAATTAAATAGTAAAAAATAAAACTAGTTTAAAAAATAAAATAAATATTAAAATAAATAAAATAAAAAATAAATAAAAACTTATTTAAACATAGGCAAATGTCCACTAAAGTCCACTAAAAGACACACTATGTGTGTGTGATATAGTACACTTACAATTGTATAGTGTTAATAGACAAAAGAACGACGAATGAAATATGAAATATGATTGTAACTCTTTTTCCTGCTTGAACTTGTATCTTTTAGGGTTTAAGCTAAGAATTGAAAATAGTCTAAACTAATTTATTTTCAATCCATGAATTTGTTCTCGTAATTGGGATTTTAAATCTAATGTACATACCCAACGTGATAATTGGAATTTAGAGGCGCTCTTTTTTTTGGTCAACAAAATTTGGAGGCTGAAATTTCAATACGAGCCTGAATTCTAAGGCCCAATGCCAAATGCTAAACAGGGCCTAAGTACAATTGCTTAGGCTTTACAGTGGGCCATTTACAAGTGTAAAATTATAAACCCCAGTTCATTGGTCATTTGCAAGCGTATGGCTGCTCACTTTGATCGTGGCTTCAAACTCCTTTCAAAGGTTGCAGCAATTTGGTTTTGTTTTCATTCCTTGAAATTTACTATTTCCTGCAATTTGCGATGTACAGAAAAAAAATTATGAGGAAGACCAACAAAAAAAAAGCAAAGAAATTTTAGTTTCTCTAAAATTATAATTAATAATCCTGCAAAATTATTAAAATTTACTTTGTATCATGATGAAATAAAACCTACTTTTAATAGTAAAAGTATCTATAATTTGACTATTATCAAACCCCAAAAACTAGAGTTTCAAAACAGGTTTCACACAAGTGTAAATGGCTGCCACCAACGGCAGCACCCATAATTTAGATGGGACTGCATCCTCAATGTATTCCCAATTGAGTTCTATGATTACCGTATTTATTATTCCTCCTTACATCTCAATTATCTTGGATTGATCCAGTTATCTTGCAAGCCTTGAGTACCATGAGGACTTAACTCTTGCCAATTTGGGCCAAGTTCAAGTACACAAGGACTGGTGAATGATGTGATTAGAGCACTGGGTTCAGGCCTGTGGCCTCTTAATTAGTTGATATGTCTTGAAAAACTCTCACCCGGAATCGATTTCTGCTGATGGAAGGAAGTCTCACCCCTTCCCCAACCCCCCACCCAAAACCACAAAATTTAAGCTTCAAATGTTCCCTAATTTGTCAAGGATTATTCCACACAGGTCGAAGGAAAAATTATCTGCTCGCTGACAAGATTAAGAAAAAAGATAAAGTAGTCACGATATGGTGCACATGATAATAAACATGTGAGCATCTTTGAAACCCAATGAATTTCTCTAGGTTGCTTGATTGTTGAAAAATAATGTACATTTTTTTTTATCCTTGATGATACACATGTCATGTACATGATTGATAGTTAATGTTACACCTTGTGATATTACTTATATTTATTTTAATCTTATAACTAAAAAGGAAAAAGAATTTTATAAAAAGTGAAGAGAAGTAAAAGAAAGCTGAATGAAAAGTTTATTAATAAATTTTTTTTTTTATTTAAATATTTTAAATACTTTAAAATCTTTTAAATTGAAGAAGTTTTTAAAATATTTATAAAAATTAGTTTAAAAAAGTATTGAAGTATGACTTAAAAAATTTTTATATATTTTTTCTCTTCTTTTATAAAATTTTTAAACAAAGTAAGGTTTATTGATAAATTTTTTCTTTCTCTTATTATTTTTTAATTAATTTCCTATCTAAATATAACATAAAAATTTTAAAAATATGTAAATGAAAAATTTAATGCGAATACATTCCTTAGGTATTTCAAACTCACCATTATCTGTCACTGACAAACTATTGGATGAAGAGTGGGATTTAAAATGTCAACTTGCCTGATTGTTTAATTGAATTAGCTGGACTACTGCAAGTTGGATGCTCTTCAATAACAACCTAATCAGAATATGATTTCACTCTAAAATATTAATTTGGCTGGTTGTTGAATCCCAGAATCCCATAAAGTCAATTTAAAATATCAATCTTCTTACCCTTTTCATTGAATTAGTTGGACTGCCACAACTTGAATGTCCTTCTTTGTTTCGGCCTGTAGCAATATATAATGAAGGTTCCTAGATATGAAATTGGATTTGAAATAACAATTTGTTTGATTGTTGAATTGAATTGGCTGGATTAGCGCACATAGTTGAACGTCCTCTCAAGTGATGACCATATTACAAAAATTATTTTATTTTAAAATGCCATATTCAAGATATAATCACTAGGCTGTCGCCTTCTGTTTGTCATTATTGGTCAATTGTCTGCAAGTGGATGGACTGGCGATGACAAGTGGATGGACTGGCGATGACAGGCTCGGCGCTCGATGCATATTTATCCACAACTAGCATGCTTTAAGTTGAATGTGCTTTTCAAAAAAAAGTTGAATATGATTCCTAATTTAAAATAGTAATTTGATTGTGGTCGTTGAAGCATACTTTCAAAGATTCCAATACAGTCAATTTAAAATATCAATTTTTTGGTTGTTAAATGAAATTATCACAAGTTTAATGTCCTCCTCTTAATATAGAGAGGCATTTCACATGAAAATTATACGTATATTTGGATTGATATTTATAATTTTAATTTTAAATAAATTTAATTTTATAAATTTAATTTTAAATAAAAAGTAAATTTAAATGAAATAATTTATATTTAATAAAAATTATGTTTAACTCAAAAATAAAAAATAATTACTTTAAATTAAATTAATTTTTAAAAGTAAAATTACATTTAAAAATAAAATAAATATTAAAATAAAAAATATAAAAAAAAGCCTATTTGAACCTAGGCAAATGTTCACCTAAACACACTCTATGTGTGTGTGTGATATAATACACTTATAATAGTATAGTGTTAACAGACGAAAGAATAAAGAATGAAATATGATTGTAACTCTTTTCCTGCTTGAACTTGTATCTTTTAGGGTTTAAGCTAAGAATTGAAAATAGTCTAAACTAGTTATTTTTCAATTCCATGAATTTGTGCTGATAACAAATTTTAGATTTTTTTAAATAATGACCAATCTGTTTAAGTGGTTCAATCAATTATTTTAAGTAGTTTTGACATGTTCAAAATTAGTTTGATTGTAAATGTAGTTCATAAAATTGAATTTGTTATTAATTATGTGTCTGATTCATAATTGAATTAATAAAATTGTTCAAGTCCAGTCCTAATTTTGACAAGTACAACTTTAACACTCTACTAACATTATTTTGTTTTAATTTCCTAATTGACACTTAGCACACTATTGGTTGAAGGCTGGATTCAAAATTAAAATATCAATTTGCCTGCTTGTTTGATTGAATTAACTGAAATACTGCAAGTTGAATATCCTCTTCAGTGACAATGTAATCCAAATATTATTTTACTTTAAAATATTCATAAATTTAATTTTAATTTATTTTTAATATAAAATTTTTTTATACTATCATTCAATTACGTTTTATAAATTATTAAAAGAATTTAATTAAATAATAATATACAAAATTTATATAAACAATGAATCAAAATTAAATTTAGTTATTGAAGCACATCATCAAAAAATCCCATTAAGTCAAATTTAAAATATCAATTTTCTTGGTTGTTAAATTGAATTAATTAGACTGAAAGTTGAATCTCCTCTTAAACGATGAGGTATGAGTAATATCTAGAAAAAAATTTGAAAGATTTTCATTTAAAAAAATATTTTTCAATATAATAGTTTTCCAAGTTTAGCTAGTGGGTTACAGTTTGTGGTTTTTCTTTTGGAATATTTCAATATTGTTATTCTTGAAATTCATATTTAAAATTTGCTTGTTTCTTTAAAGAGTTTAATTTTAATTTTGTTCAGTGTATAATTTTTTTACTATCATTTAATTTTGAGTTATCAAATTATTTAAAAAATTATGATTAAAATAATAATTACTTAAAAAGTCAAACGCCAAATAAGATGAGATTAAATGATAATATAAAAAAATTTTAAACATATAGTGAATTAAAATTAAATTTTTCTTTAAATTTATTTGTTTATGTATTAAATAATTTTGTTTCACATAGAACGGTTTGTCATTATTGTTGAATTATTTGCAATCAGTGCTTGATGCATATTTATCAATAACTATGAATAAGGTTAATAAGATTAATTTATCAATTCACTATGAAAAAGATCAATTTCTCATTTGACTAATAAAATAAGTAATTTATTTGCATAGTTGAATGCCTCATGATTTTATTTTAAAACTACTAATTTGGTTGGTTGTTAAAGACTTGAAGCGGACTTTCGAGGAATCCGGTGGCATCAGGTCTTGATGCATATTTATCAATAACTATGAATAAGATTAATCGGACTAATTTATCAATAACTATGAATAAGATTAATCTGTCAATTACCTATCAAATAATTAATTTATTTGCAAGTTGAATGCCTCATGATTTTATTTTAAAATACTAATTTAGTTGGTTGTTGAAGACTTGAAACTGACTTTAGAGGAATCCCATAAAGTCAATTTAAAATATCAATTTTCTTAATTTTTTTAATTGAATTAGTTGGACTATCACTTGTTGAATGTCCTTTTTCTCAGCCAGTAGTTATCAGATATATCAAATAAAGAAACTCGAATGGTTTTCATTTAAAAATTATATTTTTCAATATAATACTTTTCTGAGTTAGTAAGTGGGTTACGACAGGAGTGTTTAGGGTTGGGGTATTTTTTCATTTAATTCATTCATTAAAATAGTGAGTTGAATTAAAAATTTTTTTTTAAAGAAAACTAGACTCAGTTAGTTGGGTTAGGTTGAATTTAATGGTTCCGCATATATTAAGAAAAAAATTTTTACTTATTAAAATAAATGTTAAAATTAATACAAAATTAAAAATTTATTATATATATCATAATAAATAACTTAATAAATATCAATAAAAGATGACATACAAAGTCTTAAACAAGTTTCAAACAAATTAAAAATCGAATATAATAAGTCAGTCTTAAACATAATATAATAAGTATAAAATATAATAAGTCACATAAGATTTGAAAGAGAAAAAAAATTATATTTAGTATACTGAATATTCAAAATTAATGTCTTTTTTTTTATTAAAAATAAGTTGGGTTGAGCGAGTAAGAATTTTTTCTATCCAGCCTGCAACCCAATCCATCATTTTCATGTTAAGAATTTTTAAATTCAACTCAACTTGTAAATCTAATCTAATCTATCAATTATATATTAGATTAGGTCAAAACTCATGAATTCGATAGTTGACCTAATTCAATAGACATTCAATGTTATGTTTGGTGGTTTTGGTTTTGAGTAATGCAAAAATAGCCAAATTTTTTGATAGAGGCAGAATAAAGAAGAGTTATTAAATAAAATTAAATAATAGAGACTATTCATTAATTTAAAAATAAAAAATATATCAAATCATTCGATTATTTTTTTTTTAAATTTAGTTATATAGTATTTTCCTTTGGTTTTCCTTTTGGAATATTTCAATATTGTCATTCTTGGATTCCGTATTTAAATTTTGCTCTTTTGTCTGTTTTTGCATTAAATAATTTTGTTTCACGTAAAAAAGTCATTACTCTTATTTCTTCTATTTCAAGCATAAGAAATTACAACTTACAAGGCAAACATGATTTCAATTTTGTTTGTTTCTGCATTAAACAATCCTCGCTACAATTCTTTAACTCAATGTACATTGATATATGGTGCATATAAAAAGGACCATACTAGTTTGTATTTTAATATTGTCATTTAATTTATAATAAAGCTTTTCTTTTTGGAGACAGAAGAATTTGAAATTAAATGTTATTGTTTTTAAGGTGAAAAGAGAAAAAAGAAAAATATCTTGGTTACATAACTCATAGTCGTATATATAAATACAAAAAATTTTATTTCTTTTAGTAGCCATTACTATTTCTTCCGTTTCTACGTGAGAAAAAGTCACAAGGCTGATATTTCTTCAGTTTCATCGTTTCAATTTTGCTTGTTTCTATTTAAATTTGTTTGTTTCTCCATTAAACAATACTTACTGCAATTCAAAATGATAATTTTTACCTTTTTAATACACTTGTGTCATATTTCATTATCTATTATATATTATCAATAGTTCTGCTTTTAATGTCACACAGTAATTTTACATTCTAACTCATCTTCTAATATTTTTTTGTATAGTTTTTCATACTTAAAACAATTTTTTTTTATACCTGATTTGAGTAATTCTTGTTAAAATGTCACCTGAATTTTATTTTAGTGATATTACTCTGTATTTGCTTTTGTTAAGTTAGTGATTACTTTCTTTTTGTATGTATGTATATATGTATACACATGTGATTCTTATTAAATAAAGATAACTATAATTAAAATTAATTTATTTTTATTTATAATTTTATATTTATTTTTATTCAAACAATTTATTAAAAATAAGAATAAATTATATATTATAACATTGTGACTTTTATTATTTCAAAAATAAAAACATATTCAAATTTTGTGAATATTCGCTTAGTAAAAATATTATTCATCTTCAAAATAAATATTGTTAAAATTATATTATTTAAATTATAAAAGAAATATAAAAAATATATAATAAAAATTATTAACTATAAAAAATAAAAAATCCGTGAATTCAATGGAAGCACATATTAATAATATATAATGAAGGTTCCTAGTTATGAAATTCGTTTCTAAATAACAATTTACTTGGTTGTTGAATTGAATTAGCTGGATTAGTACGGTAGTACGGTAGTTTAATCAAATGTTATCTTTAACGATGACCAATTCTAAAATTATTTTATTTTTAAAAAGTCCTATTCAATATATAGTTTGTAGGCTGTCGTTTTTTGTTTGTCACTATTGGTGAATTATTTGCAAATAATTGGACTAGAATGATGCCATCGGTGGCTCAGTACTCGATGCATATTTATTGATAAGATTAATTTATTTTCTACCTTATCTAATTAACATTAAATTATGTTTGAAATGAGAAAAATAAAATTTAAAAAATTTAAAAATTTTCTCTTAATTAGTGAAAGATTCAAAATTTTAACTTTTTCTGTCCTCTCTCGTTTTCTTTCCACCAATCGAAACAGAGGTACATGCGGATTAGTTGGATTGTCAAAAGTTTAATGTCCTACTCTTAATTTTCCTCTATTGCACTTTCGATGTCTGTCTGAGTTTGATAAATTCTCATCAACCAAATGCTCTTATCCCAAGGAAATCGTGGAGTTTAAAAAAATCTTGCATCTCACCCGTGGACGTCAAAGCCATGAATAAAACTCAGAAATTTTTGCTTTTTTTCCGTGAGTTTTATGATGCTGAGAAGAAGTGCAAAAATAATAAACTTAAGTTAATTTTACATTTTGGAAGAGAGAGATTTTTTACATTTTGCAAAGAGAGACCTTTTACGTTTTGCAGAGGGAGAGTTTTTATCTTTTGTAGTGTGATAGATTAATAAGTTGAGAAATTATAACAGGGGCGATTGATGAGTTGAGAAATTATAATAGGAGAGGTTAAGTATGGAAAAAAAAAGGATAATCAACTAAACTAATAAAATTTCTCAAATTCTTCTATTTTTATTTTTTAAAACTAAATATAAGATAATTTTGTAAAAAAGAAAATAGTGAAACTTTTTAACCTCGATCGATCAATTGAAAAAAAGTTAAATTATATATTTAATTCTTATAATTAATATTTATTTTTAATTTATTTATTATAATATTTTTTAAATGAGTCTATATAATTTTAAATATTTTTAATTTTATCCTTTAGAGAAAACTTTAATTATTATACTCCAAACAGAATGAATGAGAATTTCACCCCATTTTTAATTTTTAATTTTTAATTTAAATATTTATTACAGTATTTTTAAAGTGAAAGTTGTTTGAATTTTTTTTTTGAATTTTCTTAAAAGAAAAAGTTTTGAGATTGCTATATATATATATATTAGTTGGAAAAAAAATCAAATCTTTTATTGGTGAGAAAAAAACAATCTTAAGTTTTCTTCCCGTCTTGCTCTTCTGATCTCTAAATTTGATAGAATCTTCTCATCAACCAAATGCTCTAATTCAAGTGTTTTCTATCGACCGTGACAAATTTGGTCACAGAAAATAATCTTGGAAAGCGAACTAACTCTCAACATGGAATTCTTTGTTTTCAAGTGTTGTTAGTGATTTTTAGTCCAATAAGTGCAAGAATGAACGCATGCAACGCATAATACGAATTAGAGTTGAGGAGAAATGAGAAACAACTGGATGAAAAAACTCCGAATTAGAATGAAGAATTACAATATAAGCAAAATGAAAGTAAAAAATGAAGTGAACTAAACTTACAAGGAAACAAAGCAACTTCAAAATCAATAACGCAGAAAGTAAATTGCCTTTCGAGACTCTTCCTCCTTCCAGTGTGAGGAGTGTTTTGAGTGGATACAGAAGTCCTCTGTAAAGGCCCTAGACTCTGTAATGCATCAAACTCTGTAACTGTTCCTTCGTGCTCCTTCACACTGACGCACAAATTTTAATTTTATAATTTTATTTTGTTGTCATTATTTAAATCTTGCTTATTTGATTTGATTATTTTAGTCCATTAGTTTATTAATTATATCCAATGTTGTTCTAGCCATGTGAAATTGGTATACGTAAGTAAACTACGTATCAGAATTATGATTTGACCTGTAGTCACACTTTATAAATAAAGATTATATTATTATTATTTTTGATAAAAAAAATTAGACTTAAGTTTAGAATGATACTTTTAGTTTATTCTAAAAAATATATTTCAATATTGATATTACAGTAGTTATAGTGTGTTTGAGTGAGTATTTGTCCTACCTAAATGGGCTTTAGAAGGATCCAACGAACTTTTTTTATTTTCTATCTTATTTGTTTTAGGATTCGTATCATTTTTAAAATGTAATTTTAGTTTTAAAAACTCATTTAGTCTGAAATAACTATTTCTTACTTTTAAATTGAACATAATTTTTTTACAAATATAAATTACTTTACTCAAAATCACTTTTAAATAAAATTAAGTTTACAAAATTAACTTTGCAAATTTCAATCTAAACAAACACTTAAATCATTAAAAATGAAATAGAAAATTAGAACAAAGTAAAGAAGTGCAAGACTTTCCATCTGCAGGCACATCTTACCTGAAAGTAAAGTAGATATACTAGAGGATTCCTATTGTTACATGACAATGGCAATGCTAATTGTAACCTCCCAGTAAAAACTTAAGACATATCACAGCTAATTAACATTGGAGGGAAATTTCAGCTTGCTGTAACCTGAAACTGAATTAGAAGGGAAGAAGAGAAAAAAAAAAGAAAAAAAAGTAAAGATCCTGTTGGTTCAGCTACTTACGATCAACTTTGCCCTTACATGGCCATCTTTAATCTGGAACTGCTTCTCCAGTCCCAAATGAACCGTTAAGAGCCAAACAATGGAAATTAGTTCTCCACCTTTACTAAGTTGCTGGACAAAGGCAGTAGGTCTGCAGTTACCTGCTGCATACGACAACATTTCAACCCATATCTGTGTTATGATTTTCCATTTATGTTTTCCCAACTGTTCTAGATGTTTGGCCAACCTACATCCATCAAACAACAAAGATTTGCTCCTATCTCCCTTAATATCACGGGGTTTAATATTCTGTACTCACTGCAAGAAGTTTTCTGCATGCCTCCTTTTCATCGTCTTTCTCGTCAAGATCTCTCCTGCTAAAGAAATTCACGGCCTCAGCACACGTATCTTGGAACCTTATTTTTCCAATTCCAGCCACAGCAGACATCATGGTGGGTTGCATAACCAGAAGATAGAGCATGTAATCTGCAAGAAGCTTGCTGAATTGGCGTTCATCGTCTTGGTCGTCTCGATCTTTTCCACAGCAGAGGTGAGTGGCAATGTGCCACATTATGAGGCTCTCGTCAAAAGCAACTTCGTTTGCATTGACATAGGGCATCAATTTTTTCCACGTCCTCTCCACTTAATTCACCTTCTTGGAGAACCCACTCACCTCGAGCAGAACATATCCTCTGCGTAGTTTCCACATCATCAGCATCCCTGGATTTTTCTTTGGAGCTCTTGGACGATAAATACCCACAGTTTTCTCAAGCAATGGATTATTTTCCTTGTATAAAAGCATCTCTAGGAGGTCTCTGGCACCAAAATAATTAACGACTCTATCGAAACGAGGTTTCAGAATTTGCCATGCTTTGAAGCGAACTAGTTTAATGGCTTGCACATATTTATAACCTTGACGGTCAACTTCTGGACTTTTTTATTGGGCACTGATGGAGGCAATATGTTATCAAATTGTGGCCTGACATTATTCCAGACCACCTGCGAAACATGAATGGCGTAGACAACACATTGTAATTCTTGTAAGGCCCCTTCTTGGGTTTTGACCACCTTGGTTTTCCTAAAAACTGAGGAAACGTTTGATGAGAATAGCAGCAACTTTGTTGGAATTTTTTCTAGAATCTTCAGAAGAGACCGCTGTTCGATCAGAGAAAAAGTGCATAAAAAAACCCACAGCATCCAGAGCCAGAGCACCATACATCAATATGTAGGTAACTATAACATCCGAGTGGTGGAAACCATTCTTTTCTTCTGAAACGAAGAGCGCAAGGGCAGCCACAATGCAACTAAAGGACACGGAGCGGAAAAACGTATCCTACCCTTTGGCGCACCACCGAGACCTTGGTGAAGAAAACTTCGTAGATGTAATTGAGTTCAACCTCGATCACTCTGAGAGCATCTGACTCGTTCAATTTTTGAAAAAGCTGTTGGCTTTCGTTGCGATCAGCGAAGCTGAAGATCATGTCAACGATTATCCCTCGGTATTTGAGGAATAATTTATAAGCAATATTCACCACTTCAACGTCGCTTATTTCCTCACTCTTTTGTTTTCCCCAAACACCGCTTTCAACCTTGGGTTTTCTGAACAGGCTCTGGCATATTCCGCTATTTCGATGGGGAGTCCTGCTTGTGTCCTGGAAAAATGTTCCTCCATGATCTTCGCGTAGTTGGGCCCCGCGTCCGGGGCTCGAACCATGAGTCTTCGGAAAGTGTTTGTGCTCGCGAGGTACAAGGCGATGGTCCTCTCTGCGTACTTGATGATTCCAGCAGAAAACACCAGGACCGTTGGGAGCCATAGGGTGTTTCCGGGAATGGTTAGAAGGAAAAGATAAACAGCTGCAACAGCCTGGAAAATGAGGCCCAGCAGGTGCCTGAGCCAGAGCTCGTTATCCTCGAGAGCAAACGCAGTGATGGTATCTGGGCCACCCAAGTGCAGCAGAAGAAAGGGAGGCCACAACGCCAACAGGTACTTGCTGGTGTCACTGGTGTCGTCTTTGTTCCTGGAGATGAGTCCAACGCAGTAGTTTGCAACCCAATCGGCGAGGAGGTAAACTAGCCAGATCAACCACAGGCCATTTTTGGTGCGCTTTCTGAAAGGAGCTACCACAATCAGAAAGCTCTGGCACGAGAGACTGAGGAGGACCACAGCGCGGATGTTCCACTTCTGCCATGCCTTCTTAAGCACGTTAGCAATAAGCGAGAGCCAAGTCATGTCCTCGATCCCCTGTTTCGCAGTGTCTCTCTTGTTTTGGCTTTAAGAAATTTTTGTGTGACTTTCGGATAATTCGTTTCCTCCAGTGTGGAAGATTGATCATTGGATGAGTGGCAAATGCACCATGTTTTCCTCCATCTTGATCTAGCTAGCTGCAGCTGTTGTAGCCATTCTTAGCGGCGAGACAAGCAGGTTTGGTTGCGGGGTAAGAATGGGAAAAGCAATGAGTGGGAATGGAAGTTGATACTTATTGTTTAATGCGAGGGATTTTGATCCATTGTAGGTTCAAACTTCAAACCCCCCATTACAAAAAAAAAAAAAAATTAGCTGTTTGCGAATTGATTTTTTTTTAAAGAATATATACAACTTTTGTTGGTCTTACAGTTAACTATTTCACTTTCTTTATTATAAACAACCATCTTAGGAGGTAATGACTGTCTTTTAATTGGTATTTTTTAATATAATTAATTTATAAATGAATTAATTATAATTTTATTAAATTATAAATCAATTAGTAATATAGTTGATTAAAAAGAAGATACTCCTTATCTTTAAAAACAGTAGAACTTATGAGGCTGTTGAAATTAATCAAACCTTTCATGAATATTCACATAAAAAAAAGTTTGCATTTATACTTTTGCTTTTTTTATTCCATTTATATTTAATTAGTTTTTTTGGACTGTTTTATGGGCTCAGATTAGAGGGTTTTATATATATATATATATATATATATATATATATATATATACTATATATATATACATATAGATATATGTTGCTTTGCTTTGAGCATCACCGGCGCTCTCATCGTTGAGTTTCTGGTTTCTCTTCCGCTGCCTGTCATTTTGCAGTTCCCCGATCCCTTGATACTCGTCACCGTTAAATCTGTGATTCTGCACCGTCCTCCGGTACGCTTTCATTTACTTTGATGTATTGATTTGCAGATCTATATATCAAGTGAAAATATTTCAATTTTACGTCTTTTTCCTTGTAATATGGTGGCCGAAGGTGGCTTTTGCTTTTCAAAATTAACAATAATGATCGTTAATGGACTTAATTGTGCTGTAGCCATTCTTAACGGCTAGATATGAGCACAGCTCCTGTCTGTTTCCTTCCTCCTAGCAAAAGCCATTCTTAATTTACTCACGCGCACATGAGTAAATTTTTTTATCCTCCAATAATAAGTGTTCATTATTTTGTTATTTTAAAAAATTTTATCATCAATTTAATCCTTTAATTTATAAAGTAATATCATTTTAATTCTTTAAAAAAATTAATCTCAATTTAATTTCTCAATCATTAAAATTATATTAATTTAGTTTTTATTCATACACAAAAGAATAATTTTAATATTATTTTCTGGATTAAGAGATTAAATTAATAACAATATTATTTGAAATACTAAAACAATGATATTTATATTTCAAAAGAATAAAAAAGAAGTTTACTATATATATATAATATATATATATATATATATATATATATATATATATATTTCTAATTAAATTAAACACATATACATCTAAAATTAAATTTTAGGAAAATTATGTGATAAAAATTCAAATTTAATGTGAGTTATCTGATAAAAATTCATATTTCAGAGAGTTATATGATAAAACAAACTTTGCCTTTTTGTAAAAATGAATTCATGTAATATTCACATGTCATATGTCTTAGAGGCATGGAGAGAGAATGCGGAGTTTTAAAACATTTTTTTATGATCAAAATAATACTCATTTTTACAAAAAAAGATAAAAGAAAAATTACCATGGCACCCTATTAAATTCAAAATAAAATTTGCATATAAGTATAGACCCCAGTGCTGAATTTTTATTAGTTTAATTGCAGTTTTGATTTTTTTATTTTAGTAAAATAAATTATTTATTTTTTTAAATAAACTATTTAGTTCTTTTATTATTAAAAAATCAATAGTTTTGGTCAATTTATTAATATATAGTTAAAAACTTAACAGAAAATATTAATGTGATATTAAAAAATTAATTTTTATTTTTAAATAAATTATTGTAATATATGTGACATGTATATGATTTCTTAAATATTAAAATTAACTTTAATAAAAATAAAAATAATATAAAAGTAATTTTATTTTTAAAGTTAATGGAAATATTTAGAGAATTAAGTGCATGTCAAATACATTTAAATAATTTATCATTTTGTATCAAATTTTTAACAGTACTTAGACTAAAGAGCTAAAACTACTAAATTTGTGAAAATAAAAAGATTCAATAGCTTATTTTAAAAATAAAAAAATAAATTGTTCATTTTTTTACAATGGTGAAATCAAAATTATAATTAACCTTTATTTATTTTATTATTTTTTGGTCTGCTTGACGGATACATTTTAAATTTTTTTTTTTGTTTTAGTATGTTTGGATATATTTTTATACGAAAAGATGAAGTACTTACATTTCTATTACATGTTGCCTTTCCTTTGAGCATCACCTGACCGGCGCTTTCATTTGTGACTCTCTTTTTTTTTCCATTGCGTGTCTCTCCTCACCGTTGTATCTTCACTATGCTTTAAGTACATAGTTTTGCAATACTCTTTCTGTACTCAGTGTGGGTATGGTATGTAGCTCGTCGCTTTTTGCTAAAATTCAGTATTCACCAAGAATTTCTTTTACATTTGCAGTACCACCATGCTTTGATACACGAGAATCGGTATGATTTAGGGGAAATTTGGAAAGTTTGCTCTAGTACCCATTTTTATTGTTTTTCTTTTTTATTCATTTTGCAGATCTTTAAATTCAAAATATTTCAATTTTACATCTCTTTTATGATAATTCAGGTGGCCCAAATTTACATCACTGATTGTTATGCTGTTATTTCAGTTGCTGGCATTAGCTGCAATCTTGAAGGAATACAATCTACCTCAGTTGGTTTAGTTTCACCTGAAACAGAGAGATATGCAAGGATCCTCATCCTCCAGTAAGATTTAGTTATTCTGAATATGCAACAACTTCATTCATGGATGTGAGATGCAAGATAATGCATGTCCTAAAACTTTGTAATTTTGGATGGCACCAATTGTTGTACAGGAAGCAGAGATAAGCTTTCCAGTAGCAGCGAGCACTCTAGTTTTTGAGGAATTTACCAAACTTTGTCAGTTTTGGGACGGATGACCTTTATTGTTAAATGGCCGTCCCTGGAGGATGTAACGGTTAAACAACTGTCCCAAATATAAAGTCTTCTGGTTTGGGACATGTCGATGAATCGCAGTTAAAGTCAGTGGAGGATGTCAAGGTTGCTCGGCTTTTTCAATTATCGGTCAGTACTCTCTGCCTCCCACAGACGTTCCTCCTGTTACGTGTAAAAGCAATTTTTTTTTTTTTGGGTAATTTTTCATGAGCTCTTGTTGTATGAGTGATGAGTTACACACATGATTTTAAATTGTGATTACGGTTACGATTATAGAAATTGTACAGAGAAATGCAGGTGATGCAGTTGCATGTAGGTGATGCAGTTGCAATTGCAGCCGTGTTGCGGTTATATTGATTTCTTACAACAACAATATTACGACAAGCAATTGCCGGTTACAAACTACAATTTAAAACTATAATTATGGGAATAGGACATGTTAGAGAAACAAAATGTAGAAGTATATAACTTTGAGATGATCATCATCAATGCATTTTATTTTCTCTATTTTCATCCATAAAGGTATATGAAGTATCAAATCACATTAAATCATGAATCTTTTTGGCCCCCTTTAAATTTTTTCTGGAGGTTTCAAATTTATGCCTGCCTATAAAGATAACATAAATATCCTGTATCAGATGCTTATAGTTTTAAAGTGTAATAGAAATACACTGTATACAAACCGTTATTAACATGTAGAATGTTTTAAAATCTAGTTCAACATCTATTTACGGGAATGTTCTAACCATGAATTTCCATGTTGTTATCTTTACTGATTGAAAAAATACAGTGCCTTGTTTTTCTGTTGCAAACGTGGATTCTACCCCCCCCACGTATTAAAAATTAGTTTATTTTTTGTGTAATCAAATGTTTAGTCTTATCAATAGTTGTTCGTCCCTTCTAGATCTTCGTGGGCTTGTTCTTTCAAGTTTGAATGATTTCACTCAAATCGTGTAAGTTGATTAACAAAGGCAGTTAAACTTTTACAGGATATATTTTCCAGTATTCCTGATCTTGATATTGCTGGTGCTGAGGAATTGAGTAAGATATTAGCCATGAAGCTTAAACATTCGCATTTCACCAATCTAGTACGGTTCAAGGCAAAAAATTGTGATGAAAGTTTGAATGAGTTTCTGCCAGTTTTGCTGGAGAGATCAGAGCGACTTGAACATCTCACCATCGAAGAATGTAAATTGTTAAAGCATGTATTTGACCTTGACAGGCTTCATACTCAGCCTGATGGTGAAGGAAATGGTAAATACTTGGAATGGCTAAAGACAATGATATTACAGGATCTACCTCAGTTGACTTGCATATGGAACAAGGATCCAACTGGACTTTTTGGCCTTGGTTGTCTGGGAAAAATAAAGATCACGAAATGTGGCTCTTTGAAAAATCTAATCTCTGCTTCTGCAGCAAGAAGTCTCAGGCAACTGCAGGAATTAGAGTTGCATTCATGTGAGATGGTAGAAGAAGTTGTTGCCATGGAAACACAAGGGCTAGAGACACAAGAAAGGGTAATTGAGTTTCCACTACTAGAAAAATTGGAGCTCATGCACCTCTCAAACTTAATCAAGTTCCACAGAGGAGATTGTGCTTTAGAATTCCCATATTTGAATTGTTTGAGGATAAAACACTGTCCTCAAATGATATCATTCACCACTGGACTTGCCAGTACAGAGAAACTCTCTACAACAGACGACTTGAGGTCTTTCACCAAGCTAGGTGAAGTAGAGGTTGGATGCATGTGGCAAATTGATATATGTCATCCTCGCTACCATGTTACCAAGCTTTCAGAATTTGGTGAAACTCACTGTAAGCAATTGTGACTCATTGACAGAGGTAGTTCAATTTCATGGGGAGTTTTTATGCAGCAGGGCCCATGCTTCCACAGCTAAGTGAACTGCTATTAAGTCATTTGCCCAATTTGATGCACGTAATCAGTGTGGAATTTGCAACTGCCAAATTCTTTCAAAACCTGCAAATCCTTCGAGTGAAGGACTGTAACTCTCTCAAGTATCTATTTTTACCCTTTGCAGCTGATTCTCTCAAGTTAAAGGAAATAGAAATTTCTGATTGCGAGGCTTTGCTTTGAAGGAAATCTTTGTGACAAAAGAAGCAGAAACAAGGGGAAAATTTCCTTTTCTCATCTGAAATCTATTGATCTAGAAAATCTACCAAAGCTTTCCACTTTCTCTCTGTGCACCTTTGAATTTCCATCTTTGGAAAGGTTGGAAATAAAAAATTGTTCCTGCACTAAAGACATTTGTGTCAGGATTCCCTGAGATCAAAGACCTTCCAGCTACTTCAAACGTCTTCTTTCGAGAAATTTGTGAGTATTATTACAACTATATATTATTAGCAAAGTTCCCTTCCTTTTTCTGGTGATTAATGTTTGTAATTGCCAACATGCTTAAGCCCTATGTGCCTTCGCGTAATGCCAATGAGTAATAACCACTAGTATGAGTTTTTATTTTTGGGTAATTTTTGAAATACAGTAAAAAATCACATTTTTGTTCTTTTTTTATTTTGTTGCATATTTCTCAGTTCTTGATTTGATCTTATGGCCTGAGCCTGATGATAGTGGCATGATATTAGCAAAGGTTGTCAATTCTTATAAGCTTGCTGGATAATAAGTATCAAAGCCAAATTAAATACTGGCAGCTATGCTATGTGACTGATGTATGAATTGTTACTTTCAAATAATAATGGTTTTAATTCCTTCATGAAAGGTGTAACTAAATTGTTTGATAATGGTACTAATGCCATACCTGAACAGCTTACAGCCAACTGATCACTATGCAAAGCTAATTCACTTGTAAGTTCACATGCTGCTCCTGTATCACTCTCCCTTGCTAGTCATAGTAATTAATTTCATTGACATACATTGATTACCTTTCTTTCATTACAGGAATCTTTGATGAAATTGAAGAATCTACTTATTATAAATCAGATTGGTGTTGAGAAATTATGGCACTACCAACAACCATCAAATTCCGTCTATGAACTGGAAGAGCTGACTTTAAACAAGAGCAATAATTTGTTGGATGTCATATCGTCCAGCATGCTCATAAGATTTAACAAGCTGAAAAAATTCACTGTGGAGGGATGTGAACAATTGAAGGAAGTATTTAACCTTGAAGACATACCAGATAACGAGGCCACAGAGAAATTCTCCCTCAACTCAGTGAATTTACGTTGATTTGCCTACCCAATTTGAAACATGTCTGGAACAAGGAACCTCAAGTTCAGGTCTTCCAAAATCTGGAATCGCTTCAGATTATCGAATGTGATGGCCTCACAAAATTATTTTCACTATCAACAGCTAAACATCTTCAAGCAACTCAAATTGCTCAAGTTGTATGGTTGTAAGAATATGGAAGAAGTATTTGTGGATGAAGAAGGAACAGTACAAGAGATCGTTTTTGATAAATTTAGAATGCCTTATACTAAAGCACCTTCCAAGCTTGGTTTAAGTTTCTGTCGGCAGAAGTAGTACTTTCAAATGGCCTTAATTTAAGGACAGTGAGGGTGAGCGAAATTCCAAAAATGGAGACATTTTCTCAGGGGGATCAAATTCGCACCATTGCTGAGAACAGTTTATTGTAACATTTATTAAGAAATGTTGGCAAGGAAACTTGAACAGAACCATACAATACTTATACAACGGTGCAGGTATGTGTACATACTTATCAACGCTTTGTTTCTTTTGGAAAACCACTTTCACCTTTCCAAAGAACTAATCATTTTGCTTATATCTGGAAAATTGGTTACGAATGATGATATATATTTTTTATTTGGTTGAGTGCTGCACCAAATTTTCTTGGCCCTTCGTGTATCTAATAATAGACAATGTAGAGGTTGTTTTCTAGGCTCTATATAAATTGTGAAAAATATACAGAGCCTAAGTTGAAATCACAAATTTTGGTTCTGTCTTTTATGAAAAAAAAAATTTTTTTTTTTATATTATTTTAAAGTTTTGGATTTGCTTGGATGAATTAGAAATAATTATTGAAATTTCAGATATATTGCACAAAAAGGTGGTACAGTCTATGTTTTCACAAATGAGATGAGATTCCATTGCCTGATTAACAGATAGGAAATCTTGTCCCAAATGTTATATAGAATTAGATAGTGACTGGTAATGTATAGATGGTCAAGTTATTCCTAAACTTTTGTTTTTATCTGCTCGTGTTGATTAGAATTGGAAATGCATAAAGTCGTGGGAGAAGGTACAAGTGAAGGAGCTTAGCAGAGACACAATGACGGTGAGATTAGCCTATCAACAGCTTCCATCACCCTGCTCTTGTTATGAGTCACAAGGAGTATAAAAATTATTTATATTTGTTTTTGTATCATTAAATTTGTTTCTATATTTGTGTAGTGTTACACGAATTTTTTTATATCTAAATTCATGAGCAATTTAGGGGTGATATTTGGAACTATTAATTCATCATCTATCCATATTTAGATTTAATTCAATCCATTCAATTATAGTAATAGATTTAATGGATTAGATGGATTGAATTAATTTTAATTAATGATAGTTATGGTAGTTTTAATTAATCTATTCAGTCCACCCAATCCATCTAAATTTTTGAAAAGGTAGTGCATGGTGGTATTTCCAAACTAATGAAAAATAGTGAGTTTTCGAGATCTAGAAAATTGACCTCTGGTTACTCTTTGGATCATAACCTTCAAAATTGAATTTGGATTTGTAACTAGTTAAAAATGAAAGCAAACCCAAATAGCTTTCCAATGACCGTTCATTTCCTCAAAATTGATAAGAAATAAAGAAGGTTATGACCTTTTAAACGTTATATATGTTTAATTGATGAGTTTCAAAATGATTTGGTAATCAATTATCATGCGCTAGAAAACAACAATAACAGGTAGAAATGGTTAGTTTTCATGCTAAATCATTTCTAAACACCACCAATGACCATTGTATCATGTGGGCTATAATATAAGTGTAGGTTGAAATTTTTACAACTCTTAAATATATTGTTTCATATCATTATGTTCATTTAATCTTTCAATAATCAAATATTATAAAATTTGAGCTCTTCATTATCAAGATAATTCTATCGCATTAGTTCTTCAATTAGTATATCTAATTTTTGATAGAGTTTACCTTCAAATATCTTGTAAACACTTAGAGATGGATGGAAGATTAATCTAATTGATAGATTGTGATGCTCTAGCAGAAGGTTAAAGGATTGCAAAGGTGTGAGGAGTGCTGAAGTTTTGTAAAGATTATCAAGTACCTGTTGAAGCTTGAAGAATAATGAAAAATCTCAAGTCAATGATCTTGAGCATTAGATGTGGGTCACTTGGTCAATGGCTGGCCTATATAAAATTTTGTATTTGTTTATCTATTCCCTATAATCTTTAATAAATTCTAAATTTGCTACAGTATCTACCTTATATATTGTCTCTTCAACTTATCTTCAAATGAATGCATTACTTATTCTTTGAAATTTGTTTTAAACTAAAGCAACCCCTCACAAAAACATTTTGTTATAATGATTATACTTTATATTTAGCTTGCTTAAATAGTTTCTCCGCTCATCCAAATTAGTAGTCATCTTCAAGCATCCATTATTCATTAGTGTGTCTTTGTTAGACTTTTTCTGGTGCTTGTTTTAATTGTTTGCATCAAAATGTATATTTGCAATAAGTTTAATGAAATTTTGAAAACACCCAATTCATCTCCCTCTTTGGTGATGGTTGCCATGCTTAAACAAGTTTTTTATCAATTGGCTTGTTTTGCACAAGTATTACAAACTAAATGTCATGTTTGGTACACAGAATTTTCATATTCTATGTTCTATTTCATGAAATAGTGATTCTCTTGTTTCGTTAGCAAAAATAAAAAAAAAAAGAATTGAATGATAATTCTATTGGATGCTTCATTCCCTACAACAAAAGAGGTTTTTTGTGGTGGTTTTTAAGTCAAACCGCCACTTATTGACTGTAACCAGGAATTAAATATTAGGGGTACTCAAGACCTAAAAATGTCTCTCCTCGCTGCACCATTCGGGTACATTGTGACTGTAGCAACTACAAGTTTGTAATTTCTTAATTATACTCTATCATTTAATTCATACATTGTCCAATTATTTAATTGATTATGACAATAATTATCTAAAATATTAAATACTTTTATTAATATGCTAGCATGTGATTGAATGATAATGTTAAAAAATTTTTTTATATTGATATTAGATCAAAATTAAATCTTTACTTAAAGAGTTAAATATCTTGCCATTCTGATTGGATAAATTGGAGAATATATTGGCTGGAAATTCCACTGGGTGGAAATCTCTAGAAAATGAGTACTGAGAAAGCTTGCCAAAACCACATTCACCACGTATCACACAAAGCAAAATAGGGTCAATTGAGTTACCTTTTACTTATAAAATGCAAGTTTCTTCAGTTTTGACTCTTTAGCAAATGTTTCCCAATTTTTATTTAATTAACCTACTTACCAAATAACCTGTTTTATTCACTTAAAAAAAATCAGGTTAAAATGAGAAGAAGCAAATTCATTTTGATATTCTACATTTTTTTCAAAACAAGTTTTTAATTAATGTGAAAAGTGATATAATTACTTAATTGCTCATTAATTTATATAATATATGAACTATTTTCTTGTTTTTAATTGGCTAATTTCTAATTGTATGACTTGCAAAAGAGCAAAACAGCAGCAATCTGCATTAGCATTACATGCTAACAAATTTTATTAGCATCCAAACCAAAGCATGGGTGGGTAACAAAGATCCTTACGTGGATTGAACTTGGACTAACGACACTACCATCAAAGTTCAAAGACAATTTCTAGAGGTATAATATGACAAGTCAATTCATTGTGCCAATTTAAACCAAATCATATTTGCCCCAATTTGTGATTTAACTGAATCACCTAATTATGTGTTTTCTTTTGGTATAAGGGACCTACGATCTTAACACAGAGAAAAAATAAAGAAAACAAACGTAATCAAAGAAACCCAAACAGAAGAGAGTTATGGAATGGAAGGTTGGTTGAGGAAGAAGAATGAGATTGAGAGAACTTCTCTTTTCACATAAAACGGAGACATAGCTAGAGAAAGTAACCGAATGTAAGTGTTGAAGAAAATAGGAGACAGAGTTTTAGTAAACACATTTACTCCTTTTAATTTTTCTTTTTTTTTCAGGAAAACCACATTTTTTTCCAGCCAAGTACCTTTTGTAAATTCCTCTATACAAAAGCAAAACGCATGGACTATTAATTTACAGTTTTCTAAATTCAATTCTTACTTGTCCGTTCATTCGTTATTTCAAAGACGCGTACAGGAATATTTGTGCCTTGTCGCTGGTCCTATGGGGATTTTGGGTACAGGCTGACCCACATGGCATTAAAAAGTGAGGAATAGGCTAAGAGTAAGGGATGGGTTATGATGGCAGTCTTATGGTTGCAAAAAAGAAATTCAAAGCTTCACTTTGATGGTTTCGGTATTCCAAAAGAATTTCTTCCCTCCTCTCGTGCAATAAATAAAGTGAAGGGGCCAAAACTTATATTCTTTGTGACTCTCCACAAGCATAGTCAATTAACAGATACTTTATATTTCTACTACATACATTAGGACAGTACAGAAAGAGGAAAAAAGATAATTTAAATCCCATCTTAAAATCCCTTCTATTAATATTATTTATTATTATTGTTATTATTAGTTCATTTCTTTAACCGAATCAAGGGAAACCTTGGAGGCCAGGTTTGCAATTGCAGAAGCAAGTGATCCTGGCGATGGCAGTGGAATTGGCTCAGTCGCTGAAGGAAACATTCTCAATTTCCCTTGAAGAAATCGGACCTAAATTACCACGCCAACTTTCTAAAGAGTTTAAGCAAATCAAAAACTGCATCAACACTGAGCCTGAGACCAAGAAATATCTTTGGTCATCCACCCCTGCATCTGTAGCCCTCCTTCAACATCTTTACGATCTCAATGACGCAGTCGCTGAGGGCAGATATGTTGTGGAACGGTCCCAAGACCTCACCCAAAAGTTATCCCTTCTCAAACCTTTCAAGCAAACATATTTTGTGAGGAAGATGAAGCAACGGTTAGAACCCACGAAAACTGAGCTTTCCAAATTAGTAGCATAGCACAAAAATTCGAGCTCATTGGATATGCCCAAGTTTCCTACAGGCAGGTATACTTCGCTTGAGTCCAACGCTTCTCAAGATCTCGATTTTGGTGAACAAGAAAACGAAGTTAAGGCGCTGCTTTCTGAGAAACGGTACAAGTCAATTGGGGTTTACGGGATGCGGGGTTCAGGGAAGACGCCGCTTATACACAAGGTTTTGAGTACCCCATGGGTTCGTAAACAGTTCTCTAAGATCATATGGGTGTGCCTGTCGGACATGCTCCCCGAGGACGACGCAGACATTGACGCTGAGATTGTCAAGTACATGTTATGCGAGTTGGGAGATGATGCCGACAAGAAGGCGATCATTAATCCTGGCAAAAAGGAGCTCTTGGCAAAACTTAAAGAGCTGTTGATGTCTAAAAAGTACTTGATTGTGTTTGATGATATGTGGCGATTAAATGAGTTCTATTATGGTTTAGGAGATGCGGAGCCAGTAGCTGATACAACTGGGAATCGATTATCGGATGGATTGCCTAGAGATGATGGTTGCAAAATTATCATCACCAGCAGTCGAAAAGAAGTGGCTCAAAAAGTGGTTGGTGATGAGAATAACTTGATTCCTATGAATCCCCAGCACAAAGAGTTGCATGTTGATGTTGGAAACTGGGATGGGGTTCCTTGAGTATGCAACGAAGATTGAGAGGTTGCTCATTGATCATAGTGGGTTTGTGGCAATAGGCTCTACGAGCCGAGTAACTCAGCAAACACCGCACTAATACACAAGGTATTGAGCAGTGGGAACGTTCGTGGAGAGTTTGAGCCCAAAGTCTGGGTATCCGAATCCCACATATCCTCTGGGGAGGAAGAAGATATTAGAAGGAGTAAGATTCTAAGGCATATGTTGAGGGAGTTGAAGCATGACGCTGATGAATTGACGAAAACTCATAGCAACGATGAGCTTTTGCAGCTTGTTAAGGGTTCATTGTCGTCTAAAAAGTATCTAATTGTGCTAGCTAATTTGGGGAATAAGAAAGATCGGTATGATGATTTAGATTATAGAAATGATTGGATTATTTGGCTTTTCAATGAATTGCGCCAGAACGGCGATGGGACCGTAATTGTCACCAGTTGGAGACAGGAAGTGGTTCGAAAAATGGTGAATGATGATAACAACTTGGTTCATGTGAGGCTTCTAGGGACTAATAAAACAAGTGAATACGTCACGGATGAAATTGTAGATCAGTGTCACGGCCTTCCGTTAGCTGCTAAGACACTGGCAAACATCATTTGGGAAAAGGCCAAGGATCCTGAGAGTTGACAGGACCAAGCAATGGTTGCCTTAAGCCAACTGCTACTCCATTGTTTTTTTTTCCAAATCTCGTGTGCTTTGTCATTATTTTATTTCTTTTTTCATTTGTGACTGTTCATTGTCGTTGAGTGGGGTACGCTTACCCAACTTACCTAAAGGGAGCTGCATTGTTGCCTATGTCCTATGTTCCTCTTGATTGCATAATAAATTCAGTTTGTCTTGTTTTCGGTTTGGGTCCGTATTATAGTAGTGTGACATCTCATGGTTTTCAATTATTGGTACTTTGTCACGATCTCCTCGTTTGCTTCGGTACAATAATTCTCTTAAACTTAGGCAGTTACTGATAGATATTTGTTTGACTGTGAGAGCGAAACTTTAAAAATATTGCCGGTGACGCTACTGGCAAGAACAAGGACCAAAAGCGCATGTAAGTACTACAACTTCAACAAAAGCTCACGTAAATACCAAACCTAAAAAGGCTCACGTAAATAAAATAAAACAAAATTTATAATTTATAATTTTATTTATTGAATAAACAACCATTGTAATCCCTAAAACATACAAGTGACATAAGTTTGTCCCTCCAAAAAAATCTGATATTAATTAAGTCCCTCAATTATAAAAAATAACATTAATTTAATTTTTAAATCATACATTAATTTTGTTCCTTAATCAAAGTTTTTATTAACAGTTCTCACAATTTATAACATATGATTATTTTGATGTCACTGTACATAATTGAGGTAAATGACTATTTGATGTCATTTTACATGATCGATGATAATGACTATCGTAATGTAATTTTATATGATTGAAGGATTAAATTAATATTAAATTTTTTTGGAGGACCAAATTAATTTTACTTATATTTTTAGAAGATTAAAATGAATATTTACTCTTACATATTTATCAATGTCGCCGATCATATATTGACTACAATTCATCATTCAAATTAAAACAAAATGATAAAAGGGTTCTTTACCCAAAAAAAAAAAAAGATAAAAAAAGTAAAGAAAAGCGAGGAATTCCGTGGATAAAAAGTAAAGTGAAATGATGCTTATCGTAAAGAAACTAAATAACCCCAAATTGACCATTTGTTATTATAATAAGGAATAAAACTACTAAGCAAGGCAAGACATTCCCTCCGCAGGCTTCAGCGACATCTTACTTGACAAAATAAAGTAAAAGTACTACATGATTCCTTGTGGTACATGGCAAACGCAATCACAATTGTGACCTCCCAATAAAAACGCAAAATCCATGACATTTAATTCAATCCCATTGGGGGCAATTTCCGTTTGTTGTGGCCTAAAAGTCTGAGTTAGAAAAGTAAGAAAAACAAGTAAAGAGCATGTTTGTTCAGACACTTGTACATGATCAAAACTCGTACATGTTTGTTTAGGATTTTTTTAGTTGCCACTGGCCATTCGGACAAGCATAAAGCCCGCTTCCAGCTTTCATCAGTACAGAAAACCCTTGCCATCCACCACATAACAAAAATGTCGATTCGAACAAACCCAAAAAAAGCTGTGGCTGTGTTGTTGAAACGCCTCGCGATCACCGTCCAGACAATGCACTCTGACTCTAATGATGTTGATTCACTGCGAGAAAAGGTTAACAAGATTGAGGACAACCTTAACGACCTCAGAAATCTACTTCCTGCACTCAAGCACCGGGAACAGGAACTCCTCGACCACTTTACAGACTTGGATCGCCGTCTTCGCAATTCCGACATTCGCATGCTCGACCATGTCCATGACGAGATCACTAAGATAAAGAGCTCATTCTCCCAGCTGCACCAACTGTCCCTCGCCGAAAGAAAAGCCTCAGACGAAACAACATTGAGGAATCCATCTGGCCATCCAGATCATGGGGGTCCAAGAGTTCACAAAGCCCATCGAGATTTGTCTGTTTTGCAAGAGAAGATTTTGGCGGATCCTGTCATGAAAAATCTTCAGGAGAGTTATGACAAACTTGAGTGGCTTCAGAGGCTTTGCTTTCCTTGTCTCTCAGTTTTCCCTGAAAATGAAGTCGTCAAGAAAAGGCCTTTGATTTACTGGTGGATTGGGGAGGGTTTGATCCAAATGGAGGAAGAAGGAGAAAATTTTTTTGAAGAGCTTCTAAAACATGATCTAATAAAACCCCATGGTAAGTGCCCAGTTGTGAGTAAGTTTCAAGTTCATCCATGGATCCGTTACATGCTGATCTCAATGGCCAGTGATTCTGAACTCTTCAAATTTGATTCCGAAGGTATACCACTTTTTGATATGGACAGTTCTAGGCACGCTTATTTAGTACTTAATGGAATCCGTCCCTTCAGAAAATATTCCACTCCAATTATGAGAACTTGAGGTTGAGAACTATTTTCAATGTAAATGAGAATTATCTTGAATTTCAATCTGAATTCATAGCTGGTTTAAAAAGGCTTGTGGTGCTTCAGCTGGGTCGTTGGCAGGATTCACCTACACATCACATTCAAGTTCAGAGTGAAGCATTCCTAAAAGTTTCGAGGACTCAAAAGCATTTAAAGAATATCAGCTTGCGTGGTGTTTCAAGAATAAATATACTTCCTCCCTCCATCGTTCGACTTGCCAGCCTAGAAATTCTGGATCTCAAAGCTTGTCACAATCTTCAAGCGTTGCCTGATAATATTGATTCATTGAGAGAGCTCACACACTTGGATGTATCGGAATGCTACATGCTGGAAAGCATGCCAAGGGGGCTGGAGAAGCTCACTTGTCTCCAATTACTTAAGGGATTTATCATAGGAAATTCGGAGGAGACTCCATGCAGAATAGGGGATCTTAAAAGTTTGGAGAAACTAAAGCGATTTAGCATACGTATAGTGAGTGAGGCTGCCATCAAGGATGGCCAGTTTGATAAGTAAAAAGATTTAAAATTAGTTGAGCGCCTCAAGATATCGTGGGATCATGGTGTTTCTCAAAAGGGACAAGTTGTGAAGCAGTCTTTCTCTTTCCCACCATCTTTGGAAAAGTTGGTACTTGAAGGCATTCCTCAAGAGCAAGCACCAGAATGCTTAAAGCCCAGCAAACTGAAGGCATTGAAGAAGCTACATATCAAGGGAGGGAAGCTCGACAGTTTGCATTATTTGGAGGGTAGTAGATGGAATGTGGAAATTTTATCTCAACAATCGAAAATTGGATTGCCGAAATTGAATGAAATTTTTCCATCCCTAAGGTATCTGCAGATGCATGAAGTGGGAACGACTAAATGTGCTGATGGCAGTCAGAGCAATTGTTGAACAGTGAGTAATTTGCAAAACTAGCTTTGGGAGAAAGGTGAAAATTATTTTATTGAAATTTTAAGTGATTTAAAATATATATTGAATTATTTTGTTTAATATTATAAATAATTTATTTATATTTTAAAAGCACTTAGCATTTAATTTTTAATTTTTTTTTAATTTGAAATAATTGACTGTTATTTTAACTGTCATATTTTTTAAATAGTTGTGACTGAAATTTATTAATTGAAATTCAAAGTCAGGTAAAAATTATTTTTTGACAATTAATTAAAAGAGGTTGTAATGATTTAAGGGTCTAGTTAAAAGCAATATTAGTATACTTATTATAAAAAGCGATTGAGTCAAATTAAGTTATGCAATTGAATTTCTATGCCAATAGAGCTCGCCTTAAGAAACTAGCTAGTTTATGCAAGTGACACTACCGGTTTTGAGCAACTTTGGTTAAACAAGTCAACATTAATAAGCTATGTGCTATGCTTAACACATTAGGTGGGTTAAAACCTACCCAAAAATATGCTAGTAGATGAGCAAGTTGCATTGTTTTCTGTATATCATTGCCTCATCATGTAAAAAATCAAGTTATTAAATTTTGTTTTCGGAGATTGGGCGAAACTGTAAGTAGGCATTTTAATTTAGTGTTAAAGACTGTTATCTGCTTACAAGGTGAGTTATTCAAAACTCCAAAGCCAGTACTTGAAAGCTCCCCATTTGGTGTTATATACTTTGACTTTATCTCTTTCTTCGTTTATGTCCTATTTGTTAGCTTTTCCTTATGCATATTGAGGTGATGATCCATTGTTGTTATTACATTGAAATTCATATATACATGAATGTTGCTATTGTAATTCCTTTGTTTGGATTATGCAATTAACAAGTTGTTAATGTTATTACAATTTCTATGTTATCTTGTTGAAGTTGCTTTAGGTAGATTTTTCACAATATGGGAACAAACTCTACCAAGAAACTCACTTGGACTCTTGATAAGGAAAATGAATTAGTTGCTAGTATGGAAGGGCTTACTGGTGTTGGCTGGAGTTAAGAATGGTGGATTGAAAGGACATTGTGAGGAGGTGTTAGTTCACCTGCTGGAATCCAAACTTTCAAGAGTGCATATTGAGCAGACTGACATTGTAACAAAATTGAATGTCATGAAGCGTAATTTTTGTTACATCGTTGAAGCTTTAAATAATCCAAATATTAATTGGAATTTGGAAGCAAATTGTTTGGAAACAAGTGATGATATTTGGAATGGTTACTTGCAGGTATTACATGATTTAAATTATTTAATTCAATGTTTTAAAACTCGAATTAGACTGGCCAGTTGGACTGATGAATCGGTGAACCGGTCAACCAATCGGCCGAGTCACCATTTAGATCGAATATGCATTTAAATCGGAGAAAGTCGTTTGACTCGGCCAGGTTTTGGCCAGGTTTGAGTGAATCAACTGAGTCGGCTGGATATATGAGAACCGGCCGAGTATATGAGAGCCGGCCGAGTATATGAGAATCACAGTGCTCGAGCCGTTGATTGGAATCACACTTTTGCTGACTTGCAGTTTCATGTTCGTCGCGCGCAGGCTTAATTTCATCGTACCTTTAGGCTTGTTCGTTGCTACAGAATTCATGCTAGCCATCATTCACGGCTTGAGGAGTTGAGGCTTTTATTTGTGCTAGTGGCTTTGAACAGCACCACCACCATTTGTTGTTGTAAAATGTATCAGTTTAGCAGGAAAAAAATGTAACCAGACAAACTTGAATCGGAGAGAATGAAAAGACGAGAGAGATGGAGAAAAAGAGTTTGACGGTTTGATGAAAGAAACATGGTTACCTGGTTAAGTTTTTAAGGTACTAACAGAAAGTTAATGATTTTTTAATTTCAACTTCATTTTAGTAAATTTCAATATCATTTCATTTCATTTAAAGCCATGTTCCGTTTTCCCTTGTCCAAAAAGAAGCCATGTTTCATAACAAAAAATAAAGCCATGTTCCATTTCCAAGAATATTAACTGTCAGGTTTTTCATTTCAATTTCAATTTATTTAATTTCATCTGATTATATTTTATTTTAAGTTTAAAACTTTCTTAATTTTAATAAGATTTATATATTTGAAAGACTCAAACGTAACATGGAAAAATTTGTATATTAATTGCATAAACATAAATATTATAAAATTTCTAAAAAAACATTGGCTTGAATAGTCTTGTTTCCATCCAAATTTCTTGCTTCACTCGATAATATTTTTTTAAAAAAAATGAAGAGAAAACCAAATAGATAGAGGCACAAATCTTGTTAGTGACTTAAAATTTTAAAAATTAAATTGATAAAATTAATATATATATATATATATATATATTCTAAATCTACTTGGGCTTGGTCTTCAAGTTGTGTTTGAATTATTTCACTAGAATCGTGAGTTGATTAACAAAGGCACTGAAAACTTTTACAGGATAGATTATCCACTATCGATAAATCTGATATTCCTAATGCTGAGGAATTGAGTAAGGTATTGGCCACGAAGCTTAAACCTTCGCATTTCGCCAATCTAAAAACGGTTCCAGGCAAGAGATTGTGATGAAAATTTGAGTGACTTTCTGTCAGTTTTGCTGGAGAGGTCAGATGGACTTGAACATCTCACCATCAAAGAATGCAAATCGTTAAAGCATTTATTTGACCTTAATAGACTTGAACTCGGCCAAAAAGGGAACGAAAGGGTGAATACTTTTTGAAAGCCTAAAGATAATGATATTATGGGATCTACCTCAGTTGACTTGCATATGGGAACAAGGATCCAACTGGAATTTTTGGCCTTCCTCGTCTGGAAAATATGGAGGTCGTGAAATGCAGCTCTCTGAAAAAATCTATTCTCCGCTTCTACAGCAAGAAATCTCCGGCAACTGCAGGTACTAAAGTTGCATTCATTGTGACAAGGTACAAGAAGTTGTTGCCGTGGAAACACAGAAAAGGGTAATTGAGTTTGCACAACTACTAGAATTGGAGCTCGTGGACCTCTCAAACTTGACCAAGTTCCACGGAGGAAGTTGTGCTTTAGAATTCGCATCTCTGAATCGTTTGAGGGTAAAACAATGTCCTCAAATGGTGTCATTCACCACCGGATTTGCCAGCGCGGAGGAACTCTATATTACAGACGAGACGTCTTTCTCCGAGCGAAGTGAATTAGAGATGGATACTTGTGGCAAATTGGTGTACGTCATGGCCTCTATCATGTTACCAAGGTTCCAGAAATCGAAGAGATTCACTGTGAACAATTGTGACTCATTGAAAGAGGTAGTTCAATTTCATAAGGAATTCAATGGAACAAGGGCAACAATGCTTTCAGAGCTAAATGAACTGCTATTAAGTCATCTGCCCAATTTGATGCACGTAATCAGTAAGGAATTTGCAGCTACCATATTCTTTCAAAACCTGCAAATCCTACGAATGAAGGACTGTGGCTCTGTCAAGTATCTATTTTTACCCTTTCCAGCTGATTCTCTCATCATGTTAAGGGAAATAGAAATTTCTGATTGCAAGGCTTTGGAGGAAATCTTTGTGACAAAAGGAGAAGAAATGAGTGGGAAATTTATTTTCTCATTTGAACTCTATTGCTCTTGAAAATCTACCAAAGCTTTCCACTTTTTTTCTTTGCACCTTTGAATTTCCATCTTTAAAGGTTGGAAATAAAAAATTGCTCTGCGCTAAAGACATTTTTATCAGGGTTCCCTGGCACTAAAGACCTGCTAGCTGCTTCAAACAACTTCTTCGAGAATTTTGTGAGTATCATTACAACTATATATTATTAGCAAAGGTCTCTTCCTTTTTTCAGTGATTTATGTTTGTACTTGCCAACATGCTTGAGCCCGAGTAGAATGGATGCATGTATCGTGGTTACCATTAGACATATTGAGAATAACCATTAGTATGATTTTATTTGTAAAAGTTTTATAGTTAGGCTCAACTAAATAGTCTGTACTTTATTATATAATAAATATAGTTACAAAAGATAAGATAATAAGATAAAATTAACTACTGCTAGAATAATACTAGTCTTAACTTATTTATAAAATAAAAATAAGATAGTGATAAGGATTATTCTCCTTTGTTAACATTATTGGCTTTTGACCATCCATAGAGTAAATAAGCTCAATTTTTATTCTTTTTATCTGTGTTGGCATATGTTTATTTTTCGGCTATATGTTAATAGATCAATAACATTTTCTCTATTTTTGATTTGATCTTATGGCCTGAGCCCCATGACATTGGCAAGATATTAGCTAGGTTGTCAATTCTTATAAACTTGCTGGGCAATTAAGTATCATAGCCTAAATGCTAGCTGCTATGCTATGTGACTGTTGTATGAAGTCATTTTCAAATAATAATGGTTTGATTTCTTTCATGAAAGTTGTAATTGATTTATAATGGTAAACGGTAATAATGTCATACTGAAACTGCTTACAGCCAACTGAATGAACTGATCAATGTGCTACTTTCACTTTTAGTGCACATCATACTCCTATATCACTCTCCCGCCCTAGTCATAGTAATTTCACTGACGAACATTGGTTATCTTTCACTTATTGCAGGAATCATGGCTGAAATTGAAGAAACTAATTATAAATCAGATTGGTGTTGAGAAATTATGGAACAACAAACATCCATCAAACAACATCTATAAACTGGAGGTTCTGAATAATTTCACTGTGGAGGGATGTGAAGAATTGATGGAAGTATTTGACCTTGAAGACATACCAGATAAAGGTGCCACAGGAATTCTTCCTCAACTCCGTGAATTTGCATTGATTTGCCTACCCAGTTTGATATATGTCTGGAACAAGGAACCTAAAGTTCCTGTCTTCCAAAAGCTGGAATCACTTCAGATCATCGAATGTGATAAACTCACAACATTATTCTCACTTTCAACAGCTAAACATCTTCAGCAATTCAAATTTCTGAAGTTGTAAGGATGTAAGAATATGGAAGAAGTATTTGTGGAGGAAGGAGAAAAAGTAGAAGAGTTCGTTTTCGATAAAGTAGAATGCCTTGTACTAAAGCATCTTCCAAGCTTAGTAAGTTTTTGTCAGCAAAGTAGAACTTTCAAATGGCCTAATTTAAAGGTAGTGAGGGTGAGCGAAATTCCAAAAATGGAGACATTTTCTGAGGGGCGTCAAATCACACCATTGCTGAGAACAGTTTATGTAAATTATATGAAGAAATGTTGGCAAGATGACTTGAACAGCACCATACAATACTTACACAGCAGTGCAGGTATGTGTACATTTCTTCACTCTGTTTCTTTTGAAAGACCACCTTCACCTTTCCAACGAAGTAATCATTTTGCTTACATTTAAAATTTTAGTTACCAATGATTATTTTCTTTTTTTTTGGTTAAGTGCTGCTCCAAATTCTTCTTGGCCCCTGGTGTTATCTGATATTAGAAAATGTAGAGGCTGTTTTATAGGCTCCAGATAAATTGTGAAAAATATGCAGAACCCAAGTTCGAAATCACAAATTTTGGTTGTGTCTTTCATAAAAGAAAAATTGCGTATTATTTAAAAGTTTTGGATTTGCTTGGATGGATTAGGAATAATTATTGAAATTCCTGAAAGCACAAAAGGGGGAGAAGGTAAAGCCAAGGGAGAAGACACAAGTGGAGGAGCATAGCGAAGACACGATGTCGGTGAGACTAGCCTATCAATAACTTTCATCACCCTGATCTTGTTTGGTCATTAGGAGTATTCAAATTTATATTTATTTTTGCACCATTAAATTTATCTCCAGGTTTGTGTAATGTTGCATTATGTTTTCTTAACTTTTATTCACCTACAACTTAATAACTCTGCACAATTATTATTAGAAACACTGCTTCATAAGCATGTTTGTGGCAAAACAATTTATTTCGTTACTTGTGCCATCATATTTGACAACTCTAATGTAGAATTATTTCTTACTTGAAATAAGGTTTTGTAGAAGTAGGATTTTGTTGTTTTTGCATTAGAGCAAAAGTCACTTAGAGAAATTTTGACATTTTTAACTTTGATATTTTTTTCTTGCAGCTTATTTTGTCTTTTTCACTACACCTAAACTCATATCATTTTTAGTAATTATACATTCGAAAGTAATTTAAATCAATACTGTCTAAATAATATTTATTTTACCAGAATTAATTTTCAGAAAAAGTTTACCAAACATAAATCACTTTACTCCAAACTCACTTCTGACCAAAATTAAATTTGCAAAATCTAATATAAACACGCACTATATCTGTTTAGGTTCCAACGATATGGTTCAAGTTTGGCACTGTTATACATTAGATAGTCAAGTTTGGCTTATACATTATTATATTCAGGCTCCAAGGATATGGCCTCATGAAGAGTAAATTGCCTCCAATCACAAATAAGATTAAGTTCAAAGAATTTTTTTTGTTATAATGCCTAGTTAACTACATATTACTTTTTAAAAAAATAATTAACAGTGTTAAGTCAACAATTAATCAAAGATAAAAAATGAAGTAGAGTGCAATTTATTTTCAAAGTTTACAATTTGCTGTCATTTTTGACAAACTTTAAAGTAGTGGAATAAATTTATTCACAAAAAAGCATAAAACGAAAAAAAAATACTTGAAAAAATTCACCATGGGATAGACTAATTAAGTTTAAAACGAATAACATGTCTTTCAAAATAGATAACCATTCATAGTTTTGTAAAATAAGGCAGGGAACGAAACTCTATTTCATGCTTATTTCTGTTAACAAGAGTAGAAATATATCATTTTATGAAATGAAATCATGATTTTTGCGTACCATGCATCACATAAGTAAGCAGACAAACAAGCCATTATAACAAGGAGAATAAAAGAATTTGCATTTGTGAACCTAAATCTACTATGGATTGAGGGATACATAGACCTTATAATGGAGGAGACTGTTAAGATATATAATATCTCATACATTATAACCACCTTGGATGACCAGGACAATTTAATCTTTTTCTGATATGTAGTGGTTCCATGAAAATAAGATCTCTCAAATCGCCCTTTGATTTCTACAAAAATACACTCCACAAATCTATTTCTGTCTTCCCACATCTCCTAGAGCTCAAAATATCAAGTCTCCTTTTTGCATATTTCTCTCCCGGTTGTGTTCATGTTAATTTGGTACTCTTCTAAGTTTCAAATCCAATACTGCCAAATAACTTATATTAAGCGAAACAATTATGTTATTTCTAAACCTCTTTCCATATACTTACTTTTCATGATAAAAATGAAGAGAAAAAAAAAAGAAAAATGAGAAAAAAAAATTGAGTTTCTCTCTTCTCTTTATTATCATTTAAGGTAGGTGTATAGAAAGAGGTATAAAATTAATATGTAAGAATAACATTTTGGTAAATGAAAGGATAGAGTAATGACATTCTTTAAGTTGCTCAATGGTGACCAACACTAGAGTTCATTAATTGTCATTTGCAAAATTGAAATGGCAATGTTACAAACTGTACTTTCAAATATGCCCCTCTCCTCTTGTTCTCCTCTTGTAGGGCTTTTCACTAACATTTATTTTCCCGAAGCATGTTATGTGCAGTGGCAGATCATAATGACATTCATGACCCTTATTTCTTTCGGGAGAAGTGGATGTCCCAAGGAAACATAGACAGTTAGACCCATCATCAAGTGTTACAAATAATCAATGGATTATCACATTGCATAAAGTCAAAATGAGAGTTCTGCCAAAATTTGTAGAAAGAAAGTAAAGAAGGGAATTTGGAAAGGAGATAGCAAGAAGGGGGTAGAAGATCATATAGGCACTTATTATCAGCTGTTCAATTACTCAATAAAAAAATGAAAGAGGAATACTAATACAAAGTGAAAAGCTAGACAATCATAGATTTCCAAAAAAAAAAAAAAAAGAAAATCCTAATGGACTAAAATACCTAGAAGCGTTAATAAACCTCATAATCGAAACCCTAAATACAATCAAACCCTATCAGTTAAAAAAAAAAAAATTCAATTAGATTCACAGAGCCCCGAAGTTCCAAAAGAGAAAAATTCAACTCATTCTAGACTGTTCTCTTGCTTTACACCATAAAATCATTAAGCATCAATAACTTTTACCAGAGAAATTTAAAGAGTTTTTCCCCCACTTGAGTACGAGACTGAAAGATTCCAGGTGCAATTTCTACTGTAAAGTATGTTCTCTTGTTTTATTGTCTGTAAAACTTTTTACACTATTATTTAATTATATATTAACAACAATTTGACTTTTTAGATAATTGTTATAATAGTCAATCTCTTCTAATAATGTGCCAACATATAATTAAATATTAATATAAAAAAAAATTTATACTAACTGTAAATCAAAATTAAATCAGATAAAAAAACAGGCCAACTTTAAGATTGTGCAAACTAGCCTAATGCTGCGAAAACATAAAAGCACAAGAGCATTATTTCTAGTATATGTACCAAAACTGTTCCAAAACAGCTTGTAATGCTGATAAAGGGTGTTAGAATGACCTCGGTTAGAAATATGTCAGGAAAAACTTAGCAAAGGGAAGAGTATATACAAAGCTCGCTGAGTTGTATATATAACTAAGAAAATAAGATAGATGGCATATAATGATGAAAACAAATTTTGTTATTTCATCTGAAAGAAGAAAGTAACTACTGAACTACATAGTGCTGTGAAACATAAAAGCACAAGACCATTAATGTTTTCCTATACCGTTTGCCCTTCACAGCTTATCTTGCTCATATCTTAATTTAACTTGTTCAACCTACCACAATTCTTAATTTAGGAATTAATATGTGCTCAGTAAGAGCAAAATTATGATAAATGGGAGACCAACCATGAAGGACATAAACTAAGAATTTCTGGATATATTCTATATTTTTTTAAACCCTCCTTTCAGTCCTATTATATTAATTCCTATACACGAAAGATGCATAAAAACTAGCAGAATATATAGCGCATTAGCAAACTATCAATAACTATTGTAAAGAAAATATTCTTAGTACTTGGAAAATGTATTTTTAACCATTTATTAGTTCCAAGTCATCATCACAATTCCTATCAGGATGTATATATCTTTTGCTGAAATTTTACATCGAAAAACATAGCAGCAAACTATTACTGAATTTGCATGATTTTACAGGTGCTATGGGAAACCTCTTAAACTTCATGAATTTCAGATAAGCCTTGCACTCAAGTTGTTTATTGAAAATTGTAAAGAGTACATTGATTTTTCCTAGAACATGTATTAAACTATCTTTTTACCTAAAACATAACAGTTTTGCCAGTAATTGTTGATTATCACGTGATTTTTAATATTAATTTCCAACAATATACAGAATTTTTCTGTAGAGTTACAAATTTTCTGCATGAAGAAATATACTCTTTTGTACTTTTCCCAAAAAAAAAAAAATTGTAGAAAACTAATCCCAGAAAGTTTTATTATTTTTCCCAAAAGCATATACTGAACTTCTCATTTTTCAAGATGGGATCATTCCGCGTGCCCGCGTGGCAGTCTTTATCATATTCTCAAATCAACGGTGTAAGCAGGACATCACCATCAAAAGACAAAAAGACAATATTTTAAAAAATAACTCAATTTTGAAACTGATTTTTTTGTAGATGTCATATTTAATAACAACAATATATTTTTTTCTGGACTACCAAAATGTTGCTATATAATGTTTTTTCAATAAAAAGGTTGTGCCTAATAAGCTATGACAATTCAAGTCAAAATTTAAAATCACAATAATATTTTTTTTACATATGTTCATAATTATGTGATGATGTGATTAAAAAAAATAAAAGTTAACTACTAAAAAACAGTACAATCTTACTCTATCATTTCTCTATTTTTAAAAAAAATATGTCACATATATCCTTCTCATTTTAATTAAAAAAAAGGTAAAAATGAAGAACTAATTTTGTGATAGATGTAGATGAAAAAGAAGTTCAAAAATAAAACAGAAAGACACGAAGACTGTGCAATATGTCATTTTTTTGATGGCTCTATTTTAATTTTTTTTAAGATGAATCGTCAAGTCTATGGCAAGTTGATTTTATTTTTTCATGTAAATTGTTATTAGTTTATGATATCTATACCACGACTTAATTTTTATTTATGTACGTAAATCGTCATAGTGTACGAAAATTCATATTCATCGTTTTAAAATGATGTAATTTGTGTGAATATATAGAAAGAATATTTTAACATATCAACAAGTCATATGTTTAAGAAATTATTTCATTTTAATTTAAATTGAGTATGAAGTTTTTTTATACTATCATCAAATCACATGTTATTTAATATTTGATTTTTTAGTTAATTATTATTTTAGTCACTTTTTTAATGATTGACCATTTATAATTGAATAATATTATAAAATATTAAAATTAAACTCTTAAGAAATTAACTTTAAATGTTAGTTTGACTTTTTTAAAATAATGTTTGGTTGAAGGAATTCTTCATAAACAGTGTGGTATAACTTGGCTAAAATTTGGTTTCCAGTAACGTAAGATAATTCGTATGCATTTGGGATGATTTTATTTCTAAAACAGTTTTTATAATAAAAAAAGACAACAACAATTTGTATATTATTACAGTTTTCATGAGTTGATTCCATGTTTTGATTCTTTTGAATGAATTCAGAAAACAAGAAGCAAACAACATAAGAAAGATATTCTGTGTTTTCTGCTCTTTGAAGTTTGAACAGAAAAAAACAAAAAAACTACTTTTAGTATTTGTACGGTAAAAGCAATCTTTAATACAGATTTTATAGTTTTTTTTAAATTGAGAACACAAAGACTGTTTTTAGAAACAGTTAAAAAATAACTCAATTTTGAAACTGATTTTTTGTAGATGTCATATTTAATCACAACAATATATTTTTTTCTGGACTACCAAATGCTATATAATTGTGTTTTTTCAAATAAAAGGTTGTGCCTAATTAAGTTATGACAATTCAAGTCAAAAATTTTAAAATCACAATAATATTTTTTTTTTTTTTGCATATCTCATAATATGTGATGAATGTGATTAAAAAAAATAAAGTTAACTATTAAAAAAACAGTACAATCTTACTCTATCATTTCTCTATTTTTTTTTTTAAAAAATATATCACATATATCCTTCTCATTTTAATTAAAAAAAGGTAAAAATGAAGAACTAATTTTGTGATGGATGTAGATGAAAAAGAAGTTCAAAAATAAAACAGAAAGACACGAAGACTGTGCCAATATGTCATTTTTTGATGGCTCTATTTTAATTTCTTTTTAGATGAATCGTCAAGTCTAATGGCAAAGTTGATTTTATTTTTTCATGTAAATTGTTATTAGTTTATGATATCTATACCACGACTTAATTTTATTTATGTACGTAAATCGTCATAGTGTACGAATAATTCATATTCATCGTTTTAAAATGATGTAATTTGTGTGAATATATAGAAAGAATTTTTAACATATCAAACAAGTCATATGTTTAAGAAATTTTTTCATTTTAATCTACATTGAGTATGAATTTTTTTATACTATCCATCCAATCACATGTTATTTAATATTTAATTTTTTAAAGTTAATTATTATTTTAGTAACTTTTTTTTAATGATTTGACCATTTATAATTGAATAATATTATAAAATATTAAAATTAAACTCTTAAAAAATTAACTTTAAATGTTAGTTTGACTTTTTTAAAATAATTTGGGTTGAGGAAGTCTTCATAACAGTGTGGTATAACTTGGCTAAATTTGGTTTCCAGTAACGTAAGATAATTCGTATGCATTTGGGATGATTTTATTTTCTAAAAACAGTTTTATAATAAAAAAAGACAACAACAATTTGTATATTATTATTACAGTTTTCATGAGTTGATTTCCATGTTTTGATTCTTTTGAATGAATTCAGAAAACAAGAAGCAAACAACATAAGAAAGATATTCTGTGTTTTTCTGCTCTTTGAAGTTTGAAACACAAAAAAAACAAAAAACTACTTTTAGTATTTGTACGGTAAAAGCAATCTTTAATACAGATTTTATAGTTTTTTTTAAATTGAGAACACAAAGACTGTTTTTAGAAACAGTTTAAAAAATAACTCAATTTTGAAACTGATTTTTTGTAGATGTCACATTTTAATCACAACAATATATTTTTTTTCTGGACTACCAAATGCTATATAATTGTGTTTTTCAATAAAAGGTTGTGCCTAATAAGTTATGACAATTCAAGTCAAAATTTAAAATCACAATAATATTTTTTTTTTTGCATATCTCATAATATGTGATGATGTGATTAAAAAAAATAAAGTTAACTATTAAAAAAACAGTACAATCTTACTCTATCATTTCTATATTTTTTAAAAAAATATGTCACATATATCCTTCTCATTTTAATTAAAAAAAGGTAAAAATGAAGAACTAATTTTGTGATGGATGTAGATGAAAAAGAAGTTCAAAAATAAAACAGAAAGACACGAAGACTGTGCCAATATGTCATTTTTTGATGGCTCTATTTTAAATTTTTTTAGATGAATCGTCAAGTCTATGGCAAGTTGATTTTATTTTTTCATGTAAATTGTTATTAGTTTATGATATCTATACCACGACTTAATTTTATTTATGTACGTAAATCGTCATAGTGTACGAAAATTCATATTCATCGTTTTAAAATGATGTAATTTGTGTGAATATATAGAAAGAATATTTTAACATATCAAACAAGTCATATGTTTTAAGAAATTATTTCATTTTTAATCTATATTTGAGTATGAAGTTTTTTTATACTATCATCCAATCACTTGTTATTTAATATTTAATTTTTTAAGTTAATTATTATTTTAGTAACTTTTTTTTTAATGATTTGACCATTTATAATTGAATAATATTATAAAATATTAAAATTAAATTCTTAAGAAATTAACTTTAAATGTTAGTTTGACTTTTTTAAAATAATGTTTGGTTGAGGAAGTCTTCATAACAGTGTGGTATAACTTGGCTAAATTTGGTTTCCAGTAACGTAAGATAATTCGTATGCATTTGGGATGATTTTATTTCTAAAACAGTTTTTATAATAAAAAAAGACAACAACAATTTGTATATTTATTACAGTTTTCATGAGTTGATTCCCATGTTTTGATTCTTTTGAATGAATTCAGAAAACAAGAAGCAAACAACATAAGAAAGATATTTCTTGTGGTTTTCTGCTCTTTGAAGTTTGAACACAAAAAAAACAAAAAAACTACTTTTAGTATTTGTACGGTAAAAGCAATCTTTAATACAGATTTTTATATTTTTTTTAAAATTGAGAACACAAAGATTGTTTTTAGAAACAGTTAAAAAATAACTCAATTTTGAAACTGATTTTTTTGTATATGTCACATTTAATCACAACAATATATTTTTTTCTGGACTACCAAATGCTATATAATTGTGTTTTTCAATAAAAGGTTGTGCCTAATTAGTTGTGACAATTCAAGTCGAAATTTAAAATCACAATAATATCTTTCTTTTTTTTTTTTGTATATGTCATAGTATGTGATGATGTGATTAAACAAAAAAAATAAAGTTAACTATTAAAAAAACAGTATAATCTTACTCTATCTTTTCTCTATTTTTTTTAAAAAAATATCACATATATCCTTCTCTTTTTAATTACAAAAAAAGGTAAAAATGAAGAACTAATTTTGTGACGGATGTAGATGAAAAAGAAGTTCAAAAATAAAACAGAAAGACACAATGGCTGTGCCATTATGTCATTTTTTGATGGCTCTATTTTAATTTTTTTTTAGATGAATCATCAAGTCTATGGCAAGTTGATTTTATTTTTTCATGTAAATTGTTATAGTTTATGATATCCGTGCCACGACTTAATTTTATTTATGTACGTAAATCGTCATAGTGTACGATAATTCATATTCGATATTTTAAAGTAATGTAATTTGTGTGAATATATAGAAAGAATATTTTAACATATCAAAAAGTCATATGTTTAAGAAATTATTTCATTTTAATCCACATTAAGTGTTAAATTTTTTTATACCGTCATCCAATCGCATATTATTTAATATTTAATTTTTTAAATAATTATTATTTTAATAATTTTTTTTTTAATAATTTAATCATTTATAATTGAATAATAGTATAAAATATTAAAATTAAGCTCTTAAAAAATTAACTTTAAATGTTAAGTTTGACTTTTTTAAAATAATATTTGGTTGAGGAAGTCTTCATAACAGTGTGGTATAACTTGGTTAAATTTGGTTTCCAGTTACGTAAGATAATTTGTATGCATTTGGGATGATTTAATTTCTAAAACAGTTTTTATAATAAAAAAGACAACAGCAATTTGTATATTATTACAGTTTTCATGAGTTGATTCCCATGTTTTGATTCTTTTGAATGAATTCAGAAAATAAGAAGCAAACAAGCATAAGAAAGATATTCTGTGTTTTCTGCTCTTTGAAGTTTGAACACAAAAAAACTACTTCTAGTATTTGTACGGAAAAACAATCTTTAATACAGATTTTATTGTTTTTTTTTTTTAAATTTGGAACACAAAGACTGTTTTTGGAAACAGTTCCAAACATGATCTAAAAGTTTTAAAAATAGGTTTAAACGGACAATTAAAAATGGTGGTTTATAATTTAACCGATTGTACCTTGGGCAAATTACATGATATAAAGAATATATTTAAATATTAGATTTAACTTTTATAAAAAATGAAGAATTTGCTTTAGAATATAAAGTAAAAAGTATTAAATATTAATAAGAAAATCATTGATTGAGATAATGATAAAATATATGTACATGTATAATAAATTAAAAAGTTATTAAAATTAATTTTTTTATCAATAATTTATATTTCTTACTTTATTTTTTAAAGTGAATTTATTAGTTTTAGATGAGTCAAATCTTAAATTATATGTAATCAAAGATAGTTATATATATAAATATTTATTAGTAAACTGAAAGTTTATGACCAGATAGACAAATAAAATAAGCAAGAGAGATATAAGATGCTTCATATAATTTTATATAATTTTGGGACATATATCCTAAAATCAGCATGAGATATTAGAAAAGTTTATAACCCATTTCGTGATTATGAAACTGATCTGGTTATCTACTTTGGGACAATTAAGGTAGTTTCATCAATTTAAGATATTCAACTATCAAGATAGTTTGATAGTTTAACAACCACATAAGATATTAGCACAGTGGAAAGTATATTATATCTCAAAATATGTACAAAAATTGTGATTTGATTTCTGAAAATCACATTCTTATGAAAAAAGAGTCGTATTATTATTATTTTTCACTCAGAAAGAGTAGGCCTATAAAGTAATTTAAATAAGGTCAAATCTTATAAAAATATTCTTAATTTAAAAAAAAAATCTGATGCTTTAACAACCCCAACCGATATAGTGTTTGGTTAGCAATTTGGACCGATTCGACCGGATATTAGTCAACGGTATAATTTATTTGGTAGAATTGATTTTTTAAATACCAGCATAAACCAATTTGAAATGTTTTAAATTACAAATTAAATCAAATCACATTCAGCCATAAATTAAAACTATTATTCCTATAGCAACCGTAGCACATGCATGCACAACTACAATTTAAGACTCTACAAAATTATTATTGGCACTTCATACATCCACTTAAGAATTCAAATTCTTTTGTCTTTTTTTTTTCTATCTCTAACCATGTCCCCTTAATGAAGTGTTAATAACTCATTATAAAAATATCTCTCTCTTAGTTGACATTAATTTCTTTTTAAGATGAAATTTTTTTGGTTGAGTTGTCAATACTTTATTGAGAGGACAAAGTTAGATATAAGAAAAAGAGATAGAAAATTTAAATTCCCACTTAACAACACAAACATTATAGAAATAGCAATATAATCAATGCAGAGTACTGCTCCTTCTCCACTTTAGCACTTTTGTTCAATCGGTGATGCTACTTAGCAACATCTCGTTAAGGATAATAGACCTCAATGAGAGATTTTAAACCCAAAACCGGAGTAATTTTATAGAGAGTATAGAGAGCAAAACCGGCAGATAAAATCAACTTGGCCCATTCTTTCTCATTTCTCTCTTTTCCAGCGAACATCATCATCATCATATCAAACAGGAGCTGTGCTTCAACTTTTTCATCATCTCTTTTCTCATTCTCCATCACAATGTCTATGATAATCACCTTTCCTACATTTCCTTTGCTTGATATTGCCTCCTTGCATTTACTCAATATTTCTACACATTTCTCATCAGTCCAATCATGCAATACACTCTGGTTGTCATTCAAAGTTACACAATTATCAGAAACACTGAAAGAAAATTAAATATTGTTTGATTTACTGTCACCAAACTAAAATTACATATACTTGATATAAACTAAAAGAATTAATAAGTAGGTTGAATTCCACATTAATTTGCATAATCCAAAAAACTTGCATTAATATATTTGGAATGAAACCTATGAAGTTCACCCAAATCCTCCTCAATGTACCCGCTTACCTGAGCTATATAGATTATTCAGTGCATAAGGTGTAATGCTCCATTTGAATAATTATCAACCCAATTGTCATGCCTTAGAACTTAAAACTTGAAAACAATATTTCAAATCTATTAATTTCCCAATAAGAATTAAAGTCATTCTTCATGAGCTATTAATAGTGTTAATCCTTACACGATATCAAAGCTTATTTCATGAAGTCAAGAGTTTGTTTTTTGCTGCCCTCATTCTAGCTAAACCACACCTCTATACCTAGTTTAAGTTTTAATTAGAATATTAGTTGATCACAATCACAATAAAATCAATTTTGGTACTTGATTATTATCATGTTTTTATTTTTCCGCCTTGATAATCTTGCTAATCATAGTAAATTCACCATGTGATATTATGTGTTTCACTTACTTAAACCCCTGAGAAATTAGTCAAATCAGAAGAGATCAACTTATACAAGATACCCTTCAAATAGCAAGATAACTTGTCCTGACAGTGTGGTAAGAATATTTTACCTTCAACAAACAAGCATTGGTAGGAGGAATTGCTTCAAACATGTCTCCACCAATGTATTTAACGTTTCGCTTCCTTGCAATTCAGCAACAACATGTGGGAGATCAAATACAGTGCAATCCAATTGTGGGAATGCTTTGGCAATGTCCTTTGCCACTGTTCCAGTGCCACCCCCAACATCAACCAACGACTCCAATCCCTTGAAGACTCCTTTACACTTCTCAATCACCACACTGGTAACCAACCGTGAATCACTTGCCATGGCATCATTGAAACTTTGGTTAATTTTAGGCTCATGGGCAGCATAATCCCACAATGTCATCCCATGTGCTGTGTCAAATGGTGTAGGATCATCATTTTGGAACCAAGTAGAGAAATGATGGGATGGCTTTGTGAAAATTGGATCAAGCAAGTTAAGCACGTAAGGTATCAAACTCAAGGGATGGTCCTTAAGCAGGAGTAAAGATGAATCAGTTAGTACAAACCCCACTTCTGGCTCATGCTCAGTAATTTGCTGTTGAGTGAAGAAGCCAAAGTGGATCAAAATACGCATCAAGCGATAGATGCAGCTGGTTTTGGATGGGATGGATTGGTAGTGTAGAAATAAGCTGAGAAAGTGGCATGGGTTGGCCATAGTTGTGGATGATATCTGGTATGCCTAATTCAATTGCACATTTGAGGGACATGGAGTTTATAAAGCCATGCATGTGATTAAGTATATGGATTTGAGATTGAAGTAGTTTGGCAGCATGGTCTTCACTGTGGGCTTCCATGATTTGCTGTATGAGTTTATTGTTTTATGGTGGAAGGTCTATTTATAAAGCTAGTAACAAATCGCACTCAGTAATATAGTGACAAGTTGATTTTTGATAAATATAAAATAAAAATATATCTATCTATACTGTATACAAAATGGATTCCCTTTCCTATCCAATTTGTGTTTTTTCTAAAATGCCATTACGCTCATTTGAAGAAAAATTAATAAAAAGGGTCAAAATGAAAATTTCAATTGTCGCATTTCCCACCTTCTACTGTTTTGATAATAGTTTCATTCTCATGAAAGAATCACATGTCATATATTTATTAGATAAGTGTACTCTAAGAGCGCACAAGAATTTTTCCATTCTCATAGGGATACAACTGCTTTTCTCCTCTTTTTTCTCCCTTCCAGTCTCTCTTCCTCCTTCATCTTCCATTCTCTGCACATTCTTATCCTCTGCCGTTCAACGCATCCTTCCCTGTTTCATTTAGCATCTAACATTTTTCCCTCTCTGTACATCTAACAATATTACTTAAAATAAAGAAATGAACGAAACTAATTGAATGAACCATTTTCCAACTAAATTCACAAATAAAAAAAACCAAAAATAAGAAATGAGGGATGCCACGCTAAAAGGAATTAAACAACAGGCCACAAATAAGAAGAAAACAAAAAAACAAGCAAGAAGCATTAAAAGCAACCAACGAACGCAAAGAAGTTTAGATGAGAAGAAAATTTTGATATTTCTTTGATTGATTTTCTCCCTAATCTTTCTATATTTACATAAGATTCCCGTTCAAGATTGAAAAAAAGACATAACAAAATTACAATATGAGAGAATTTATTATCTTTTTATCAATTATTACCGACATTTATTTATGATGTATTAGTATAATAGAAAAGTGAATTATGTTTACATACATAAAAACAATAATATTATGGTTGACATTTATGCTGACAGGTGGTTTTTTTTGTTTATCATATGTTGACAAGTGCTAAAAGAAAAAAAAAATGAAACAAAAATAAGATCTGAATTGGAAACAAATCATAAATGAAAGTAGGCCGCCCAATGGTCCAGCTGTGAGATAAAGCCCAGTTCCACGTTACTGCTGCCAGATATTTTGCTACAGCATATATCAATTACAAAAGGCTGACCAAAATTTTTTTAAAAAAAGATATCAATTACAAAAAGGAAGGATAAAGGATACATATTATATCTCCCACTCTTTCTAAAGAAGAAAGGAAAATGCATCAAAGACCAAAAAACCTTTTTCTAAAAAAAGGAAACTGCTACGGTTATTTGAGGGATATAAAAAAATAAATTAATATGTTAAATAAAATATTATAAATCTTATATATTATAAAATAAATATAAATAAAATATTATCAACAGTAACATTAAAAAAAAGTTTATATAAAAAATTTGACACCTTTTAAATAAAGTGTTCAATTTAGAGAGAAAAATAAAAAATTATAACCGTTAATAAAAAATTAAGAAAATAAATTTTAACAATATTATAATTTATTATACATATATATTTATTTTTATCATAATCTTAACTATTAATTTTTTTCATTAGTAGTTATAACCTTCTTTGTCCTCCATTATCCAACAACAGAAAGTGCCAACAGGTAATATGTTTGTATTGCCTTTTAGATATAAATTTACTAGTCATCAATGAAGTATTACAAACAATGATAGTGGTCACGATGCCTTTTACTTCTCCCTTTTATGCCATCGACAACTCCACAAACCTCTTTGCTATGGTGTCTATCTTTCTAAGCCTGCTCCCATTCTTAGCCGTGATAACTTTAAAATAGACAAATCAATCAATGAATTATGGTGGCGCAAAAATAATGTAGCATCTAATTAATTAGTTTTATAGACAAATGAAGTAGTTAAATGTTACAAAGGGCTAGCCAAGTAGCTAGTATAGTCTTCCAAATTCCAATACAACACGAATATTGAACATCCAAATACCATGACATATCGCCTTGAAGATTGAGATAACGTATTTGTAATCCTTCTAGAAACAACCAGATTTATTTTTCTATAGATAAACTGCTTATTCAAGCAATAATATGCATTTTACCCTTTTTTTATAGAGGAATTGTCAACGTCTGTGGCAACTTAATTTTATTTTTGCATATAGATTGTTATAGTTTATCATAATTGCAATAATTGCACTGCGACTTATTTATATTTATGTATGTAAATCGTCATGGTGTATGATAATTCATATTCAATATTTTAAAATAATGTAATTGTGTCAATAGAAACAAAGTTCTAACATATCCACAAGTGAAATATTTCCGAAATTAACTTAAAAAGTAAGTTATTTGACTTTTTTTTTTTAAATAAAATTTTTGGGTGAGAAAGTCTTCATATCAGTTTTCTGTAATTTAGTTAAATTTGGTTTCCAATAAAGTAAGATAGAGACTAATGTTTTAAAAATAAGTTTAAATGGACAATTAAAAAAGGTGGTTTAATTCAAGCCACTATATACACTGGTCAAATTACATGATATCGTAAAGACATTTAAAACAAATTATATATAGATAACACAGGCAAATAAGAATGAATGTAAGAGACATAACTTTATATTATATTAGGCAACTGGTATTATTTTTTATTTTTTTCATAAATTTATATAATTTTGGGCCGTCTAACTTTATATTAGCAGAATAAATTTTTAGATATTAATGTTTAAATAAAAAAAAAAACTTTATATTAGCACGAGTCATTGGAAAAGTTGAGAATCCAATTGGTATTTTTAGAAGTCTGTTATCCTTTAGACAATTAAATTAGTTTTCATCCACTTAAGGCAGTGGAACTACCAAGACGGTTTATGGTAGTTCAACACCAACAAGTATGGATCTGTCATCCATTTAACCAATTCAATTAACTATAGCATCGCCAGTATAAGCCCATTTCTTAAACTTATAACAAATACAATCAAGAGAAATGCATTTAAGCCTAAACACTTGTGACTGAAAAGCTGCCCAAAAAGACACAATTGTGGAACCCAATAATGGGTCTTATCAACAATCACTTGTGTCATTTAATTCTGGCTGAATAGCAGGTTGTATAATCAAATCACATATAATGTGCCACAAATTAAAACTATACATTATCATAATCTTATTGCAACTGTAGCACATGTACAATCACAATTTAAGACTTTACTCCGAAAATTATTATTGGCACACCATACATTCAATGAACATCTGAGACGTTACAAAAGTAACAATAATGAATGTAGAATAGAGCTCCTTCTCCACTTCATCGTTTCAAAACTAAGATGTGCTAGCTTTTTGTAGCAACTTTTTAAGGATATACCTCAATGAGAAAAATCTTAAATTTATTACTGGAGTTATCTTAAAGTTACTAAAACCAGCAGAAGAAATCAACTCGGCCAATTCTTTCTCATTTTTCTCTTTTTCAGTGAACATCATCATCAGCATATCAAAAAACAGCTGTGTTTCAACTCTTTCATCATCTCTTTTGTCACTCTCTATCACAATGTCTATGATAAACACCCTTCCATCTTTTTCTTTGCTTCTTGTTGCCTGCTTGCATTTCTTCAATATTTCCTCACATTTCTCATCATTCCAATTATGCAATACACACTAGTTATCATTCAAAGTAACACAATTATCAAAAACACTGAAAGAAAATTGAATATTGTTCGATTTACCATTACCAAAGCAGTCAACTAAAATTAAATATATTTGATTTCAACTAATGGAACTAATGAGTAGGTTAAATTCTGCATTAATTTGCATAATTCATAAATATCATGATTAAATGGATAGTCTAAAAATGTGTTAATATTTTCGAAATTAAACCTATATATCAAGTTCATCCGAATCCTCCTCAATCTATCCGCTTACCAGAGCTAAATAAATTATTTAGTGCTTAAGGTAATGCACCATTTGAATAATTATCAACCTAACTCTCTTGCTTTTGAACTTAAAATTTGGAAACAATATATCTAGTCACTTAATCTGGTCAAGAGTTTTTTTTTTTTTTCCTGCCCTCATTCTAGCTACTACACCTTATACCCAGTTTTTAAGTTTTAATTAGAAGTTGATCACAATCACAATTAAATAAATTTAATTTGTACTTGATTACTATCATGTTTTTTTTCTGCCTTGATGATCAAGCTAATCGTAGTAAATCACCAATGTCATATTATGCGTTCTACTTTTTTAAAACCCTGGAAAACTAAATTTGAAGGTATCAACCTATATAAGATACCTCTCAAACAAGGTCTAGTAGCCCTAAATGAGAAGATTTTACCTTCAAGAGACAGGTATTGGTAGAAGGAATTAGCTTCAAATACGTCTCCTCCTACATATTTAACGTTTTTGCTTCCATGCAAGCCAACAACGACATGTGGGAGATCAAATATAGTGTAATCCAATTGCAGGAAAACTTTGGCAATGTCCTTTGCCACTGTCCCAGTGCCACCCGCAACATCAACCAACGACTCCAATCCCTTGAACACTCCCTTACACTTCTCAATCATCACACTAGTAACCAATCGAGAATCACTTTCCTTGGCATCACTGAAACTTTGGCCAATTTTAGGGTCATGGCCAGCATAATCCCACAGTGTCATCCCATATGCTTTGTCAAATGTTGTAAAGATCATCATTTTGGAACCATGTAGACATATGATGTGGTGGCTTTATGAAATATGGATCAAGCAGGTTAAAGCACGTATGGTATCAAACTCAAGGGATGGTCCTTGAGCAGGAGTAAAGATGAATCAGTTAGTTTAAACCCCACTTCTGGTTCATTCTCAGTAATTTGCTGTTGAATGAAGAAGCCAGAGTGGATCAAAATACGCATCAAGCGATAGATGTAGCTGGTTTTGGATTGGTGGATTGGTAGTGCAGAATGTTAGAAATGTGTCTCATGTTTAATGGGAATTAAGCATGATTTAATTAAAACATGTTAAAGGGCTAAAAGGTAAATTTAGTTGTAAGTTAAGGGAGGTTATGGAAAGGGTACTTAAGTAATTGTTTGATGGGAGCAGTAATCTGATGGTTGTGGGAAGTTGTCCTGGTGATAACTGATGGTTTTGAAATTCAAAATAAACAGATAATTGATGGTTTTGAATTTGAAAGAAATTGATAACTGATGGCTTTGAATTTCAAATTAAACCACCATATATTCAGTCTCTACCCATAAGGATACGCTGAAATTTATTTTTCCATCAAGAAGAGAAAAGCGTAAGCAAGAAAGGGGAAATGACCGATAAAGATTCAACAATCAAGAAGGTTTCACAGATTTGAAGTTTATTCTATATCATGGATAAAGGTTAGTATCATTTATTGATTTAACCTTAATGTAAGTGAAAACCATAAATTCTCAAGATCCCAATTGTATTTTTGTATGATGAACCTTAATGTAGATAACACAAATTTATGTTTACATGTGGTATCAGAGCAAGGTTTGAGAATTCATAATTTTCCATGTATGGTAATTTATGTTTACACCTATTACCCTGTGCCCGACCTAATCTCTTCTGATGCAAATGAAGTTACGACATTAAAGGATCCGGTCCAAGTCCCAGTTGGCCCAGGTACGAGAGGTCGAGCAAAGGAATTCAAGGAAGCACTCAATGGGCTGATTCAAGAAAATCTGGTCTCAATCAAATTTACGGCCCATTGATCATAGCCCATGTTTTCAACAAAGAAGCATCAATGTGATTCAAACCCAACCTAATTGCAGCAGTAAATCTACATGATTTTGGGGCTAAATTGCAGCAGCAAATCTGCATGTTTGGGGGCTGATTGATTTAATCAGATACTTTTCTTTATTTGTTAGAGCTGATTGATTCAATCAGATATTTTCCTTTATTTGTTAGGGCTGATTGATTTAATCAGATACTTTCTTTTATTTGTAGGGCTGATTGATTTAATCAGATACTTTCCTTTATTTGCTAGGGCTAATTGATTCAATCAGATATTTTTCTTTATTTGTTAGGGCTGATTGATTTAATCAGATATTTTCTTTTTATTTGTTAGGACTGATTAATTAATCAGATACTTTCTTTTATTGTAATCAGCCTATTTAAAAGCGTACATGAATGAAAGAAACAACATAATTTTATTCACAAAAATTGAGAGTTTCTCTTTGGTTCTTTGAAGAACTATTCGAACTTATTAGAATCATTCCGTGGCGTTCATAATTCGACTTATCAAACGGAATTTCCACCACCGTTTATGGCGTCTTCAACATACCAAGTTTTTACCTCTGCATAGGTAACGGGTCGAGGTTTTCTATCTAAAAATCTGATTATAGATGGTCGTGGTACCTTAGTTGTTGACGGGTCTCATTATTCTTGGCAAGGTTCGCATCATTTGGTATCAGAGCTTTGGTTCTAAATAAGATTTGCCTATCCCTTTTTTTCGTCTTTCCATTGATTTCCGCCTAGGATTTAAAAAAAAAAGGGATCCAAAAAAGTAAGAAAAAAAATTCATCCAAAAAAAAAATTCGTCAAAAAAAAATTCATATTTCCAAAACCTTCATCAGTTGTTGTTTCTTCGTATTTATACTGTCCTTGGTGTTTTTTACTTTTGAATTACTACAAGTGATTTGATATTATCTGATTAGTTTAAAAAAGAACTGAAAGAAAAATATCGAGTGGAAAGAGGCAAGAGTGGTGAGCATATTAGAGGGTAAAAGCTAAATTGTTTTGAGTGAAACACGAGTGAAATTGAGGGAATCATTCTTTGAGTGAAACACGTGAGGGAGTATCGTGAGGTCCATTGCATTTTGTTCCTAACCTTATTTTACAGATCAACAATGTCACATAACAGTGGTGATAGTACTCAAGGAGTGGCTGATTCAAAGTTATTTATGAAGGTTATGGTGGAAGAGATGAGAAGAATAATGAGGAGTGAATTGGAGCAGGTGCATGAATGGTTGGATAGGGTAGAGAATGAACGTATGGTGCAGCTGCAAAACGTTCATAATGTGCTTAGGAGGGAAAGAGTTCAACCAAGGAAAGTAAATGATGATGAGGACAACGAGTATTATGGGGCTGGTTTTGATGGAGAAGAAGATCAAAATTCAGTGGGTAGTCCTAGGAGATATGGGCAGTTTAGAAAAGTTAGGAATCGGGAAGATAACAATTTGGGCAGTATTAAGATAACAATTTCTTCATTTTAAGGAAAGAATGACCTAGAGGCCTATTTTGAATGGGAGAAGAAGGTGGAGTTGGTATTCGATTGCCACAACTACTCCGAGATAAATAAGGTAAAACTTGCTGCTTTTGAGTTTTCTGATTATGCAATTATTTGGTGGGATCAGTTAGTGTTGAACAGGCGGCGGAATAGAGAGCGTCCGGTTGAGACGTGGGAAGAGATGAAAACAGTGATGAGAAGACGGTTTGAACCCAGCCATTACTACCGTGGGTTGTACCAAAAACTGCAAAGCCTTAGACAAAGTAACCGGAGAGTGGAGGATTATTATCAGGAGATGAAGATTGCTATAATTCGGACTAATGTAGAAGAAGATCAAGAGGCTACTATGGCAAGGTTTTTGCATGGCTTAAATCAAGAAATTCATGATAAGGTCGAGATGCAGCATTATGTGGAGTTGGAAGACATGGTGCACATGGCCATCAAAGTAGAGCAACAACTTAAGAGGAGGGTAGTACACGTGCAGTACATAGTTCGGGTTCTTCTCCATGGAAACGAATTATGTAAAGAAAGAAGAAAGGCTAGCTGTAAAACCCAAAAACTAAGCAAAACAAGAAACAACCAGCCATGGTTCTCAAGGTAAATCCTGACCCTTACACATCTCGAAATCGTGACATTAAGTGTTTCAAATGTCAAGAAAGGGGTCACATAGCAAGCCAATGCCAGAACAAAAGAGTCATGGTGATTACGGGATAATGGTGAGATTGAAACCGACGATGAATCGGAGCCCGACCCTATGCCACCATTAGAGGATGCGGATGAGGAAGAATATGCAGCCGAAGGAGAATTGTTGGTTGCAACAAGAGCTTTAAGCGTGCAAGTCAAAGAAGATGAAGAGGTGTAGCTAGAAAACATCTTTCATACTAGATGCAACGTGCAAAACAAGGTATGTAGTCTGATTATTAATGGAGGTAGTTGTACTAATGTTGCTACCACTACTTTGGTGGAAAAATTGGGGCTGTCAATAATTAAACATCCCGACCTTATAAATTGCAATGGCTCAACGATAATGGAGAGTTAAGGGTGACTAAACAAGTATTTGTGTCATTCTACATTGGAAATATGAAGATGAAGTTTTGCACGATATAGTTCTGATGCAAGCTGGACACTTGTTATTGGGCCGACCTTAGCAATTTGATCAGCAAGTTAAGCATGATGGCTTTACTAACAAATACTCTTTTGTGCTCAATCAGAGAACCATCACTCTTGTTCCGATGACACCAAAGCAAGTTTATGAAGATCAAGTGAGATTACAGAGAGAGTGATCAAAAGAAATAGAGTGATCAAAAGAAAAAGAGTGAAAGTGAACAAAAGAAAAAGAGTGAAAATCAGAGAGAGGCCGAGAAAATGAAAGAGTAAAAAAAAAAATCAAAATTTGGCCATTGAGAGAAAATCAGAGAGAGAACAAGAGAATTTCTATGCAAAAGCAAGTGAAATTAAGCGAGCAATGTTTGCAAATCAACTAATGATTGTACTTTTGTACAAAGAGGCATTTTTGAACACTAATGAAAATTGACCCCGCTTTACCTAGTTCTGTTGTTTCTCTTTTGCAGGAGTTTGATGATGTCATTTCTGAAGAGATTCCACATGGTTTACCACCTATTCGAGTGATTGAACATCAAATCGATTTTGTGCCCGGTGCTTCCATTCCAAACTGACCAGCCTACCGAACTAATCCCGAGGAGACAAAAGAATTACAAAGGCAGGTTAGTGAATTGATGGAAAAAGGGTACGTGAGAGAAAGCATGAGCCCATGTGCCATTCCGGTGATTTTAGTTCCTAAGAAGGATAGGACATGGAGAATGTGTGTTGATTGTCGAGCCATCAACAATATAACGGTAAAGTATCGACATCCTATTCCTCGCTTAGATGATATGCTAGATGAACTGCATGGTGCTTGTATATTTTCCAAGATTGATCTAAAAAGTGGTTATCATCAAAAAAAATGAAAGAATGAGATGAATGAAAAACTGCTTTTAAAACAAAACATAGTTTATATATGAGTGGTTAATGATGCCATTTGGATTAACTAATGCACCAAGTACTTTTATGCGATTAATGAACTATGTCTTACGTGCTTTTCATAGGCAGATTTATTGTCGTCTATTTTGATGATATACTCATTTATAGTAAAAACTTAGATGATCATGTTAAGCACTTAAGATCTGTTTTAGAAGTGTTAAGAAAGGAAAAGTTGTTTGTTAAACTTAAGAAGTGCATCTTTTACACCGATAAGCTTGTGTTTCTTGGTTTTGTTGTGAGTGCACAAGGAATACAGGTGGACGAAGAAAATATTCACGCCATTCAAGAGTGGCCAATGCCCACTTCTGTAAGTTAGGTAAGAAGTTTTCATGGCTTGGCGAGTTTTTACAGACGCTTTATTCGGAACTTCAGCAGCATTGCAGCGCCCTTGATAGAAGTCATCAAGAAAGAATGTTCCATTCAAATGGGGAGGGGAACAAGAGAAGGCATTCAAACTCATCAAGGAAAAATTAACTAATGCACCTTTACTTGTTTTACCTAACTTTGCTAAAACATTCGAAATTGAGTGTGATGGTTCAGGTATAGGCATTGAAGGTGTTTTGATGCAAGAGGGAAGGCCGATTGGTTACTTTTAGCGAGAAATTGAGTGGGGCAGCCCTAAACTATCCCACTTATGACAAAGAATTATACGCATTGGTTCGAACTCTAGAGACTTGGCAGCACTACCTTTGGCCTAAGGAGTTTGTGATTCACACTGATCATTGAGTCCTTGAAGCATCTGAAGAGTCAACACAAGTTGAGTAGAAGATATGCTCGATGGGTAGAGTTCTTTGAGACATTCCCATATGTTATCCGATATAAACAAGGTAAGGAGAATGTGATAGCTGATGCACTTTCTCGAAGGTTCGTGTTAATCTCTACTCTTGACGCAAAATTACTTGGTTTTGAACACATTAAAGAATTGTAGCCTTTTGACCAAGATTTTTATGAGGAATGTAAGAATTGTGAGGAAAAGGGCGTGGGAAAGTTTTTTAGGCATGAAGATTTATTGTTTCGAGAAAATAAGTTGTGTGTGTCTAATTGTTCATTACGAGACTTATTGGTAAGGGAAATCTATAGTGAGGGTTAATGGGACATTTTGGAGTTGCCGAGACTTTAGAGATGTTTTGCAGGAACACTTCTATTGGCCACACATGAAACGAGATGTCTAGAGGATTTGTGGTAGATGTGTCACATGTAGGCAAGCTAAGTCTAAAATGCAGCTCAATGGTTTTGTATACTCCTTTGCTAATTCCTAGTGAACCTTGGATTGATATTTTGATGGATTTTGTGTTAGGTTTGCCTAGGTTTAGATAAGGAAGAGATTCAATATTTGTGGTTGTGGATAGATTCTCTAAGATGACACATTTTGTTCCATGTCACAAAATGAATGATGCTTCACATGTTGCTGATTTGTTCTTTAGGGAGGTTGTGAGATTACATGGTATGCCTAGGACAATTGTTTCGGATAGAGATACTAATTCTTGAGTTACTTTTGGAAGACTTTGTGGTGCAAGTTAGGAACTAAGCTCTTGTTTTCTACTACGTGTCACCCACAAACTGATGGTCAAACTGAAGTAGTAAATAGGACTTTATCAACTTTGTTGAGGGCTATCATTAGGAAAAAATATCAAAAAAATAGGAAGAGTGTTTACCACATGTCGAGTTTGCTTATAATTATACTATTCATTCGGCTACTAAATTTTCACCTTTTGAAATTGTATATGGATTTAATCCTTTGACTCCATTGGATTTATCTCCTTTACCTTTTTCTGAGTATGTGAATTTAGATGGCGAAAAGAAAGCTAAATTTGTCAAATAGATCCATGAGAAGGCAAGACTCAATGTTGAGCGGAGAACGGAGCAATATGCAAAACAAGCCAACAAGGGGTGTTCATAAGCTGATTTTCGAGCTTGGAGGATTGGGTTTGGTTGCACATGCAGCAAGAGAGAATTTCCTGTTCAAAGGAGTTCCAAACTACTTTCGAGAGGATATGGTCCTTTTCAAGTCCTCGAGCATATCAATGACAATGCCTACAAAACTGGATTTACCAGGTGAGTACAATGTTAGTGCTACTTTTAATGTTACTGACTTGACTCATTTTGATGCAGGTGATAATTTGAGGACAAATCCTTTCAAGAGGAGAGGAATGATGCAACTGAAGTTACAACATTAAAGGATCTGGTCCAAGTCCTAGTTGGCCCAGGTACGAGAGGTCGAGCAAAGGAATTCAAGGAAGCACTCAATGGGCTGATTCAAGAAATTTGGTCTCAATCAAATTTACGGCCCATTGATCATAGCCCATGTTTTCAACAAAGAAGCATCAATGTGATTCAAACCCAACCTAATTGCAGCAGTAAATCTACATGATTTGGGGGCTAATTGCAGCAGCAAATCTGCATGTTTGGGGGCTGATTGATTTAATCAGATACTTTCCTTTATTTGTTAGAGCTGATTGATTCAATCAGATATTTTCCTTTATTTGTTAGGGTCGATTGATTTAATCAGATACTTTCCTTTATTTGTAGGGCTGATTGATTTAATCAGATACTTTCTTTTATTTGCTAGGGCTGATTGATTCAATCAGATACTTTCCTTTATTTGTTTTGCTTTATTTGTTAAGGCTGATTGATTTAATCGGATATTTTCCTTTATTTGTTAGGACTAATTGATTTAATCAGATACTTTCCTTTATTGTAATCAGCCTATTGAAAGGCATACATGAATGAAAGAAATAACACAGTTTTATTCACAAAAATTGAGAGTTTCTCTTTAGTTCTTTGAAGAACTATTCGAACTTATCGGAATCATTCCGTAGCATTCATAATTCGACTTATCAAATGAAATTTCCACCACCGTTTGTGGCGTCTTCAACATACCAAGGTTCTTACCTCTGCATAGGTAACGGGTCGAGGTTTTCCATTTAAAAATCTGATTGTAGACAGTCATGGTACATTAGTTGTTGACGGGCCTCGTTATTCTTGGCGAGGTTCGCATCATCTTCTTCAAAGCTCAGTTCCTCTGCTTCTGCAACTTCTTTAAGATATTTGCAATTTATCCTCTGGTGTGCAATAAAATCCCTTTTTGGCAATTCTGAGAGGCAAATTCATGTTTTTCCTTTTTCCCATTGTTTCTGCAACCTTGAGTTTTGGCAAGAAAATAAAGTAAAAGGGACGAGGGTGGGTGGCAGTGGCAGGTGTACGTACATAACATAAACCCACCACAAACCCCTTCTCTCTCTCTCTCTCTCCTTCTCTCTCTACACCTACGCGTACTCTACGACGCGTTCAGGTGTTACAGCAACAATAACAGCATGCACGCCACCTGCTGGCATGGTAATGGAGGTGAGAGAGAGAGGGAAGGGTCCGAAAGTGTTAAAAAAAAAAGAATTTATATTATATTCTCTAATTGTTTATGAAATGTTTGAATTTTGAAATTAATGTATGATAGATTTGTTAACCACCAATGTAGTCAAATCTTTTATGAGTTAATTTAATTCCAAATAGTATGATGATATTTCAATTACCATAATTTTGATACTATTAAATAAAATGAAAATTATTATTTTTTATGTGTGAATTGAAGTTCATTATTATAAAACAGTTAAGAATCAACCCAAAGGTTGATTGCTTGTCTTTATAATAAATGAACATGAATGTTGGTGATGTAAAATATACTATTAGTTATATTTATGTATCTAAAGATAATAAATATTTCTAGTTAGTGTATACATCATTGTCAAATTATGTGAAATTTATATTAGCATCATTATGTTGAATGTTGTGTATTGATGGATTGCCCAAAGGTGAACATCAATATGCATTGTATGAAATGTATCTGAATCTGTAAAGCATATTGATGTGTATGTATGTATAACTCAAAGTATTAATGTTTTCAAATTTTATTCCTTACAGTACCAGTTGCTACACATTTGTTGTTCTCAACTGTTGTAGTTTTTAATAGACTCAACTTCTCTGAATGGAATGAGCAAAATCCAATTTTACCTTGGGGTAATGGATCTGGATTTGGCTCTTAGAGAAGAGAAACCTGGTGCTATTACTGCTACAAGTACTGAAGAGGAAAAGGTCCATTATAGAAACTGGGAAAGATCCAACAGGTTGAGTCTGATGTACATACGAATGAGCATTGCCAGCAACATTAAGTCAGCTCTTCCACAAACTGAAAGTGCCAAAGAAAATGATAAAGCTTGTGGAAGAGCGTTCCCAAACTGCTGATAAGTCTCTTGCTGGGATTACTAATGATACACTGATCACCATGAAATTTGATGGTTATCGTACTATGCATGAGCATGTTATTGAGATGACAAACATTGAAGCAAGACTGAAGTCATTGGGGATGGATGTGCATGAAAAAAATTTCTTGGTGCAGTTCATCCTGAACTCATTATTGGCTGAAGTATGGTCCTTTCCAAATGAACTATAATACCATGAAAGACAAATGGAATATGCATGAATTGCACAGTATGCTAGTTTAGGAGGAAACCAGACTCAAGAACCAGGGAATTGCATTCCATCAATTATGTTAAACATCAAGGAGCTGAAAAGAAAAGCGGCAAGAAACTTGAGAAGAAGGGAAAAGGACCCTAAAGACCAATGAGACCTTCCTCTTCTCAAATCTACAAGAAGGAATCTTGTGGAAACAGATGCCATTTCTATAGAAAGACTAGGACATTTCCAAAAAGGATTTCCTGAAACGTAAGGCTTAGTTTGAAAAGAAAGGTAAGCCTAGTGCTTATGTATGTTTTGAATCAAATTTAGCTAAAGTTCCTTATAATACTTAGTGGATTGATTCTGGATATACAACTCATGTTTCTAATACGATGCAGGGATTCCTTACAATTCAAACCACAAGGCCAAATGAAAAGTTTATCTTTACGGGCAATAGAGTGAAAGCTCTAGTAGAAGCTGTTGGGACCTATCGTTTGATTCTTGACAATAGATATCATTTGACTTATGTGAAACTCTTTAGGTACCTAGTATATCTAGGAATTTAGTTTCAATATCCAAACTTGATAAAGCTGGATACTCTTTTAAATTTAGTAGTGGTAGTTTCGGTTGTACAAACATAATCATTTGATTGGTAATGGTACATTATGCGATGTTTATATAAGTTGAGTCTTGATAATCTTTATGCTGAAAACACTTATGACCTTGCATCATAATGTTGGTATTAAATGTAGTTTAATGAATGAACGTTTTGCTTACTTGTGGCATAAACGTTGGGAACATATTTCCAAGAAAGAATGAAAATATTGGTATAGAATGAAATCCTTCCGGATTTAGATTTTACTGATCTGAATGTATGTGTGGATTATATTAAAGGTAAACAAACAAAAACACACAAAGAAAGGAGCCACAAGAAGCACTCAACTTCTTGAAATTATACACACTGATGTATGTGGGCCTTTTGATGTTAATGTTTTTAATAAAGAAATATACTTTATCACCTTCATTGATGATTATTCACGTTATGGTTATGTCTATTGCTATATGATAAATCTCAGGCTGCAAATGCTTTGGAGATTTACATTGATGAAGTTGAAAGGCAATAGACAGAAAGGTGAAAATTGTCAGATCTGATAGCGGTGAGAGTATTATGGAAGGTATGATGAAAGCGGACAACATCAGGGTCCATTTGCTAAATTCCTTGAAAGAGAGGCATATGTGCTCAATATATAATGTCAGGTGTACTACAACAAAATGGTGTGTCAAAAAGGCGTAATAGAACTTTGTTAGATATGGTTAGGAGTATGTTAAGCAAATTCTTCTCTACCCATTTCATTGTGGACTTATGCTCTAAAAAAACTGCCATGTATGTGTTAAATAGGGTTCTAGTAAGGCAGTTCTAAAGACTCCTTTTGAACTGTGGACTGGAAGGAAACCTAGTCTAAGGCACCTGCATGTTTGGGGTTGCCAGGCAGAAATTAGATACTATAATCCCAATGAAAGAAAACTAGATGCAAGAACAATTAGTGGTTATTTCATTGATTATCCAGAAAAGTCGAAAGGGTATAGATTTTATTATCCTAATCATACAACAAGGATTATTGAAACTGAAAATGCTAAGTTCATTGAGAATGGTGAAGTTAGTGGGAGTGAAACACTACGTAAGTGGAGATTCAAGAATTGAGAGTACAAGTTCCCTTGACTTATGTCTCTAATAAAGTTGTTATTCCTCATGTTGATGTACCATTAATAATAATGAAGAACAACAAATAATTGATCCCACTACTCACAATGAAGTTACAGTAAATGAACCGAATGAGCCCATAGTAGAAGAACCATAACAAATAACATTAAGAAGATCTCAAAGAGAAAGGAAATCCGCTATTTCTAATGACTATGTGGTATATCTACAAGAATCTAAAATTGACTTAGGAATGAAAGATAATCCAGTTACGTTTTCACAAGTCATGAATAGTAATAATGGTAAAAAATGGTCAAATGCCATAAAAGAGAGTTGAAATCTGTGGAACAGAATGAAGTTTGGGACCTTGTTGAGTTACCAGAAGGTTGTAAGAGAGTTAGATGTAAATGAGTCTTTAAGACCAAACGTGACTCTCATGGATAATTAGAACGTTACAAGGTCAAACTAGTTACAAAAGGATTCACTCAGAAAGATGGCACTGATTATAAGGAAACCTTTTCACCAGTCTCCAAGAAGGATTCTTTAAGAATCATTATAGCATTGGTGGCTCATATGATTTAGAACATACACCAAATGGATGTGAAAACTTTTCTAAATGAATTTAGATGAATGTGACATGGACCAAACCAATGGATGGTAAGTTATAAAATCGAAAAGAGCACATGTATGCAAACTTAAGAAAATCAATATACGGACTTAACAGCTTCACGATAATGGTACCTTAAGTTTAACGATACCGTTGTTCCTTTGGATTTAAAGAAAATACCGTTGATCGTGTTATATATCTTAAGGTCATGGGAGTAAGTTATATTTTTGATTCTGTATGTTGATGACATCTTGCTTGCAACTAATAATCTTGGTCTTTAGAGTGAGACTAAGATATTTCTTCTCTAGTAACTTGAAATGAAAGATATAGGTGAGGTAACCTATGTGATTGAGATAGAGATATTCTGTAACAGATCACAAGGATTGTTAGGGTTGTCTCAGAAAGCATATATTAATAAAGTTTTAGAGAGATTTAGAATAGAAACGTGCTCATCATCTCTGATTCCAATTCAGAAAAGAGACAAATTTAGTCTCATGCAATGTCCTAAGAATGATTTTGGAACGGAAAGAATGGAAGCAATTCCATATGCATCACTTGTTAGGAGCTTAATGTATGCTCAGACTTATTACAAGACCAGATATCAGTTTTGCAGTTGGAATGTTAGGAAGATACTAGAGTAATCCTGGTATGGATCATTGGAAAGTTGCAAAGAAAGTTCTGAGATATTTACAAGGAACAAAGAATCACATGCTTACTTATAGGAAATCCAACAACCTTGAGGTCATTGGATATTCAGATTCAGACTTTGTCAGATGTGTGGATACAAGAAAATCCACTTTTGGCTACTTATATCTTTTAGCTGGAGAGCTATATCATGAAAAGTACAAAGCAGTCTGTAATTGCTGTATCCACTATGGAAGCTGAATTTGTGGCATGCTTTGAGGCCATGGTTCAGGCTAAATGGCTACGAAATTTTATTTCAGGGCTTGGATTGGTCGACAAGTATTGATAGGCCGCTGAAAATTTATTATAACATTCCGCAGCAGTCTTCTTTTCTAAAAACGACAAGTATTCTAAAGGTGCTAAGCATTTGGAGTTGAAATACTTTGCCGTTAAAGAAGAGGTTCAGAAACATAGAGTGTCAATAGAGCATGTTAGCACCGATCTTATGATAGCTAATTCTTTGACAAAGGGAATTACAGCCCAAGATATTATTGGTCATGTGTATAGTATGGGCATTATGTCTGCTAGCAAATGTTAAACATTATTGTTATTATTGGTTATTGACACTCTGAGCTCATTAAATATAAGTTTATGAAATTTTTCTGTTTTCAAATTTATGTATACATGCATGTATGAATGATGATGTTGAAATATAGGATTTGTCTCTAATAGAGACATTATTGTTGAACATAATGTGTACTTCCTATTAAAGTATCATGTTTGGGAGAAAAGCTAATATAGTGGTACATGGAAGGAACTATGTCGTTTTGATAGTGTAGAACCGCCATGACTCTTGTTAGTTTTATTCCTAATTATGAATTATGATGCAACCAATATATGAAACCTTTAGGCGAGTTTATGCGCATTTAAAGTTGATATTTTATTAAATCATGAAATGACATTCACCACATGAGCAAGTGGAAGAATGTTAGAAATGTGTCTCATGTTTAATAGGAATTAAGCATGATTTAATTAAAACATGTTAAAGGGCTAAAAGGTAAATTTAGTTGTAAGTTAAGGGAGGTTATGAAAAGGGTAATTAAGTAATTGTTTGATGGGAGCAGTTATCTGATGGTTGTGGGAAGTTATCCTTGGTGATAACTGATGATTTTGAAATTCAAAATAAACCGATAATTGATGGTTTTGAAATTTGAAAGAAACCGATAACTGATGATTTTGAATTTCAAATTAAACCCCCATATATTCAGTCTATACCCATAAGGATACGCTGAGATTTATTTTTCCATAAATAAGAGAAAAGCGTAAGCAATAAAGGGGAAGAAACCGATAAAGATTCAACAATCAAAAAGGTTTCGCAGATCTGAAGTTTATTCCGCATCATGGATAAAGGTTAGTAACATTTATTGATTTAACCTTAATGTATGTGAAAACCATGAATTCTCAAGATCCCAATTGTGTTCTTGTATGATGAACCTTAATGTAGAGACACAAATTTATGTTTACACAGAAATGAGATGAGAAAGCGGCATGGGTTGGCCATAGTTGTGGATGATAGCTGGTATGCCTAATTCAATTGCATATTTTAGGGATGTGGTGTTTACAAAGCTAAGGCATGTGATTGAATATATGGATTTAGATTGAAGTGGTTTTGGTAACATGGTCTTCACCGTGGGCTTCCATAATTTGCTGTCTAAGTTTATTGTTTTGTGGTGGAAGGTCTATTTATAAAGCAAGCAACAAGTCGAATACCCAGTAGTGCCAAGTTGATTTTGATGAACATAAAAGAAATAAAGAAATATAATAGCAATATTGCAGTTTTTATTCTTTAGTTCTCTTTAGGTTAAACATGTTAGCTTTTTTTTTTTTTTTTTTGGTTGAGAAAGTTTAGGTAGAGGATAAGTTACTTCATTCTGTGGCTTATGTTACAAGCTTCAACAAGACTTATAATAGTAAACACAAAATGCCTACCAAAGAGAATTCCAATATGTAGGGACATTTGAGAATATGCAGCTGGATCCTATAATTTGAGATAACTCTCATTGGTTTAGCTTAAAAAATTCATGAATTTTTTCTTTTTAATTATGTCTTTTAACCTTACCAATGCATTTTTCTATAGTCAAAGGTAAGAGTGCCACATTGTTGTAACTAACTCAATGTTTATATATATGTTATTTACACCTTATATTTTATATCCTAATCACAAATTCGATCCTAGTATACGATTGTGCAAACAAAATGGGCCAAGAACCGACTTCATTTGAGTCATCTATTAAATTTTTTATCTAAATCTGTTGTTAGAAATTGGAATAAGCTAGAGAAATATATGTATTATTGTATTTACAACCAGGATTCCTCTTTCTGAAAGGATATGAGATTGAGATTGCATCAGGATAGATTTCAGATACTAAATTCTCAGGAAATTAAAAGATTATATATACTCTGCACTGCATGCGTAATGCAAGCTTCCACCATCATATTGTGCACATTATTTTGTTTCTATCAATGAAGTCCAGCAACTCAAAACTTAAAACTTTAATACTCTCACAGCAGCCTCTTCAAAGTTCAAACTAACTGTAATTTTTATTCTGGGAACAAATTACAAGGCTTTTATTTTGTTTAGACAAATTATTTAAGCTAAGAATCAGGGAAAACAATGACATAATCTTCCGGTGACTATAAGCAGGGAGATGTTCGTATACAGAGAAGTTTAGATGAGAAGAAAATTCTGATATTTCATTTGGTTGATTCTCTCATTCTCTGACTTTCCTATTTTTACGTAAGAATCCTATCCAGCAATGAAAAAAGGCATCACAAAATTACAATCCGAAGAGAATTTGTATCCTGTCAACTATTGCTGACCTCCATGCTGACAAGTGAAAGAAAGAAACAAAAATAACATGAAAACAAAATAACATCTAAAATGAAAACAAAACATAAATCAAAGTAGGAATTGACTTTACTCTCAATTTTTGTATTTAAAGTAAATAATAATAAATGAACAAAACAAATAGTAATTAATTTAATCATCATCATCCTTCGTAACGAATTTCGTAGAAATCAATTCGTGATACTAGTTATTTTCCTTTTCCGCAAATACAAATAAACACATTTTTAAATCAATTTTTTGTTTTTAGTATAAATAAAAACAGAAAACAATCAAACCAAAACGCGCTCTAGAAAATCAACTTTTCTTTCTCTATGGTCCCTCTATTTATTGTGTAATTATAAGAACACCCTGTAGTCATATTTCACTTTGACGGTTTTTCATAATTTAAACGTACATTATCATACATAAAGGTCACCCACCGTACCCTTAACAATCACCATGGGTCACTCACACATGATGCTATATTTATCTGATCACTCACACATCATAGGATTAACAAACAATTATCATAAACTTTCAATACTCAGAATAACCCACCCTTTTTTGACATTTGACATAAAAAAAAAAAAAACCTATAGAATAGCATAGAAAATGAAGAACTCAAGCTATTCTGAGATTATTAGTTCTTAAATTTTGGTTGGGCCCAACTTAGTACATTTTTTCCTCTGAAGGCAATCAACATAAAAATATAGATAGGGAATACAGAAGTTTTATACTTTAAAAGTTCAGAATGATTCAATAACAATTTTATCAGAATTGGTACGGCAAAATTTGACTTTAGGCATTAATGATATAACAACTATTACTATAATTATAAGTGGTTAACAAATAATTAACACAAGTTAGTTAGTTTGTTAACCACTAACTATAGTTGATTGAGTGGGTAATAAAATTAATGCATAGACGTGACAGCATATAAGATATATATAAGTTTTGTAATAGTACCCATTCCAAAATGAAAGATAAAATTGATACGACAAGGTGAAAAAGAAAACAATGAAAAGATAAATAAAATAATCATAATACTCATCACCCAATACGTTCACCAGCTAGAAACTCATGAAAGACAAATAAAAGAAGAACGAAACGAACCACTAATATCCATTCAATTGATAGAGATGCCACAATTGTTAATATGTCAACGTCGGCTAAACAATGCCTTTGATTTTACATGAGTTTTTGTTAACATATGTATTTAATTCATCTTAATTACTTAAAAAATTATTAAATATATTTTAAGTTTTTAAGACATTAAATGTTTGTACTTTTTATTTAATAGGTTTTAAGACATAAAATGTTGGGACAATTAAAAATGATGGTTTATAATTTAAGCCATTATACTTGGTCAAATTACATGATATCATAAATACATTTAAAACAAATTAAATAAATTATATATAATTATATATATATAAATTTATTGGAAAATTGAAAGTTAAATGACACAGGCAAATAGAATGAACGTAATTGGAATATTATTTTTATATTTTTAGTTTTTTTCATAATTTAATATAATTTTGGGTATATAGCTTTATATTAGCATGAGTCATTAGAAAAGTCGACAATCCATTTACTCTCTTGTCATCTACTTAAAGCTCATTTGGTTTAATAGTAAATTAGCGTTTGAGAGCGCGTTAAAGTGTAGTAGTCTTTTCTTTCCTTTTTATGAACACATGTTGGCGTTTGTGCAACACTAATACAAACATGCAATTAATTATTAACTAATTCATCCACAACATTACCGGTATAAATCAATTTTTGATTTTTGTCCAAGGTATTCCATATGTAGACATTGCTTAAAGTTTTAAACTTATTGCAAATATAATAAAATCACATAATATGCCACAAATTAAAACTATACATTATCATAATCCTATTGTAACTGTAGCACATGTATATCCACAATTTAAGAGTTTACTCCCAAAATAATTATTGCACTTCATACATCCAATGAACATAAGAGACGTTACCAAAATAGTAATAATCAGTATGTAGAATCCTGCTTCTCCACTTGACCACTTTAGTAATAATTTATTGAGGATAGACCTCAATGAGAGATCTTAAACCTATAACGCGAGTTATCTTAAAGTTATTAAAACCAGAAGAGAAAATCAACTCGGCCCATTCTTTCTCATTTCTCTCTTTTCCGGTGAATATCATCATCATCGCCATATCAAGGAAGAGCTCTGTTTCAACTTTATCATCATCTCTTTTTTTGCTTTCCATCATAATGTCTATGATAATCACCCTTCCATCTTTTCTTTTGCTTCTGATTGCCTCCTTGCATTTCTTCAATATTTTCACACATTTTTCATCGTTCCAATTATGCAATACACACTGGTTGACATTCAAAGTAACACAATTATCAAAAACACTGAAAGAAAATTGAATATTGTTTGATTTACAGTTACCGAATCAGTAAACTAATTAAATATACATATGCTTGCTATCAACAAGTAGAAATACTAAATAGATTAGCTTCCACATTAATTTTTGGAAAAATTGAAGTACTCAGAATTAAACCTATGAAGGTCACCCAAATCCTCCTCAATCTATCCACTTACGTGAGCTAAATATATTATGTAGCGCGTAAGGTGTGATGCACCATTTGAATAATTATCAACCCAACTCTCAATCTCGCCTTAGAACTTGGAAAGAGCATATCAAATCAATTAATCTTCCAATGAGAAATAAAAAGCATTCTTCATAAACTTTTAATAGAGTTATTTCAGGAAGTGGTCAAAGAGTTTGTTCTTTACTGCTCTCATTCTTGTAGAACTAGTATCCCTCTCTACCTAAAAGTTTTAATTAGAAGTAGATCACAATCACAAATTCACAATAGAATCAACTTTGCACTTTATTATTACTGTGTTCTTGTTTTTCTTTCTTGATAATAATGCTATAGTAAATTCACATGTCATATTATGTGTTTAACTTATTTAAACCCTTGAGAAATTAAATCACGAAAGATCAACCTAGATACAGTATGTACTTGTCCTGTTGAGAATATTTTACCTTCAAGAAACAAGCATCAGTAGGAGGAATTGCTTCAAACATGTCTCCTCCTACGTATTTAATGTTTTCGCTTCCTTGCAAACCAGCAACAACATGTGGGTGATCAAAGACAGTGCAATCCAATTGTGGGAATGCTTTGGCGATGACCTTTGCCACTGTTCCAGTACCACCCGCAACATCAACCAATGACTCCAATCCCTCGAACACTCCCTTACACTTCTCAATCACAACATTGGCAACCAATCGAGCATCACTTGCCATGGCATCATTGAAGCCTTGATTAACTTTAGGCTCATGGCCACTATAATCCCACAATGTCATCCCATGTGCTGTGTCAAATGCTGTAAGATCATCATTTTGGAACCATGTAGATAACTGATAACATGGCTTTATGAAAGTTGGATCAATCATGGCTTGCAAGAAAGGTCTCAAACTCAAGGTATGGTCCTTGAGCAGGAGTAAAGATGAATCAGTTAGTGCAAACCCCACTTCTGGTTCATTCTCAGTAATTTGCTGTTGAGTGAAGCCAGAGTGGATCAAAATACGCATCAAGCGATCGATGTAGCTGCTTTTGGATTGGTGGATTGGTAGTGCAGAAATGAGATGAGAAAGTGGCATAGGTTGGCCATAGTTGTGGATGATATCTGGTATGCCTAAGCCAATTGCACATTTGAGGGTTATGGTGTTTATAAAGCTAAACATGTGATTAAATATATGGATTTGAGATTGAAGTGGTTTGGCAGCATGGTCTTCACCGTGGGGTTCCATCATTTGCTGTCTGAGTTTATTCTTTTGTGGTGGAAGGTTTATTTATAAAGCAAGCAACAAGTCGAATACCCAGTAATAGTGTCACGTTGATTTTGATGGCTTTCGTAATTTGCCGTCCGAGTTTATTGTTTTGTGGTGGAAGGTCTATTTATAAAGCAAGCAACAAGTCGAATGCCCAGTAATAGTGTCAAGATTTTGATAAACATAAAAGAAATAAATATATATAATAGCAATATTGCAATTTTTATTCATTTGTTCTCTTTGGGTTAAACACGTTAGTTTTCTTTTCTTTTCTTTTTTTGTCAAGAAAAGTTTAGGAAAAAGAGAGGTTCACTCAATTTATGGTCTATGCCACAAGTTTTAGTGAGAATCTATAGTGCAACTTACAACTTATAAATCGCTTACAAATGAAAAATTATAACATGTTGGAATCAAATTCAAAATCTTTTAGAATACACAATTTGATCCTATAATTTTAGCCAACTCTCATTGGTTTGACTTAATAATTCATGAATTTTTTTTTCTTTTTATGACTTTTAACCTCACCAATACATTTTTCTATAGTCAAAGGCAAGAGTACCAAAATTGTTGTATTTAATTAACTCAATGTTTTATACATGTTCATTTATACATTATATTTTATATTCTAATCACAAATTTGATATGCCAACTTTTTTTTTTCCCAACAATTCGATATCCTAACTTTAAATTCGATTCTAGCAATACTGTACAAACAAAACTGGCCAAGAACCGGACTTTATTTGAGTCATCTATTAAATTTTTTATACAAATATGTTATAAATTGGAATAAGCTAAGAGAAACATATGTATTATTGTGTATTCACAACCAGGATTTCCTCTTTCTGAAATGATATGAGGCCAGTGTAAATTTGGATTCGCAGGTTTTAAGAGAAAAAGTCATTATAACCAAACCAATCAATTTTTTTATATTAAGAATCAATCGGTTTTATTTTAAATAACGAATTCGAACTGAACCAAATCATTTTTAATTCAATTTAATTCGGTTTCGGTGCAATTGGTTTTTGAACAAGTACTCTTTCTTTTGTTTCAAATAATTTACATCAAACTTTACTTAATTTTTCATGACCTAATTAACATAAAATTACTTAAAAATCTTAATATAAATAATCAAATATATTTTAACAATAAATTAACTTACTAAAAAATTTTTATAAGTACGTAAGTTATAAACATATATATATAAGTTTGGTTTGGTTTAATTTTAAAAATAAAAACTAAAAATTGAACCAAATCGATTAGTTTTCATAAAAAGAGAATCAAATAAAATTGATTAATTTTAATTTTATTGAGTTTTTGATTTTTTTTATTTGATTTTTTTAGTTTAAATTGATCTAGTTTGATTTTTTTTTTTTTAGTAATATGATTTGGTTCCATTTTGAACACCCTTACTTTACTGTGCATGGTCTCCGCACTACATGTAATGGAAGCTTGCAGACTAGGCAACCCACCATCATCTTGTGCACATTATTTTGTTTCGTATTTGGATACTTTACCGTAATAAGATGGTCTTTTTGGAAATAAGTTGATACAATCATGATGGATTATAGAATTCATTATTTATATTGAGTATAAAATATATATTTCTTTCTCTAACAGGATCCTATTCTTTTTTTTAACAACAGGAAAAAATTTTAATCCTTTTGTTTCTATCAATGAAGTCCTACAACTCAAAACCTAAACTATTGGATAGAAGAGTATAAAAAAAAAAAAAGAAAAAGAAGAGTTTTATTTACATTTCTAAATTAAGAGAATTATAGAATATTTTAAAAATTAAAAATTGAAAGATAAAAAAATTACTTAATAATTTCTCGTTTCAGTATATGTTTTGTATAACTTTTTTTAGAAAAAAAATATTTTTATAAAAAAAATTTTAAAAAAATTTTAATTATAAATTATTTTAACCTCAAAATAACTTAATTCAAAAAGACATTTATTCTTTTATTTTTAAAAAATTTTTAAATAAAGAGAATTTTTATTAAAATAAAAATTTTAACTTTTTTTTCTTTCTTTCTTTCTTTCTTTCTTTCTTTCTTTCTTTCTTTCTTTCTCTGATCTCTTCCGTACAAATAATACTCTCAGAATAACCTCACGTTAGTCTTCAAAGTTCAAACTAAATGTAATTTTTATTCTGGGAACAAATTACAATGTTTTTTCTTTTTCTTTTTCGTTTAGCTAGACAAATTATTTAAGGTAAGAATGGAAAAACTATGAGAGAAAGTGTTCAAGGCGACAATAAGCCAGGGAGACGTTCGTTTTGATGAGAAGAAAATTCTGATATGTCATTGATTGATTCTCTCTCTCTCTCTCTCTCTCTCTCTCTCTCTCTCCTTCCTCTATTTAGATGAGATTCTCATTAAATAATTGGAAAAGACATAATAGCTCGGGAGAATTTATTATCCTTATCAGCTATATGGCTGACGTCTATGCTGACAAGTGCTAAAAAAAACAAAAAAATAACAACATCTGAAATGGAAACAAGACATAAATGAAAGTATGCCCATAATGTGCCAGCTATATTGAGATACAGCTTATATCCACGAGAAATTATTGTACTTTCATAGAGTACAATTAAATATATATTTTAAAAAATACTTTTATTACTAATTTTAAATTATTAATATAAAATTTATATATTTTTTTAAAAATTAATTATAAATATATTCCTTAAAACATATTTTTATTATACTTTAAAAACATATAATAATTTATCCATATCTAAGGCTACCAAATATTTTGTATAGCAGATATAAATAACAAAAAGGATATATATTATATCTTTCGCTCTCTCCACAGAAGAAAGGAAAATGCTACAGCTTCTTTGAGGGATCTGTCCCCTCCTTTCTCATTTCACTCCCCTTTGGCCTCTAAAAAAAACTTATATATTATAAATTAATATAAATAAAATATTGTCACATTAAAAATGTTTACATAAAAAGTTTGACTTTTCTAAAATAAAGTATTTTATTTAGAGAGAAAAATAATAAATTATAACTATTAATAAAAAATTAAAAAAATAAATTTTAACAATATCATAATTTATTTTATATATATTTATTTTATCATAATTTTAATTATTATATTAATTTTCTTATTAAGAGATAAAACTTCTTACTTTTCTCTTTATATTACAGGACAGTTGCTAGATTGATATAAAAGAAAATCAGGACAATAACATAGATAGAAGTTCTGTGGTACTTGGGATTATTAAATGTTTTATACCAAACGGTTTGCACTTAGATTTCATTATTACAAGGTTATGAAAATCGAACAGGTCACTGAACTGGTCGAGGTACTGATTCAAGGTTTCAATGGTCGAATCGTGGTTGAACCGTAGTCGAACCGGAATATAATTAAATATATATTTATATATAAATATAAGTATATTTAATCAACAATTAAGCAATTTAAGCTTGAACAAAAGTTAAAAAAAATGATAAAATTAGAATGATTGTCCCTGTATAGAAAAGCAAACTGAAACATAATTATCAAGTTGACAAGTTTTCAGAAATGGCTGAAACCCCAATATGAATCGAAATCCTTAGGTGTGCAGAGATCGCTTTGAAGGTTTCAAGGGCTATAACCCTATCAACCAACGCCACAATCTACGTCGTCGCCAGCCGCACCCTCGACAAGGCTTCCAGTTTCGCCGCCGCCAATGGCTTCCCTCCCGATGCCAAAATCTATGACTCCTACGAAGCCTTTCTCAACGACCCTGACGTCGACGATGTCTACGTCCCAGTTTCGACGAGCCTGCACCTCCACTGGACAGTGCTCGCCGCTAAGAAGAAGAAGCACCTGGCTAGCTGCGGTGCGCGACGAACGAATGCTGCGGCTCGTTCGTTTTGCGGAGGGCGCACTGGCGCAAGCAGACCGGCCCAAAATGACGTCGTTTTATTTTTATTTTTTTTTGTAAAATCAAGAGCAAAATGACGTCGTTTTGCTTAAAGAAATTTTTTTAAAAAAAAAGTCAAAAACTGGTAACTGTACGAACCGGTACCGGTTCACCCGGTTTGACACTGGTTTACCGGTTCTTAACCGGTTTTTGACTCCCCTCGGTTCTGGAACATAGCCCGAACTGGGGAGGGAACCGATTCCCAGTCCGACCGGTCGAACAGGCCGGTCCAGTCTAATTTTCAGAACATTACATTATTACATGAATCCAGATGACTATTTCACGAGCCAATCACCAACACTATGGTCAAAAAAACCCCCGAGAATAAAATAAAAAAAAAAATACTACTATGTTTCATTACTTTTTTTTGTTTTTCAAATTATTCGACACTCACTTAGTGAAAAACTAATCCTTTAATGTATCATCAAATCGTTAAAGTAAGAATTTTGTTTTTTAAAAATATTTAATTGTATTTATAATCGAATCTCTATTACAAAAAAATGATCCTTCAGAAAATGTGAGTTCCTTTTATTGATAGAACATTTTCTATTTTTATTAATTATATAAATAGTAAACGTGGCTGTTCCACTCTTCTAGATTTATTCGTTGGTTGTTAATTATGGGATAATGGAAACAAATTAAAAATTATAGTTATTATAAAAAGGAGATATTAATTCTTCGTCAATGTTCATTCTGTTTTAAAAAATGCTATTTGAGAGGAAAGTTGCACCAAAAATGAAAAATCAAATTGAGGGGTGGGGTTGGGGGCAGGACATTCTGTGTTTAGGGATATTTTACCTGTATAGCACAATTGTTCCACGCAGATTTCATTCAATCAAATACCAAGTCAATCATTATTTTGATATGCATTTTATTTTTTTTTACTCACAACCAGTTACTATCATGATTATTGTCGTTATTATTGTCATCAATTAAAAAATAAAATGTCAACTAAATTATTTCCTGTAACTCGTAACTTGTGATAAATTTATAAATAATTTTTAAATTTTGTTGACATGTATTAAGAAATAAAAATAACATTTTTTTATTTTTTATTAAATGATTATAATTATTTAAAGATAAAAGTATTAAATATATTCTATATTTTTAAAGTATTAAATACTTTTATTTTTTATTTACTAATTTTTATTTTTTATTTTTAAAAGATACACATTGACAAAACCTATAATTTTTTTGTCAATAAAAGTTTAGGACGAGGAAAATCTTTATCCATTTTAATGTAAGGACAAACTAACAACCCGAGTTAGAATTTAGTATGGGTCTTCATAACCAAAGTAAACTGATCTAAGTTGAAAAAAATTAAAAACCTAAAAAAAATAATTAATTTTTATTTTATTTAATTATCTTTTTATGAAAACCAATTAATTTGGTTTACAGTTTACATTTTAAAAAACCAAACCAAACCCAATTAAATTGAATTCATCTAATATATATATAGGAGAGATCAGTTTATACCGGTGTAAGAATCAAAACTATCACACTGATATCTAATCGTTAATTTAATTTAATCTGATGATTTAAAATAACTTAATTTAATAAAAAAGATATAGTAAATCTATATTTAATGCAGAGAGAATAAAATAATTTATATTAAATGAAGGAGATAATTTTTCTCTATTTATTAAATTTAAAAAATTAAAAAATACTAAAAACATAAATTAATTTTTATAAAATAGTAAAAATTACATTTTTTATAAAATATGTATAAAAATATTATCATAAAAATCAATAACGGATGATAATAATATATTTCAATAATTAGATTATTAATCTATTAATAGATTGTTAAATAATAATTTAAAATATATAATCAATAATATTAATTAACTATATAACAAAATATTAAATAAATATATTATTATTATTATTATTTTAGTAATTATATTAATCAATTATTTAAATTTTATAATTGTAATATATAACGGTAAATCCTAATAAGAATTTCAACACTATAATTAAATATAATATTATTTACGTAAATATTTTCTTAAAATATTTATTTAAGTATTATTAATATTTTGAATATTATTTCAAGTAACTAATAAATTTTGAATATTTCATGCCATTTATTAACATTTATTAAAAATTATAATATTTTTTGTTTTTGTTAAAAATATATATGTTATTTGATTTATTTTTAATTTAATGAACAGAATCAACATTTCTTTCTCTATTAAAGATAAATCCTACTATTAAAGATAATTGATATTATTATCTTTTTTTTATTAAATTAGGTTTTTATAAAACTATCAAGTCAAATTAAAATCAATGGTTGGATATTGGCGTAAGAGTTTGATTTTTACACTAATGTAAACTAATCTCTCCTCATATAAATATGTAAATTATATATATAACTTATAAATGACTAGATATTTATTTGATATTATTTATATAGGAATTTTTAAATTAATTTGTTGTTAATATCTATTTAATTATGTTTATATTAAGATTTATAGGCTAACTTTATGTTAATTGGATCATGAAAAGAAAAAAGTGAGATTTGATATAAATTATTTGAAAAAAAAAAGTACTTCTTGAAAAACTAATTGCACCAAATTAAATCAAACTAATTAAGAGTTATTTGATTCGATTTGATTTTTCATTTAAAATAAAACTTGTAAGTTTAAATTGCGAATTCTTGTAAAATTTATAATGGGATTATAGATTGCCCATCAATGAGGATCCTAAGATTGATATCTAAATCATACAGTTGTTATGAATTGAAGGTCCACCAAAAAAGCCAACTATAATATATGAGTATTATCATCAATATTTTTATCAACAACCATTGTGCTGTTGACATAGATAGTATTGTTTTTACCATAATATTGTCATAAAATAAATTTTTTGTGAAGTATACTGTGAACACACTCATTTTGTCCAATAACCTATAAAAATTTTATTAAATATGTATGCATATATAAAATGAAACATAAAAAAATAAAATAAAAATAAAAAAAATTATGAAAAAAATTGATTAAAATAAGATGAATGGCTTGGACCCATAGCTCAAACCCACTTGTTTTCTATAATCCAATTCATCTAACCCGAAACATGTTAAAAAGCCCAAAACAACAAAATCAAAAAAGAGAGTCCTTTGCGCGGTAAAAATCATCCCTGCATCTTTCTTCTTCTTTGTACAGGCTGGCTTCTATTTGGAACTTTAGACCTCGCGTGCTCAGCTTTTGAAAACCGAAACAAAAACAACAAAAAAAACTTGCCCACCAGCTCTTTGACCAGCAGACCTCAAAGCCTCCGCGGATGGAAGCCAAAACTGCGTTACGTAACCGCCACTGCAGAATGAGCGAAGGTTGGAGGCTGAAATGAAAAGGAACAGTGCACACAATTCAAGAAAAAGGTAGCAATGGAAAGAATGGGGGGAGATGACTTGAGAAGACAAGCAACTACCTCCTACTATCCTAAGATCACAGTTCCTCCGGTCAGCTCTATGGTGACATGCAAGATTTAAATTGTGACCTACATTTGATGCGGCCCCAATATTTTAACTGCAACATTTCAACTGTTGCGACCATGACATACTACGGATGCGGCCCAGTATTGGACCTGCATCAGTTTGCATCAGCCTATGAAGGCGACCGTGATCGAAAGTCACCGTAATTCGTAATTTAAAATCTTGGTAACGAGTTTTCCCTCATCACTTGTCTGTTAATAAGGAGACCATGGAGAGGGGTGAGATGCGGAGAAAAATAGAGAGGTTAAAAGGAAAGAAACACAGAAAAGAGAGGGAGAAGAGCAGGAGCAGTGAATGTTGGAGAAGGCAGGGTGCTTGGGCATCTTCGGAGAGTTCAGAAAGAACCCATTGGTAACTTAAGAAGTTTGCTCTTATGTTTGGCATTTGAATGTATATTTTTGTCTCTTAAGGTCCACAGATTGATTGTGTCTAGTTTCTTCTCAGTTGTTGTATGGTTATGGATTGTATAAACTGAGTTTGCGGTAGTGTCCTGTTAATTCTATTTATAAGTGTTTCATTTGCTGCTCATAACTTGCTTGATAGAAAGCTGAAAAGAAACGACAATAATACTAATTCCTCCCTTCAAGTGTATGGGGGTGAATGGGTGGGCTATTAGCTTAGCTTATTTCCGATTTTGCATTGTTAGAGTTGTCAACACTCATCAAAAATATTTGACCGCTGTGACTCAAAAAATTAAAGCACAGATGATTTTTGGTTTGGTCTTTGCCGCTGTGAATGGGTTGAACTGTAAAATTTTTAAGTAGAAGTGGCCTGGTTTTATAATGCTCTACATGGTTCTAAATTAAGGTCCGCAATTATAACTGCGATCATAATATTATTGTTATATAATTATTGTAATTGTAACGTGATCGCAATTGCAGTTACATAAATTATTTTTTTGTATAATTGTCTGTAATTTTTATTATCATAGCATAACTACATCAACAACTGTAATCATAATTTAAAATTATGATGCTCTGATTCATATATAATGCTCTGTTTCATGTAAATAGACATGGGATATTGGTTGCTCTCTTCAGCTTTTAGCATAAGCAGTTTTTTTATTCACAGTAAGCTTAGACAAATCCTTCGTGTGATTGTAGTTGTTCCATAAAATAAAATAAATCAAAAAATATTAAAATAAATAATTAGTCTTTATATTTTTATTTAATTAGATTTTAGTCTTTATAATTTTTTTATATCAGTTTTTATAATTTCACTTATTTAGATTTTGATTTATAAAAAACTAATAATATTTTAATAATTAAAAATTATAGAGATCAATCTTTTCTAAAAAAATAAAGATTATTATTTTAATGAATAGAAATTATAAAGACTAAAATGTAAATAAAAAAATATAAAAATTAATATTTTAATAATAAAGACCTAAAATTTAAATGAGCGAAATTATAGGAATCGATATTCTAAATAAAAAAAAATTATAAAGATTCAAAATTTAAATTAAGTAATATTATAAGAATTAATTGATAATTTTTTTTAAAAAAAAAAAAAAGGAGAAAAGAGTCTTGAATTCGGTCTTGGTGTTTTAGCCGATCCACGTGCAGTGTTTGGGTGATCATGGTATATATACCCAATGAGGAGCTTCAGTAGCAGCTTAACTGCGATTTCCATGTGCATATCTTTATGTATATTGCGTCTCCTTTTGTTTTCTTTCTTCATTTCAATTATGTTGATATTTCAATAACAACGACATATTAGGATATCAAGTAATAATACAAAAAGGAAGGAAAAAGGGGTTGCTTTTTAGCTTAAGCGGCGGTGTTTCTTCATGCCACGTGATAATATGAGTTTATCATTCCTGAAGAGTAGATATGAAATGAAAAACAAAAGGAGGCAAGTAGATGTTTGCTGGCAGGTCTTAGTATGATAGGTGTCAAATGAAAATGTTTGCATAAAAGATCAATAAATCTAAAAAACAAAAGAAAAAAAAAGATTTATCTCGTTCTTATGCCTAATGGTATTATTTGTTTTAATTTACTACATATTTCTGTATCATTCCCGTTGTTCGCATCATGAATTTGCTTTAGTTTCTTGAAAAATAATAAATAATAAATAAAAAAAAAGAAAGATGTATGTTATGTTTTACAGTTCCTTTTTTTTTTTTCTTAAGTGCGCTTGTGGGTATCTTAACATAATATTAATTTTTCAAGTTTTTTTATTTGTGCTTAATAAAAGTAATTGTGGGTCAAATAATGTTCGTTCGTGCTGATTATATGGTATTATGCCATTTTCAATATTGTTGGAGTCAATATGATTTGCCGTTATAAGAATTTATTATATGGCCTGGTGTCATTGTAAATTCTTTTAGGTAAATTTAATAATTTTAACCTTTCTCAAAAAAAAATTATTTTTCCTTTAAGAAATTTAACATTTTTTAATATAAAATTAACCAACCTATAAATACTTTCTGACAAGTTAAAATTATAAATATTTTTATTTAATTTTTTAATTATTTTTGTGATTATTTTAATTTTATTTTTATTAAAGGTATAATTTAAATATTTTAAAGTTATTAAAAATTTACATAATTAGCTTAAAATAATCATCTTAAGATAAATATATCAGAAGTGTATTAGAATTAAGATTCTGTTCTTCCCTATATAAATACATTCCTAAACTTGACTTGATTTGTAAATTAATATATAATATTTTCCTTGCCATTTCTTTGATTTGTTCGGCAATTTATGCAGGTCCTAATTGACCTAGTCATGCAACATCACATAATTTATGGCAACAATTTAATCAGATTAAAATTATTATTCCATGTTATACTACTACAAGTCTTTTACCATAAGAATTTTGTAAATTAATTACAGAATCAAATAGTAAATTCTGTAGCTAATTTGTACCAAATTATGGATTACTGACAGAATTTTTTTCATAGCAAATCAAGTCTAATTTACAATGTTAATACAGAAAATGTTCGTAGATAATCCATCGCTAAAATCAAATTTTCATAGCAAATTTGTAGCAAAATCCATAGCTAATCATTTTTCATAAAAGAAAATGCTTCCAATTTCCTAGCAATTCCCAACGCTAATTTGTAGCAAAACAATAGCTATTTGTATTTATTTTACCTATAGCTAATTTAATGTTAAATCTAAAGCAATCCATAGCTAATCCATTCCTATTCTGCAACAAATTAACAGCTAATTTTAGTATATTCGAAGCTATTTTATAGCAAATTCACAACCAATCTATAGCTAATTAATCTATAGTTAAATATTAGCTAATTTGTACCTAAAAAGAAGATAATAAAAACTATAGTTAATTAGTAGCTAATTCCCAATTGATTTAAAAATCTATAGTTAATCAGCTGCTAATCCATAACTATATTCAAACAAAATAAAAAAAATAAAGTTTATATTTCATTATTTGCCAAATTATGCTTATATAGACAACTCATTTAAAACAGACAAATTTAACAAATAAATTATGTAAATCAATAAAATGTTATAATTGTATTAATAAGTTAAAAAGTTATATATTAACTCCAAATAAGTTCAACAAAAGTAAAACACAAGTAAATTATGATCCATCTGCTTCGTCTTGCGATGGTATTTGCGACGCAAGATCTTCACCTTGGAAGCCGAAAATGTAAGATAAGATAGGCTATTTATAATGTTATTTATAATAAAGAAAAATGTAATATTTCTTTCGCTAAACCAAGAAACACAAGTTGTGAGAAGAAAATTGTTGCCTTCTAGATGTTGGAAATATATATGGGCTCTCGGAGGAACCTCTCCATCTGTTGCGCCGTGGTCTTAATAGGACATGTCAAAGACCTAGCTAAATTCACCACCGGACCACCAAGTATGTTGGGATGAATCTGAAAGAACAAAAAGAAAACAAAAGTTGACAACTTGAATTTAGAAGAGGTTAGTATAAAAAATATAGAAAATTAGGTAAGGCAGTAACTATTCACAATATTTGGGTGATAAGATAACATCAATATCATGTATCCAAGAAATCTTCTAAGAAAAAATAATAGAAGTGAGATAATTAGATGTTAAATATATAGAGACCATGAAAGTTAAGAAATAAGAATAGTGAGAATGGTGGAGAGAGAAACTGGTTAAAGGGAGTTTCAAAAAGATTGTTTTATTGAATTTGATTTTTAAATTACATTTACTAAACCCATAACTTTAATTGATTAATCTAAATGAATATTTAAATGAGAAAAATATCTTTTTGAAGTATTTATGAAACATTATGCATAAGGAGTAGTGCCTCTAATAGAAATTAAATGGAAATATGGTATTATGTCCACTAAAGTTAATTCACATCATAATATTAATTTTGATCTAATCATCTTTTTTAACAAAAAAAAAATTTGTTGCTGTAATTGAATTGAGGAGAATAGAGAAAAAGGGAAGAAAGGGAAAATTTAACCTTTTCGGCTAAAACTCTATTTTGATCATTTCTCTTCTTTCTCTTTTATTATAAAGCTATCAAGATGGGTCAAATTTGTTGGGCTGACCCGTTTAACCGTAAAACAAATATGAGTCAGATTTCTAAAACTGTGATATGTATAAATGCGTAAATTTTTTAACCATTTCGTTTAATCCTTAAGTTAAACGGGACCCGTTTACTTGCAAGCCCCTCCTAATTTTTTGTAAAATTTTTTTAAATATATAATCATACTCATAAAACATACTGTGTGACCTATTTCTCCAAAATTCCAACACTAGCATGCCAATGTACTGATTTTCTATTTATATTTGTCAATTTAGTTTATATTTCAGACAATATTTTAAATTATGTGGTTTGAACAGTATTTAAATTATGTAATTAATTTGACAAGTTCCTTTAATGATTAAGTGAGTTTAAATGCATTTTTTTAACTTGTTGGTAAAACAAATGGAAATGTAAAAAAAAAAATGTAGGCTGGTCCATTTTAACCTACGAGTTCACGTGAAGTGAGTCTGGCTGAATTTTTTCAACTCGTTTAAATGCGAATAATTTTAGGTCGACCCATATAACTCACGACTTGTCGCAGACGGACTTAAACAGGCCGAATCAATCCATTTGATAGTTCTACTTCATTCTCCTCTTGTCCAAACATATTTTATGAAACTAAAGTCAACAATAGAAAGTACAAAATATGTAATATGTTGTATTGCTTTTTAGACAAAAATTAACTGGTCATCAATGAAGTACTACTTACAATGACAGTGGATACAATGGCTTTTGCTTCTCCCTTTTATGCCATCGACATCTACGCAAACCTCTTTGCTATGGTTTCTATTTTTCTAAGCCTCCCATTCTCAGCCGTGATAACTTTTAAATTAATAGACAAATAAATCAATGAATAGTAGTGGCGCAAAAATAATGTAGCATCCAATTAGTTTTAGACAAAATGAAGTAGGTAAATGTTACAAAAGGGACAACCAAGTGGCTAGTAGTCTTCCAAGACAACACGAACATTAAACATCCAAATACCATGACATATCACCTTGAAGACTGAGATAACATATTTGTAATCTTTCTAGAAACAATCATATTTAGTTTTCTATAGCTAAACTGCTTTCTCAAGCTTCTAGATTACAGAGGAACAATATGTATTTTATCCTATTTTTATAGAGGAATTGTCAACGTCTATGGCAACTAAATTTTATTTTTGCATATAAATTGTTATAGTTTATCATAACAGCACCAAGACTTATTTATATATTTATGTATGTAAATTGTCATGGTATATGATAATTCAGATTCAATATTTTAAAATAATGTAATTGTTTCTATAGAAGAAAAAAGGTCTAACATATCCACAAGTCAAATATTTCATATAATAACTTTAAAAATTAAGTTATTTTGACTTTTTTTTGTTAAAATAAAATTTTTGGGTGAGAAAGTCTTCATAACAGTTTTTTATAAATTTAGTTAAATTTGATTTCCAATAACGTAAGACTAATGTTTTAAAAATAAGTTTGAATGGCCAATTAAAAATGGTGGTTTATAATTTAAGCCGTTATACTTGGTCAAATTACATGATATCTTAAGACATTTAAAACATATTAGATAAACTATATATAATTATATATATACATTAACGAGATTTGGGAGTATTATTTTTATTTTCTTGGTTTTTTTTTTCCATAATTTTGGGACATATAAATTTATATTAGCATGAAGTGATTACAGAAGTTGAAAATCCAGTTGGTATTTTTAAATCTGGTCAGGTTATCCTTTGAACAATTATGGGTCCCGGTTATCAATTTAAAGTTCATTTAGGTTTAACAATAAAGTAGCATTGGGGAGCACTTTAAGCTGAAGCGGCCTTTTCTTTTCTTTTGTTAATGCGCGTTAGCATTTATGCAACGCTAATACAAACAGACTACTAAACAATACAATTATAGCATCATTGATATAAATCAATTTTTAGTCTTTGACTAGAATATCTCATAAACATTGTTAAAAGTTTTAAACTTGTTGCAAATATATAATAAAATCACATGATGCACCACAAATTAAAACTATATATTACAATAATCCTATTGCAACTATAGCACATGTGCAACCACGATTTAAGACTTTACTGCCAAAATTATTATTGGCACACCATACATCCAACAAACATATGAGACGTTACAAAAATAGCAATGATCAAAGTAGAATAATGCTCCTTCTCCATTTCAATACTTTAGTAACAACTTATTAAGGATAGGCCTCAATAAGAGATCTTAAACCTATAACTGGAGTTATTGTAAAGTTACTAAAACCGGCAGACGTAATTAACTCGGCCCATTCTTTTTCGTTTCTCTCTTTTCCAGTGAACATCATCATCACCATATCAAAAAAGAGTTGTGTTTCAACTTTTTCATCGTCTCTTTTCTCACTCTCCATCACAATGTCTATGATAATCACCTTTCCATCTTTTCCTTTGCTTCTCATTGCCTCCTTACATTTCTTCAATATTTCCACGCATTTATCATCATTCCAATCATGCAATACACACTGGTTGCCATTCAAAGTAACACAATTATTAGAACACTGAAATAAAATTGAATATTGTTTGATTTTCCTTTTACCAAGTCAATTAAAATTACATATACTTGATATCAACTAATAGAATTAATAAGTAGGTTAAATTTCACATTAATTTGCATAATCCATAAAAATTATATGATTACATTCATAGTCTAAAAATGTGTTAATATATTCGGAATTAAACCTATAGATGAAGTTCACCCAATCCTCTTCAATCTACCTGTTTACCTGACCTAACATAAATTATTTAGTGCTTAAGGTGTACTGCACCATTTGAATAATTATCAACCTAACTCTCTTGCCTTTGAACTTAAAATTTGAAAAGCAATATATCTAGTCAACTGATCTCCCAATTAGAAATGAAAAGTATATCTTCATAAGCTTTTGATAGAGTTGATCCTTACATGGTATCAAAGCTTATTTCATGAAGTGGTCAAGAGATTGTGTTTTGCTGCCCTTCATTCTAGATGAACTGCACCTCTATACCTAGTTTTTAAGCTTTAATTAGAAGTTCATCACAATCACAATAAAATGAATTTAATTTGTATGCTTGATTACTATCATGTTGTTATTTTTCTGCCTTGATAATGAAGCTAATCATAGTAAATCACCAAGGCATTCAAGGGTAAGGCTAAGAAAGTTCTTGTTTGAGGCCCCTAAAATTTTAGCCCCAGATGATGATGATAATAATAATAATAATAATAATAATAATAATAATAATATAATAATAATAATAATAGTAGTAGTAGTAGTAATAATCATCATCATCATTATTATCATCATCATCATCATCAATATTTATTCATAATGCATTTAAGGCCTTTAATTTTTTTAAATTTGAAAAAGCATTGCCTTAACTTTGAATATTCCTTAGAACATAATAGTTACTCTGATATTAATGGTTTATATTTATTTTTGGACTTGAAAGTGTTAAGAAAAATTATACAAGTAAAAGATAATACTACAATCGACATATTCAATTACATAAAAAGATTTAATTTTTTTCTAAATTCATATATTGCCTGTAGAATAATATTAACCGTTCCTATAACTATTGTATCAGCTGAAAGAAGTTTTTTAGAATTAAAATTAATAAAATCTTTAAGATCAATAATATTTTAAGAAAGATTAAATGGATAACTATATTATCAATTGAATAAGTAATGTTAGAAGAAATTGATTATAAAATTTAAGTAGTCATTTTTGTTAAAGGCTTCGTATTAAAGTTTGGCTTTAGGCCTCCAACATTCTTGAACCACCATTGTAAATCACTAATGTCATATTATGTGTTTTACTTATCTAAACCCCTGAGAAACTAAATCATAAGGTATCAACCTATATAAGATACCTCTCAACCTATATAAGATTTTACCTTCAAGAGATAGGCATCAGCAGGAGGAATTGCTTCAAACATGTCTCCTCCAATGTATTTAACGTTTTCGCTTCCTTGCAAGCCAGCGACAACATGTGGGAGATCAAATACAGTGCATTCCAATTGTGGGAATGCTTTGGCGATGACCTTTGCCGCTGTTCCAGTGCCACCCCCAACATCAACCAACGATTCCAATCCCTCAAACACTCCCTTGCACTTCTCAATCGCCACATTGGCAACCAATCGAGCATCACTTGCCATGGCATCATTGAAAACTTGGTTAACTTTAGGCTCCTGGCCAGCATAATCCCACAATGGCATACCATATGCTGTGTCAAATATTGTAGGATCTTCATTTTGGAGCCATGTAGAGAACTGATAGCATAGCTTTGTGAAAGCTGGATCAAGCATGGCATGCAAGTAAGGTCTCAAACTCAAGGGATGATCCTTGAGCAGCAGCAAGGCTGAATCAGTTAGTGCAAATCCCACTTCTGGTTCATTCTCAGTAATTTGCTGTTGAGTGAAGAAGCCAGAGTGGATCAAACATACGCATCAAGCGAAAGATGTAGCTGGTTTTGGATTGGTGGATTGGTAGTGCAGAAATGAGATGAGAAAGTGGCATAGGTTGGCCATAGTTGTGGATGATATCTGGTATGCCTAATTCAATTGCACATTTGAGGGTTATGGTGTTTATAAAGCTAAACATGCGATTGAATATTTGGATTTGAGATTGAAGTGGTTTGGCAGCATGGTCTTCACCGTGGGCTTCCATAATTTGCTGTTGGAGTTTAATGATTTGCGGTGGAAGGTCTATTTATATAGCAGTTGTACGGAGTAAAAGTCCAGAGATGATTTTGATTAAAAATTTAAAGACATAAGGAAATATCATAGCGATATATATTGCATATTTTGGTCATTTCCTCTCCTTGGGTTGAACACGTTAATTAGTTTGACATAATGTTTCATAGAGATTTTCTATTTGCGTATTTGACCATTCCAATATATTTTTCTATAGTCAAAGGTAAGAGTAAGACAATTGTTATTTTTTAATTTAATGTTGATAAATGTTTATATTTTATATCCTAATTAAGGTTTTATATTATGATTAAGGTTGTTTTACAGTCACTGTCACATTGCAATTGTTATAAGCTGAAGCATATTGATATAAAATTACAATTATAGTGTATTGCGGTCATAGTAGCCATTGCCACCAAGATGTTGTGGCCAAGATCCTAGCATGATTGTACAAACAAAATGAGTGAAGACCCAACTTCATTTGGGACATTTTTTAATTTTTTTAAATATTAATTATTATCTATTAATATATATAAAATATTATATCTTAGAACAGGAGGTTGTTTGATCAGAGAGACTTTGATACTATATTATAAATTAACTAATTCAAAAGCTTAAATTGTTTTATAAAAAAAAGAATGATTTTATATTTTCAATAGAGATTATATAAATACATTAAATACAACTGAAATATTTTATTATATATCAACCCTATCTATCTGATTAAGTCTTTTCGAAGATGAATCATTTACTGAAATCATAATTCAATTTTGAGATGAAAAAAGAAAAACAATTTCTTCTTAGTTGATATTCAGAAGTACTTATTCAAACAAATGGGGCTGCACAAACTAGCTACTATATAATCGATGCCCAAAAATGCTAGTCATGAAATTTAGAACTAACATGTCTTTCACAATAGATAGCCATATTGTGAATAGCACTCTTCTAGATAGGTATGGAACTAGAGGCTACTAAATACTAAGTAATCATAAAAACAAACCATTAATTTGAAGTTGTGCACCTACTGTTAGTTCAGTTATAAGTTTCACTTCAACCTCAGCACCCATACTCTAGATAATTTGCTCATGGCTAGAATGAGGTGCGAGAGAAGTAGAGCCATTGGCATGCGTCTTACCCTTGAAACATGACATTATAACATGACATTATACTTGAATATTGTAATGATACGATCCATAATATCAATCATATGGTATGTATTTACAAAATAATTTAAGGACAAATTTTGGGCCAATTACCTCACATATTAGAGAAATGTAATCTTTGAATGTCTGAAGTGTATATAACCACACTGTTCGTGCTGATATTCAAGAGGAAACATTGTCTACAAAAAAAAAGAGAAAATAAAAAATAAAAAGAGTGTAAAGAAAAGAAACTTCTCTCATTCCCTATACACTCAGAACCCCTCTGGTCATAATGGGACAATCATAATATATATAAAATAAGAGAATGAGCCTCTCCTTATATTTACCATATGAGTTAACTTACCAATAATAGAAAACTCATACATAAGACTCATATGTTACCATAATTCTTAATAGGTTTAATATTTATAAAATCCTAATAACAAAAGTTATCACAAATGGACTAAATCAAACTATATGTAATAATATATGACATTCAATTAATTTGATTTTTAAGAAATTAATATTGACTATGCTAGTACACATAGATTCAAAATTCCAAATACCACCCTCAACATTTTGCTCCCCTAGAGTAGAAAAAATGAAAAGAAAAAAAAAGATGTGATGGATGGAAAGAAATGGCCGTACACTGTATGAAAATTTTTTAGGTAAGCATAAGGTTGGTATTAATTACACTTGAAATTTTTTTTATTTAAAAAATTACATTCACTTTCCTTATTTAGTTATTTATAAGGAGAATTGGTGTAGGAACTATACATAAAATAAAAAAAGTAAATATAATTTATCAAAAAAAATCAAATATAAAAAGTAATACATAAAATAAAATATATAAATATAATTTTTTAAATAAAATAATGTCAGGTATAATAAATGATAACTTTAAAGAAAATTAGTGTAATTTTTCCTAATTCTTATGTTCATCAAAATTATGATGGATGGGGAGCAAACAATGAAGGATATAAACTAATAAGAAAATTCTTCAGTGCAAGAAGTGGTACATATGCATGTAATTCTGTGACTAAATAATCAGGACCATATGATTAAATTGAAAAATAAATTCATAATAAAATTTAAATGTGTACAGTTCTTATGGATAGCAATGGTTGCGGGTTTTCGTAAGGATGTGTAAATGAAAAAAAAAATTAAAGAAAGGAAATAAAAGAAAAAAAAAGGGAATTGGAAGAGGACACATTGGATCATGATGTCAGAGAAATAAGATTAAAAATAAAAAAATAGAAAAAGACAAAGAGTTGTGTCGTTATTGTTGATAAGCTTTGATTGCTCTATTTACTTTTATAAATGAACCGTTACTGACTACACGTACAATTTTATTTTTTTATTTTATTTTTATATAAATTGTTACAGTTTTTATTGGTAACGTACAATTATGGGGAACGGCTACCACAATTCATGGCTGTTACGTCACAAGCTATTTATATATCGGCCATTAAAAAATTAAGTTTAAAATAAATAAATAATTTTTATAATTTTTCTTAATTTAAATTTTGATCTGGTTGTAATCCAAAATTATTAGGTTTAGGACAACAGTTCCATAGACTATTTGAGAAAAGAATATGTTTGGGTTTCGTTGTATTGTAATAATATAATAGCCCAAAAAGGTAGAGCTAACTTGGATGGGCTTTAAATCCAAGAAGCATGAAAGAAAAGAAATTTGATCAGGTTTAAAGCCTTTAAAACTTGGTTAAAAAGGTCATGGGTTAAGCCATAGGATCCACATGGTGGCTCAAAGAAAAATTAACAAAAAAGGGGAAGTTTCAAATGAATAAACTAATAAAAAGACTCTATTGGCCATTTAAGGTCTGAAATTAAAAATAGATACTGAGGATTAGGCCGCGATCCCTAAAAAATGAGATAAAAGAAGAAAACAGTTTGCTCCCAACGTGCGAAAACTAGTGGAAGAGAGTTAGTTTTTTCTCAGTTTTTAGAATTATAAAAGGCACAGTTAAAGACTAAAAAAAGATTTTTAACATCATAAATATCAATCAATTTTAATTTTATCATTTAATCATCATTTATTTTTATTTTTTTATCATACTTTATTTGTTTTCTTTATTTTAATAATTTTATTTTATCAATTTTTATTTATTTTTTTGCAGTTTCATTGTTATTTTAAAAAAGAAAAGTAAACATTAGAATTCCCATAAGCCTAAAAAAAATTGGATAACATATTTGTTTAATTTTCACGCCCATTTATAATGCTTGTAATGACATAAGGAGCAAATTGAACATTTTCCTACTGCTAGTTACACACTTACACGAGGGAGTTCTCAAGTGGGCGATCAACAAACAGCTACCATGGCACTGGCACATGTTTGGCTTCCAAAAACTCACTGCTATTCAATTCCCTCTGCACCTACTTCTGATCATAGCTTTTCAGATTGAGCTGTAAATTTCTCTCCTCTTGCTCAAAGACCACACCTTGAGCTCTCTCCTTCACTTCTCTGCTGTTTCTCCCCTGCACCCACACTCCCTTTTCAGATTCGTGCATGCAAAGCAAGGGATCTTCGTTCAAAGGTAAGCTTTGACGTTCTTGCGTATTCCCCTTTTCATTTGCACATGCATCTGTCAAATCTCTTTGCTGATAATCAGGTTATAAAATATGGAATTGAATTGTTGATGCGGCTGCACTATTGCAATTGTCCGCAACCACATCGCCCTTTAATTACGAGGTAATTTTCTTTCACATTCCAACATGACCACAACGTTGCAGCTTTTATATAATTTTTAAAAAAAAAATATTTACTATTCTATTTGTAAAAGAAAAAAAATTCACAGTCCCAACTCTAAAATTGTGGTAATTAACTACTATTGTAACTATAATTGTAACTACATCCAAAATTTAAAACCCCGACGAAGACCAAAGGTGGCTTTTGCTTTATTGTGTTAATGCAGTTGCTGGCGATAGCTGCAGTTTTGAAGAAGTAAAAGTTAATTAGTGTTACCTGAAACAGAAATATGCAAGGATCCTCATCCTCCAGTAAGATTTCATTATTTGACTTTGCTACATCTACATTTATGGCTGTGAAATGCATGTCCTAATACAATAATTTGGTTGGCACAAATTGTTGAACAGAAGCAGAGATACACTATCCTAAGGCCAGCACTCTAGCTTTAGAGAATTTACCAAGCTTTGTCAATTTCTGGTCGGGTGACAAAATTGTTAAATGGCCATCCCTGGAGGATGTAACGGTAAGAAAGTGTCCCAATATAAAGCAGTTTGGTTTGGGACATGTAGACGTGTCGCAGTTAAGGTCGGTGAAGGTGGACCCAGGTGTTGATTCTGATCTCATGGTTGCTCGAGCTTTTCAATGATCGTTAAGTACTCTCAGCCTCTCACAGACATTCATCCTATTATAATTCATTTACACGTGAAACATGTTTTTTTTTTTCCTGTTTTTCATGAGCTAGCTTTTGTTGTTTGCGTGATGAGTGATGCATATAGGATGGGAGAGAAACAAAATGGATGGTTGCAGCCAGCAGGATTTAACTTTGAGGAGATGAACATCATCGTCAATGAATTTTATTCTCTCTATTTTCATCCATAAAGATATTTCAAGCATCAAATCGCATTAAATCTTAAATTTTTTTTAAAAGATATATCAAGCATCAAATCACATTAAATCTTAAATTTGTTTTGTCTCTTTCAATTTTTCCTTGAGATTTAAAATTTATGCTGCCATAAAAATAATATAAATATCAATTTGAGACTATTCTAGTTTTAAGTGAAATAGAAATCTAGAGTAAAATTTATTTTTTATTTCTTACATATAAATTTATATTAATTTCATCTTTTATAAATTAATTTTATGAATTAATTTTTTTAAATTTTAAATCACTAATAACTCCGGCTCCTCCAAGCATAAAATTAAGAGAAAACCAAATAGATAAAAGTACAAATTTTGTTAGTGACTTAAAATTTAAAGAATTAAATTAATAAAATTAATATATATATATATATATATATATTCTAGATCTACATGGGCTTGGTCTTCAAGTTGTGTTTGAATTATTTCACTAGAATCGTGTGAGTTGATTAACAAAGGCACTGAAAACTTTTACAGGATAGATTATCCACTATCGATAAATCTGATATTCCTAATGCTGAGGAATTGAGTAAGGTATTGGCCACGAAGCTTAAACCTTCGCATTTCGCCAATCTAAAACGGTTCCAGGCAAGAGATTGTGATGAAAATTTGAGTGACTTTCTGTCAGTTTTGCTGGAGAGGTCAGATGGACTTGAACATCTCACCATCAAAGAATGCAAATCGTTAAAGCATTTATTTGACCTTCAATAGACTTGAAACTCGGCCAAAAAGGGAACGAAAGGGTGAATACTTTGAAAGCCTAAAGATAATGATATTATGGGATCTACCTCAGTTGACTTGCATATGGAACAAGGATCCAACTGGAATTTTTGGCCTTCCTCGTCTGGAAAATATGGAGGTCGTGAAATGCAGCTCTCTGAAAAATCTATTCTCCGCTTCTGCAGCAAGAAATCTCCGGCAACTGCAGGTACTAAAGTTGCATTCATGTGACAAGGTACAAGAAGTTGTTGCCGTGGAAACACAGAAAAGGGTAATTGAGTTTGCACAACTACGAGAATTGGAGCTCGTGGACCTCTCAAACTTGATCAAGTTCCACGGAGGAAGTTGTGCTTTAGAATTCCCATCTCTGAATCGTTTGAGGATAAAACAATGTCCTCAAATGGTGCCATTCACCACTGGATTTGCCAGCGCGGAGGAACTCTCTGTTACAGACAAGACGTCTTTCTCCGAGCTAAGTGAATTAGAGATGGATACTTGCGGCAAATTGGTATATGTCATGGCCTCTATCATGTTACCAAGGTTCCAGAAATCAAAGAGATTCACTGTGAGCAATTGTGACTCATTGAAAGAGGAAGTTCAATTTCATAAGGAATTCAATGGAACAAGGGCAACAATGCTTTTCAGAGCTAAATGAACTGCTATTAAGTCATCTGCCCAATTTGATGCACGTAATCAGTAAGGAATTGCAACTACCAAATTCTTTCAAAACCTGCAAAATCCTAACGAATGAAGGACTGTGGCTCTCTCAAGTATCTATTTTTTACCCTTTCCAGCTGATTCTCTCATCATGTTAAGGGAAATAGAAAATTTCTGATTGCAAGGCTTTGGAGGAAATCTTTGTGACAAAAGAGAAGAAATGAGTGGGAAATTTATTTTCTCATTTGAACTCTATTGCTCTTTGAAAATCTACCAAAGCTTTCCACTTTTTCTCTATGCACCTTTGAATTTCCATCTTTGGAAAGGTTGGAAATAAAAAATTGCTCTGCACTAAAGACATTTTGTATCAGGTTCCCTGGGACTAAAGACCTGCTAGCTGCTTCAAACAACTTCTTCGAGAATTTTGTGAGTATCATTACAACTATATATCATTAGCAAAGGTCTCTTCCTTTTTTCAGTGATTTATGTTTGTACTTGCCAACATGCTTGAGCCCGAGTAGAATGGATGCATGTATCGTGGTCAGCATTAGACATATCAGGAATAACCATTAGTACGAGTTTTATTTGTAGAAATTTATAGTTAGGCTCAACTACGTAGTTAGTTAATACTTTATTATATAATAAAGATAGTTCCAAAAGATAAGATAATAAGATAAGATTAACTATTACTAGAATAATACTAGTCTTAACTTATTTATAAAATAAAAATAAGATAATGATAAGGATTATTCTCCTTTGTTAATAGTATTGACTTTTGATCATCCATACAGTAAATAAGCTCAATTTTTATTATTTTTATCTTGTGCTGCATATGTTTATTTTTTGGCTATATGTTTATAGATCAATAACATTTCCTCTATTTTTGATTCGATCTTATGGCCTGAGCCTCATGATATTGGCAAGATATTAGCTAGGTTGTCAATTCTTATAAATTTGCTGGGCAATTAAGTATCAAAGCCTAAATGCTATCTGCTACGCTATGTGCTGATGTATGAAGTCATTTTCAAATAATAATGTCTGATTCCTTTCATGAAAGTTGTAACTGATTTATAATGGTAAACGGTAATAATGTCATACTGAACTGCTTACAGCCAACTGAATGAACTGATCAGTTGTGCTACTTTCACTTTTAGTGCACGTCATACTCCTATATCACTCTCCCTCCCTAGTCATAGTAATTTCACTGACGAACATTGGTTATCTTTCACTTATTGCAAGGAATCATGGCTGAAATTGAAGAAACTAATTATAAATCAGATTGGTGTTGAGAAATTATGGAACAACAAACATCCATCAAACAACATCTATAAACTGGAGGTTCTGAATAATTTCACTGTGGAGGGATGTGAAGAATTGATGGAAGTATTTGACCTTGAAGACATACCAGATAAAGGTGCCACAGGAATTCTTCCTCAACTCCGTGAATTTGCATTGATTTGCCTACCCAGTTTGATATATGTCTGGAACAAGGAACCTAAAGTTCCTGTCCTTCCAAAAGCTGGAATCACTTCAGATTCATCGAATGTGATAAACTCACAACATTATTCTCACTTTCAACAGCTAAACATCTTCAGCAATTCAAATTTCTGAAGTTGTAAGGATGTAAGAATATGGAAGAAGTATTTGTGGAGGAAGGAGAAAAAGTAGAAGAGTTCGTTTTCGATAAAGTAGAATGCCTTGTACTAAAGCATCTTCCAAGCTTAGTAAGTTTTTTGTCAGCAAAGTAGGAACTTTCAAATGGCCTAATTTAAAGGTAGTGAGGGTGAGCGAAATTCCAAAAATGGAGACATTTTCTGAGGGGCGTCAAATCACACCATTGCTGAGAACAGTTTATGTAAATTATATGAAGAAATGTTGGCAAGAGATGACTTGAACAGCACCATACAATACTTTACACAGCAGTGCAGGTATGTGTACATTTCTTCACTCTGTTTCTTTTGAAAGACCACCTTCACCTTTCCAACGAAGTAATCATTTTGCTTACATTTAAAAATTTTAGTTACCAATGATTATTTTCTTTTTTTTTGGTTAAGTGCTGCTCCAAATTCTTCTTGGCCCCTGGTGTTATCTGATATTAGAAAATGTAGAGGCTGTTTTTATAGGCTCCAGATAAATTGTGAAAAATATGCAGAACCCAAGTTCGAAATCACAAATTTTGGTTGTGTCTTTTTCATAAAAGAAAAATTGCGTATTATTTAAAAGTTTTGGATTTGCTTGGATGGATTAGGAATAATTATTGAAATTCCAGAAAGCACAAAAGGGGAGAAGGTAAAGCCAAGGGAGAAGACACAAGTGGAGGAGCATAGCAAAGACACAATGTCGGTGAGACTAGCCTATCAATAACTTTTCATCACCCTGATCTTGTTTGGTCATTAGGAGTATTACAAATTTATATTTATTTTTGTACCATTAAATTTATCTCCAGGTTCTGTGTAATGTTGCATTATGTTTTTTTAACTTTTATTCACCTACAACTTAATAACTCTGCACAATTATTATTAGAATACACTGCTCCAGAAGCATGTTTGTGGCAAAAAACAATTACCTCATTACTTATGCCATCATGTTTGGACAAGTTCTGAAATGTAGAATTACTTCTTACTTGAAATAAGATTTTGTAGAAGTAGGATTTTGTTATTTCTGCATTAAGAAGCAAAAGTCATTTAGAAAAATTTTGACATATTTTAAATTTTGATATTTTTTTCTTACAGCTTATTTTGTCTTTTTTCACTACATTTAAACTCATATCTTTTTTAGTAATTATACATTCAAAAGTAATTTAAATCAATACTATCCTAAATAATATTTATCTTGCTAGAATTAATTTTCAGAATAAAGTTTTACCAAACATAAATCACTTTACTCCAAACTCACTTCTAATCAAAATTAAATTTGCAAAATCTAATATAAACACGCACTATATCTGTTTAGGTTCCAACGATATGGTTCAAGTTTGGCACTGTTATACATTATGATAGTCAAGTTTGGCTTATACATTATTATATTCAGGCTCCAAGGATATGGCCTCATGAAGAGTAAATTGCCTCCAATCACAAATAAGATTAAGTTCAAAGAATTTTTTTTGTTATAATGCCTAGTTAACTACATATTACTTTTTAAAAAAATAATTAACAGTGTTAAGTCAACAATTAATCAAAGATAAAAAATGAAGTAGAGTGCAATTTATTTTCAAAGTTTACAATTTGCTGTCATTTTGACAAACTTTAAAGTAGTGGAATAAATTTATTCACAAAAAAGCATAAAACGAAAAAAAAATACTTGAAAAAATTCACCATGGGATAGACTAATTAAGTTTAAAACGAATAACATGTCTTTCAAAATAGATAACCATTCATAGTTTTGTAAAATAAGGCAGGGAACGAAACTCTATTTAAGATACCTCTCAACCTATATAAGATTTTACCTTCAAGAGATAGGCATCAGCAGGAGGAATTGCTTCAAACATGTCTCCACCAATGTATTTAACGTTTTCGCTTCCTTGCAAGCCAGCAACAACATGTGGGAGATCAAATACAGTGCAATCCAATTGTGGGAATGCTTTGGCAATGTCCTTTGCCACTGTTCCAGTGCCACCCCCAACATCAACCAACGACTCCAATCCCTTGAAGACTCCTTTACACTTCTCAATCACCACACTGGTAACCAACCGTGAATCACTTGCCATGGCATCATTGAAACTTTGGTTAATTTTAGGCTCATGGGCAGCATAATCCCACAATGTCATCCCATGTGCTGTGTCAAATGGTGTAGGATCATCATTTTGGAACCAAGTAGAGAAATGATGGGATGGCTTTGTGAAAATTGGATCAAGCAAGTTAAGCACGTAAGGTATCAAACTCAAGGGATGGTCCTTAAGCAGGAGTAAAGATGAATCAGTTAGTACAAACCCCACTTCTGGCTCATGCTCAGTAATTTGCTGTTGAGTGAAGAAGCCAAAGTGGATCAAAATACGCATCAAGCGATAGATGCAGCTGGTTTTGGATGGGTGGATTGGTAGTGTAGAAATAAGCTGAGAAAGTGGCATGGGTTGGCCATAGTTGTGGATGATATCTGGTATGCCTAATTCAATTGCACATTTGAGGGACATGGAGTTTATAAAGCCATGCATGTGATTAAGTATATGGATTTGAGATTGAAGTAGTTTGGCAGCATGGTCTTCACTGTGGGCTTCCATGATTTGCTGTATGAGTTTATTGTTTTATGGTGGAAGGTCTATTTATAAAGCTAGTAACAAATCGCACTCAGTAATATAGTGACAAGTTGATTTTGATAAATATAAAAATAAAATATATCTATCTATACTGTATACAAAATGGATTCCCTTTCCTATCCAATTTGTGTTTTTTCTAAAATGCCATTACGCTCATTTGAAGAAAAATTAATAAAAAGGGTCAAAATGAAAATTTCAATTGCCGCACTTCCCACCTTCAACTGTTTTGATAATAGTTTCATTCTCACGAAAGAATCACATGTCACATATTTATTAGATAAGTGTACTCCAAGAGCGCACAAGAATTTTTCCATTCTCATAGGGATACAACTGCTTTTCTCCTCTTTTTTCTCCCTTCCAGTCTCTCTTCCTCCTTCATCTTCCATTCTCTGCACTTTCTTATCCTCTGCCGTTCAACGCATCCTTCCCTGTTTCATTTAGCATCTAACATTTTTCCCTCTCTGTACATCTAACAATATTACTTAAAATAAAGAAATGAACGAAACTAATTGACTGAACCATTTTCCAACTAAATTCACAAATAAAAACAACCAAAAATAAGAAATGAGGGATGCCACGGCAAAGGAATTAAACAACAGGCCACAAATAAGAAGAAAACAAAAAACAAGCAAGAATCATTAAAAGCAACCAACGAACGCAAAGAAGTTTAGATGAGAAGAAAATTTTGATATTTCTTTGATTGATTTTCTCCCTAATCTTTCTCTATTTACATAAGATTCCCGTTCAAGATTGAAAAAAAGACATAACAAAATTACAATATGAGAGAATTTATTATCTTTTTGTCAATTATTACCGACATTTATTTATGATGTATTAGTATAATAGAAAAGAATTATGTTTACATACATAAAACCAATAATATTATGGTTGACATTTATGCTGACAGGTGATTTTTTTTTTATCATATGTTGACAAGTGCTAAAAGAAAAAAAAAATGAAACAAAAATAAGATCTGAATTGGAAACAAATCATAAGTGAAAGTAGGCCGCCCAATGGTCCAGCTGTGAGATAAAGCCCGGATCCACGTACTGCTACCAGATATTTGCTACAGCATATATCAATTACAAAAGGCTGACCAAAAATTTTAAAAAAAAAGATATCAATTACAAAAGGAAGGATACATATTATATCTCCCACTCTTTCTAAAGAAGAAAGGAAAATGCATCAAAGACCAAAAAACCTTTTTTTTAAAAAAGGAAACTGCTACGGTTATTTGAGGGATATAAAAAAATAAATTAATATGTTAAATAAAATATTATAAATTTATATATTATAAAATAATATAAATAAAATATTATCAACAGTAACATTAAAAAAAGTTTATATAAAAAATCTGACACATCTAAAATAAAGTGTTCAATTTAGAGAGAAAAATAAGAAATTATAACCGTTAATAAAAAATTTAGAAAATAAATTTTAACAACATTATAATTTATTATACATGTATATTTATTTTATTCATAATCTTAACCATTAATTTTTTTCATTAATAGTTATAACCTTCTTTCTCCTCCATTATCCAACAACAGAAAGTACCAACAGGTAATATGTTTGTATTGCCTTTTAGATATAAATTTACTAGTCATCAATGAAGTATTAACAAACAATGATAGTGGTCACGATGCCTTTTACTTCTCCCTTTTATGCCATCGACAACTCCACAAACCTCTTTGCTATGGTGTCTATCTTTCTAAGCCTGCTCCCATTCTTAGCAGTGATAACTTTAAAACAGACAAATCAATCAATGAATTATGGTGGCGCAAAAATAATGTAGCATCTAATTAATTAGTTTTATAGACAAAAGAAGTAGTTAAATGTTACAAAAGGGATAGCCAAGTAGCTATTATAGTCTTCCAAATTCCAATACAACACGAATATTGAACATCCAAATACCATGACATATCGCCTTGAAGACTGAGACAACATATTTGTAATCCTTCTAGAAACAACCAGATTTATTTTTCTATAGATAAACAGCTTATTCAAGCTAGAGGGGAATAATATGCATTTTACCCCATTTTTATAGAGGAATTGTCAACGGCTGTAGCAACTTAATTTTATTTTTGCATATAGATATGTTATAGTTTATCATAATTGCAATAATTGCACCGTGACTTATTTATATTTATGTATGTAAATCGTCATGGTGTATGATAATTCAGATTCAATATTTTAAAATAATGTAATTGTGTCAATAGAAACAAAGTTCTAACATATCCACAAGTGGAATATTTCCGAAAGTAAGTAAGTTATTTGGACTTTTTTTTTTTAAATAACATTTTTGGGTGAGAAAGTCTTTCATATCAGTTTTCTATAATTTAGTTAAATTTGGTTTCCAAGAACGTAAGATAGAGAATAGTGTTTTAAAAATAAGTTTAAATGGACAATTAAAAAGGGTGGTTTATAATTTAAGCCACTATATACACTGGTCAAATTACACGATATCGTAAAGACATTTCAAACAAATTATATATAGATAACACAGGCAAATAAAATGAATGTAAGAGACATAACTTTATATTATATTAGGCAACTGGTATTATTTTTTAATTTTTTCATAAATTTATATAATTTTGGGCCGTCTAACTTTATATTAGAAGAATAAATTTTTAGATATTAGTGGTTGACAAAAAAAAAAAAAAAACTTTATATTAGCACGAGTCATTGGAAAAGTTGAGAATCCAATTGGTATTTTTAGAAGTCTGGTTATCCTTTAGACAATTAAATTAGTTTTCATCCACTTAAGGCAGTGGAACTACCAACACGGTATGGTAGTTCAACACCAACAAGTATGGATCTGTCATCCATTTAACCAATTCAATTAACTATAGCATCACCAGTATAAGCCCATTTCTTAAACTTATAACAAATACAATCAAAAGAAATGCATTTAAGCCTAAAAACTTGTGACTGAAAAGCTGCCCAAAAAGACACAATTGTGGAACCCAATAATGGGTCTTATCAACAATCACTTGTGTCATTTAATTCTGGCTGAATAGCAGGTTGTATAATCAAATCACATAATGTGTCACAAATTAAAACTATACATTATCATAATCTTATTGCAACTGTAGCACATGTACAATCACAATTTAAGACTTTACTCCGAAAATTATTATTGGCACACCATACATTCAATGAACATCTGAGACGTTACAAAAGAACAATAATGAATGTAGAATAGAGCTCCTTCTCCACTTCATCGTTTCAAAACTCAGATGTGCTAGCTTTTTGTAGCAACTTTTTAAGGATAGACCTCAATGAGAAATCTTAAATTTATTACTGGAGTTATCTTCAAGTTACTAAAACCAGCAGAAGAAATCAACTCGGCCAATTCTTTCTCATTTTTCTCTTTTCCAGTGAACATCATCATCAGCATATCAAAAAACAGCTGTGTTTCAACTGTTTCATCATCTCTTTTGTCACTCCCTATCACAATGTCTATGATAAAAACATCATCATCAGCATATCAAAAAACAGCTGTGTTTCAACTCTTTCATCATCTCTTTTCTCACTCTCTATCACAATGTCTATGATAAACACCCTTCCATCTTTTTCTTTGCTTCTTGTTGCCTGCTTGTATTTCTTCAATATTTCCTCACATTTCTCATCATTCCAATTATGCAATACACACTAGTTATCATTCAAAGTAACACAATTATCAAAAACACTCAAAGAAAAATTGAATATTGTTCGATTTACCATTACCAAAGCAGTAAACTAAAATTAAATATATTTGATTTCAACTAATGGAGCTAATGAGTAGGTTAAATTCTACATTAATTTGCATAATTCATAAATATCATGATTAAATGGATAGTCTAGAAATGCGTTGATATTTTTCGAAATTAAACCTATATATCAAGTTCATCCGAATCCTCCTCAATCTACCCGCTTACCAGAGCTAAATAAATTATTTAGTGCTTAAGGTAATGCACCATTCGAATAATTATCAACCTAACTCTCTTGCTTTTGAACTTAAAATTTGGAAACAATATATCTAGTCACTTATTCTGGTCAAGAGTTTTTTTTTTTTTTTCCTGCCCTCATTCTAGCTACTACACCTTATACCCAGTTTTTAAGTTTTAATTAGAAGTTGATCACAATCACAATTAAATAAATTTAATTTGTAATTGATTACTATCATGTTTTTTTTCTGCCTTGATGATCAAGCTAATCGTAGTAAATCACCAATGTCATATTATGTGTTCTACTTTTTTAAACCCCTGGAAAACTAAATTAGAAGGTATCAACCTATATAAGATACCTCTCAAACAAGGTCTAGTAGCCCTAAATGAGAAGATTTTACGTTCAAGAGACAGGTATTGGTAGAAGGAATTGCTTCAAATATGTCTCCTCCTACATATTTAACATTTTTGCTTCCTTGCAAGCCAGCAACGACATGTGGGAGATCAAATATACTGTAATCCAATCGCAGGAAAACTTTGGCAATGTCCTTTGCCACTGTCCCAGTGCCACCCGCAACATCAACCAACGACTCTAATCCCTTGATCACTCCCTTACACTTCTCAATCATCACACTGGTAACCAATCGAGAATCACTTTCCTTGGCATCACTGAAACTTTGGCTAATTTTAGGGTCATGGCCAGCATAATCCCATAGTGTCATCCCATATGCTGTGTCAAATGTTGTAAAGATCATCATTTTGGAACCATGTAGACATATGATGTGGTGGCTTTGTGAAATATGGATCAAGCAGGTTAAAGCACGTAAGGTATCAAACTCAAGGGATGGTCCTTGAGCAGGTGTAAAGATGAATCAGTTAGTTTAAACCCCACTTCTGGTTCATTCTCAGTAATTTGCTGTTGAGTGAAGAAGCCAGAGTGGATCAAAATACACATCAAGCGATAGATGTAGCTGGTTTTGGATTGGTGGATTGGTAGTGCAAAATGTTATAAATGTGTCTCATGTTTAATGGGAATTAAGCATAATTTAATTAAAACATGTTAAAGGGCTAAAAGGTAAATTTAGTTGTAAGTTAAGAGAGGTTATGAAAAGGGTACTTAAGTAATTGTTTGATGGGAGCAGTAATTTGATGGCTGTGGGAAGTTATCCTGGTGATAACTGATGGTTTTGAAATTCAAAATAAATCGATAATTGATGATTTTGAATTTGAAAGAAACCGATAACTGATGGTTTTGAATTTCAAATTAAACCTCCATATATTCAGTCTCTACCCATAAGGATATGCTGAGATTTATTTTTCCATCGAGAAGAGAAAAGCGTAAGCAAGAAAAGGGAAGGGACCGATAAAGATTCAACAATCAAGAAGGTTTCGTAGATTTGAAGTTTATTCCACATCATGGATAAAGGTTAGTACCATTTATTGATTTAACCTTAATGTAAGTGAAACCATGAATTCCCAAGATCTCAATTGTGTTCTTGTATGATGAACCTTAATGTAGAGAACACAAATTTATGTTTACATGTGGTATCAGAGCAAGGTTTGAGAATTCATGATTTTCCATATATGGTAATTTATGTTTACACCTACTACCCTGTGCCCGACCCAATCTCTTTCTGATGCAAATGAAGTTATGACATTAAAGGATCCGATCCAAGTTCCAGTTGGCCTAGGTACGAGAGGTTGGGCAAAGAAATTCAAGGAAGCACTCAACGGGCTGATTTAAGAATCTGGTCTCAATCAAATTTATGACCCATTGAGCATAGCTCATGTTTTCAACAAAGAAGCATCAATGTGATTCAAACCCAACTTAATTGCAGCAGTAAATCTACAGGATTTGGGGGCTAATTACAGCAGCAAATCTGCATGTTTGGGGGCTAATTGATTTAATCAGATACTTTCCTTTATTTGTTAGAGCTGATTGATTCAATCAGATATTTTCCTTTATTTGTTAGGGTTGATTAATTTAATCAGATACTTTCCTTTATTTATAGGGCTGATTGATTCAATCATATACTTTCCTTTATTTGTTAGGGCTGATTGATTTAATCAGATATTTTTTCTTTATTTGTTAGGACTGATTAATTTAATCAGATACTTTTCCTTTATTGTAATCAGTCTATTTAAAGGCGTACATGAATGAAAGAAACAACACAATTTTATTCACAAAAATTGAGAGTTTCTCTTTGGTTCTTTGAAGAACTATTCGAACTTATCGGAATCATTCCATGGCGTTCATAATTCGACTTATCAAACGAAATTTTTACCACCGTTTATAGCGTCTTCAACATATCAAGGTTCTTACCTCTGCATAGATAACGGGTTGAGATTTTCTATCTAAAAATATGATTATAGACGGTCATGATACCTTAGTTATTGACGGGTCTCGTTATTCTTAACGAGGTTCGCATCATTTAGTATCAAAGCTGTGGTTCTAAATCAGGTTTGCATATCCTTTTTTTTTGTCTTTTCATTGATTTTCGCCTAGGATTTCAAAAAAAAAAGAGGGATAAAAAAAAAAGAAAAAAAATTCGTCCAAAAAAAAATTGTCCAAAAAAAAATTCATCAAAAAAAAAATTTAGATTTCCAAAAACTTCATCAGTTGTTATTTCTTCGTATTTATACTGTCCTTAGTGTTTTTACTTTTGAATTACTACAAGTGATTTGATATTGTCTGATTAGTTTAAAAAAGAACTGAAAAAGAAATATCGAGTGGAAAGAGGCAAGAGTTGTCAGCATATTAGAAAGTAAAAGCTAAATTGTTTTGAGTGAAATCAAGTGAATCATTCTTTGAGTGAAACACGTAAGGGAGTGTCGTGAGATCCACTGCATTTTGTTCTTAACCTTATTTTGCATATCAACAACATCACATAACAGTGGTGATAGTACTCAAGGAGTGGCTGATCCGAAGTTATTCATGAAGGCTATGATGGAAGAGATGAGAAGAATGATGAGGAGTGAATTGGAGCAGGTGCATGAACGGTTGGATAGGGTAGAGAATAAACGTATGGCGCAGCTGCAAAACTTTCATAATGTGCTTAGGAGGGAAAGAGTTCAACCAAGGAAAGTAAGGGATGAGGACGACGAGTATTATGGGGCTAGTTTTGATGGATAAGAAGATCAAAATTCAGTGGGTAGTCCTAGGAGATATGGGCGGTTTAGAGAAGTTAGGAATCGGGAAGATAACAATTTGGGCAGTATTAAGATAACAATTCCTTCATTTTAAGGAAAGAATAACCCGGAGGCCTATTTTGAATGGGAGAAGAAGATGGAGTTGGTATTCGATTGCCACAACTACTCCGAGATAAATAAGGTAAAACTTGCTGCTATTGAGTTTTCTGATTATGCTATTATTTGGTGGGATCAGTTAGTGTTGAACAGGCGGTGGAATAGAGAGCATTGGATTGAGACGTAGGAAGAGATGAAAACAGTGATGAGAAGACGGTTTGAACCCAGTCATTACTACCGTGGGTTGTACCAAAAAAAACTACAAAGACCAGAGTGTGGAGGATTATTATTAGGAGATGGAGATTGCTATGATTCGGGCTAATGTAGAAGAAGACCGAGGGGCTATTATGGCAAGGTTTTTGCATAGCTTAAATCAAGAAATTCATGATAAGGTAGAGATGCAGCATTATGTGGAGTTGGAAGACATAGTGCACATGCCCATCAAAGTAGAGTAACAACTCAAAAGGAGGGGTGGTACACGTGTAGTACATAGTTCGGGTTCTTCTCCATGAAAACCGAGTTATGTAAAGAAAGAAGAAAGGCTAGCTGTAAAACCCAAAACTAAGTCAAAGCAAGAAATAACTAGCCATGGTTCTTAAGAAAAATCTGACCCTTACACATCTCGAAATCGTAACATTAAATGTTTCAAATGTCAACGCAGGGGTCAGATAGCAAGCCAATGTCCATCATAAAGAGTCATGGTGATACGAGATAATGGTGCAATTGAAACCAATGATGAATCGGAGCCCGACTCTATGCCACCATTGGAGGATGCGGACGAGGAAGAATATGCAGCCGAAGGAGAATTGTTGGTTGCAAGAAGAGCTTTAAGCGTGCAGGTCAAAGAAGATGAAGAGGTGCAGTGAGAAAACATCTTTCATACTAGATGCCACGTGCAAAACAAGGTATATAGTATGATTATTGATGGGAGTAGTTGTACTAATGTTGCTAGCACTACTTTGGTAGAAAAATTAGGGCTGTCAACAATTAAACATCCCCGACCTTATAAATTGCAATGGCTTAACAATAATGGAGAGTTAAGGGTGACTAAACAGGTGTTTGTGTCATTTTGTATTGGAAAATATGAAGATGAAGTTTTGTGCGATGTAGTTCCGATGCAAGCTGGACACTTGTTATAAGGCCGACCTTAACAATTTGATCGGCAAGTTAAGCATGACGGCTTTACCAACAAATACTCTTTTGTGCTCAATCAGAGAACCATCACTCTTGTTCCGATGACACCAAAGCAAGTATATGAAGATCAAGTGAGATTACAGAGAGAGGGTAATCAAAAGAAAGAGAGTGATCAAAAGAAAGAGAGTGAAAGTGAACAAAAGAAAAACAGTGAAAATCAGAGAGAGGCTGAGAATAATGAGAGAGTAAAAAAAAATCAAAATTCGGCCATTAAGAGAAAATCAAAGAGAGAACAAGAGAATTTCTATGCAAAAGTGAGTGAAATTAAGCGAGCAATGTTTGCAAATCAGCTAATAATTGTACTTTTATACAAAGAGGCATTTTTGAACACTAATGAAATTGACCCCGCTTTGCCTAGTTCGGTTGTTTCTCTTTTGCAGGAGTTTGATGATGTCATTTCTTCGGAGATTCCACATGGTTTACCACCTATTCGAGGGATTGAACATCAAATTAATTTTGTGCTCGGTGCTTCCATTCCAAACTGACCAACCTACCGAACTAATCTTGAGGAGACAAAAGAATTACAAAGGCAGGTTAGTGAATTGATGGAAAAAGGGAACGTGAGAGAAAGCATGAGCCCATGTGCCGTTCCGGTGATTTTAGTTCCAAAAAAAGGATGGGACGTGGAGAATGTGTGTTGATTGTCGAGCCATCAACAATATAACAGTAAACTTTTGACATCCTATTCCTCACTTAGATGATATGCTAGATGAACTGCATGGTGCTTGTATATTTTCCAAGATTGATCTAAAAAGTAGTTATCATCAAATAGAATGAAAGAAGGAGATGAATGGAAAACTGCTTTTAAAACAAAACATAGTTTATATGAGTGGTTAATGATACCATTTGAATTAACTAATGCACCAAGTACTTTTATGCGATTAATGAACTATGTCTTATGTGCTTTCATAGGTAGATTTGTTGTCATCTATTTTGATGATATACTCATTTATAGCAAAAACTTAGATGACCATGTTAAGCACTTAAGATCTGTTTTAGAAGTGTTAAGAAAGGAAAAGTTGTTTGCTAACCTTAAGAAGTGCACCTTTTACACCGATAAGCTTGTGTTTCTTGGTTTTGTTGTGAGTACACAAGGAATACATGTGGACAAAGAAAAGATTCATGCCATTCAAGAGTGGCCAACAACACTTTCCGTAAGTCAGGTAAAGAAGTTTTCATGGCTTGGTGAGTTTTTACCGACGCTTTATTCGGGACTTCAGCAGCATTGCAGCGCCCTTGACAGAAGTCCTCAAGAAGAATGTTTCATTCAAATGGGGAAGGGAACAAGAGAAGGCATTTCAAACTTATCAAGGAAAAATTAACTAATGTGCCTTTACTTGTTTTACCTAACTTTGCTAAAACATTCGAAATTGAGTGTGATGCTTCAGGTATAGGCATTGGAGGCGTTTTGATGCAAGAGGGAAGGCCAGTTGCGTACTTTAGCGAGAAATTGAGTGAGGCAGCTCTAAAACTATCCCACTTATGACAAAGAATTATACGCATTAGTTCAAACTCTAGAGACTTGGCAGCACTACCTTTGGCCTAAGGAGTTTGTGATTCACTTGACCATGAGTCCTTGAAGCATCTAAAGAGTCAACACAAGTTGAGTTGGAGACATGCTCGATGGGTAGAGTTCATTGAGACGTTCTCATATGTCATCCGATATAAACAAGGTAAGGAGCATGTGGTAGCTGATGCACTTTCTCAAAGGTTCATGTTAATCTCTACTCTTGACGCAAAATTACTTAGTTTTGAACATATTAAAGAATTGTACCCTTTTGACCAAGATTTTTGTGAGGAATATAGGAATTGTGAGAAAAAAGGCGTGGAAAAGTTCTTTAGGCATGAAGATTTCTTGTTTCGAGAAAATAAGTTGTATGTGCCTAATTGTTCATTACGAGACTTATTGGTAAGGGAATCCCATAGTGGAGGGTTAATGGGACATTTTGGAGTTGCCAAGACTTTAGCTGTTTTGCAGGAACACTTCTATTGGCTACACATTAAACGAGATGTCGAGAGGATTTGTGGTAGATGTGTCACATGTATGCAAGCTAAGTCCAGAATGCAACCTAACGGTTTGTATACTCCTTTGCCAATTCCTAGTGAATCTTGGATTGATATTTTGATGGATTTTGTGTTAGGTTTGCCTAAGTCTAAACAAGGAAGAGATTCAATATTTGTGGTTGTGGATAGATTATCTAAGATGGCACATTTTGTTCCACATCACAAAACGGATGATGTTTCACATGTTGCTGATTTGTTCTTTAGGGAGGTTGTGAGATTACATGGTATGCCTAGGACAATTGTTTCGGATAGAGATGCTGAGTTCTTGAGTTACTTTTGGAAGACTTTGTGGTGCAAGTTAGGAACTAAGCTCTTGTTTTCTACTACGTGTTACCCACAACCTAATGGTCAAACCGAAGTAGTAAATAGGACTTTGTCAACTTTGTTGAGGGCTATCATTAGGAAAAATATCAAAACATGGGAAAAGTGTTTACCACATGTCGAGTTTGCTTACAATCGTACTGTTCATTCTGCTAATAGATTTAATCCTTTGACTCCATTGGATTTATCTCCTTTACCTTTGTCTGAGTATGTGAATTTAGATGGCGAAAAGAAAGCTAAATTTGTTAAACAGATCCATGAAGAAGGCAAGACTCAATGTCAAGCGGAGAACAGAGCAATATGCAAAACAAGCCAACAAAAGGGACGCCATAAGCTGATTTTCGAGCCTGGAGATTGGGTTTGGCTGCACATGCGGAAAGAGAGATTTCCTGTTCAAAGGCGTTCCAAACTACTTCCGAGAGGAGATGGTCCTTTTCAAGTCCTCGAGCGTATCAATGACAATGCCTACAAACTGGATTTATCAGGTGAGTACAATATTAGTGCTACTTTTTAATGTTACTGACTTGACTCATTTTGATATAGGTGATGATTCGAGGACAAATCCTTTTCAAGAGGAGGGGAATGATGCAAATGAAGTTACGACATTAAAGGATCCGGTCCAAGTCACAGTTGGCCCAGGTACGAGAGGTCGGGCAAAGAAATTCAAGGAAGCACTCAACAGGTTGATTCAAGAAATCTGGTCTCAATCAAATTTACGACCCATTGAGCATAACCCATGTTTTTAACAAAGAAGCATCAATGTGATTCAAACCCAACCTAATTGCAGCTATAAATTTACATGATTTGGGGGCTAATTGCAGCAGTAAATCTGCATATTTGGGGGCTGATTGATTTAATCAGATACTTTCCTTTATTTGTAGGGCTTATTGATTCAATCAGATGCTTTTCTTTATTTGTTAGGGCTGATTGATTTAATCAGATACTTTTTATTATTGTAATTAGCCTACTGAAAGGCGTACATGAATGAAAGAAATAACACAGTTTTATTCACAAAAATTAAGAGTTTCTCTTTAGTTCTTTGAAAAACTATTCGAACTTATCAGAATCATTCCGTAGCGTTCATAATTTGACTTATCAAATGGAATTTCCACCACCGTTTGTGGCGTCTTCAACATACCAAGGTTCTTACCTTTGCATAGGTAACGGGTCGAGGTTTTCTATCTAAAAATCTGATTGTAGACAGTCATGGTACCTTAGTTGTTGAAGGGTCTCGTTATTCTTGGCGAGGTTTGCATCATCTTCTTCAAAGCTCAATTTCTCTGCTTCTGCAACTTCTTTAAGATATTTGCAATTTATCCTCTGGTGTGCGGTAAAATCCCTTTTTGGTAATTCTGATAGGCAAATTCATGTTTTGTCTTTTTCCCCTTGTTTCTACAACCTTGTGTTTTGGCAAGAAAATAAAGTAAAAGGGACGAGGGTGGGTGGCAGTGGCAGGTGTATGTACGTAACATAAACCCAACATAAACCCTCTTCTCTCTCTCTCTCTCCTTCTCTCTCTACACTTACGCGTACTCCACGACGCGTTCAGGCGTTACAGCAACAATAACAACATGCACGCCACCTGCTGGATGGTAATGGAGGTGAGAAAGAGAGGGAAGGGTGGTCCGAAAGTGTTAAAAAAAAAGAATTTATATTATATTCTCTAATTGTTTATGAAATGTTTGAATTTTAGAATTAATGTATGATAGATTTGTTAACCACCAATGTGGTCAAATCTTTATGAGTTAATTTAATTCCAAATAGTATGATGATATTTCAATTACCCAAAGGTTGATTGCTTGTTTTTATAATAAATGAGCATGAATGTTGGTGATGTAAATATACTATTAGTTATATTTATGTATCCAAAAATAATAAATATTTCTAGTTAGTATATAAATCATTGCCAAATTATGTGAAATTTATATTAGCATCATTATGTTGAATGTTGTGTATTGATGGATTACCCAAAGGTGAACATCAATATGCATTGCATGAAATGTATCTGAATCTGTGAAGCATGTTGATGTGTATGTATGTATAACTCAAAGTATTAATGTTTTCAAATTTTATTCCTTACAGTACCAGTTGCTACACATTCGTTATTCTCAACTGTTGCAGTTTTTAATGGACTCAACTTCTCTGAATGGAGTGAACAAATCCAATTTTACCTTGGGGTAATGGATCTGGATTTGGCTCTTAGAGAAGAGAAACCTAGTGCTATTACTGCTACAAGCACTGAAGAGGAAAAGGTCCATTATAGAAATTAGGAAAGATCCAACAGGTTGAGTCTGATGTACATACGAATGAGCATTGCTAGCAACATTGAGTCAGCTCTTTTACAAACTGAAAGTGCCAAAGAAATGATAAAACTTATGGAAGAGCGCTCCCAAACTGCTGATAAGGCTCTTGCTGGGACACTAATAAGTATACTGACCACCATGAAATTTGATGGTTATCATGCTATGCATGAGCATGTTATTGAGATGACAAACATTGCAGCAAGACTGAAGTCATTGGGGATGGATGTGCATGAAAATTTTCTGGTGCATTTCATCCTGAACTCATTATTGGCTGAGTATGGTCCTTTCCAAATGAACTATAATACCATAAAAGACAAATGGAATGTGCATGAATTGCACAGTATGCTAGTTTATGAGGAAACCAGACTCAAGAACCAGGGAATGTATTCCATCAATTATGTTAAACATCAAGGAGCTGAAAAGAAAAGCGGTAAGAAACTTGAGAAGAAGGGAAGAGGACCCCTAAAGACCAATGAGGCTTCCTCTTCTCAAATCCACAAGAAGGAATCTTGTGGAAACAGATGCCATTTCTGTTGAAAGACTGGCATTTCCAAAAAGGATTGCCCGAAATGTAAGGCTTAGATTGAAAAGAAAGGTAAGCCTAGTGCTTATATATGTTTTGAATCAAACTTAGCTGAAGTTCCTTATAAATACTTAATGGATTGATTCTGGATGTACAACTCATGTTTCTAAATACGATGCAGGGATTCCTTACAATCCAAACCACAAGGTCAAATGAAAAGTTTGTCTTTATGGGCAATAGAGTGAAAGTTCCAGTGGAAGCTGTTGGGACCTACCGTTTGATTCTTGACAGTGATATCATTTCGACTTATGTGAAACTCTTTATGTACCTAGTATATCTAGGAATTTAGTTTCAATATCCAAACTTGATAAAGCTGGATACTCTTTTAAATTTGGTAGTGGTAGTTTCAGTTTGTACAAACATAATCATTTGATTGGCAATGGTACATTATGTGATGGATTATATAAGTTAAGTCTTGATAATCTTTATGCTAAAACACACTTACGACCTTGCATCATAATGTTGGTATTAAATGTAGTTTAATGAATGAACGTTCTGCTTACTTGTGGCATGAACGTTTGGGACATATTTCCAAAGAAAGAATGGAAAGATTGGTAAAGAATGAAATCCTTCCGTATTTAGATTTTACTGATCTGAATGTATGTGTGGATTGTATTAAAGGTAAACAAACAAAACACACAAAGAAAGGAGCCACAAGAAGCACTCAGCTTCTTAAAATTATACACACTGATGTATGTGGGCCTTTTGATGTTAATGCTTTCAATAAAGAAAGATACTTTATCACCTTCATTGATGATCATTCACGTTATGGTTATGTCTATTTGCTACATAATAAATCTCAGGTTGCAAAATGCTTTGGAGATTTACATTGATGAAGTTGAAAGGCAATTAGATAGAAAGGTGAAAATTGTCAGATCTGATAGCGGTAGAGAGTATTATGGAAGGTATGATGAAAGCGGACAACATCAGGGTCCATTTGCTAAATTCCTTGAAAAGAGAGGCATATGTGCTCAATACACAATGCCAAGTATACCACAAACAAAATGGTGTGTCAAAAAGGCGTAATAGAACTTTGTTAGATATGGTTAGGAGTATGTTAAGCAATTCTTCTCTACCCATTTCGTTGTGGACTTGTGCTCTAAAAACTGCCATGTATGTGTTAAATAGGGTTCCTAGTAAGACAGTTCCAAAGACTCCTTTTGAACTGTGGACTGAAAGGAAACCTAGTCTAAGGCACCTGTATGTTTGGGGTTGCCAGGCAGAAAATTAGATACTATAATCCCAATAAAAGGAAACTAGATGCAAGAACAATCAGTGGTTATTTCATTGGTTATCTAGAAAAGTCGAAAGGGTATAGATTTTTATTATCCTAATCATACTACAAGGATTATTGAAACTGGAAATGCTAGGTTCATTGAGAATAGTGAAGTTAGTGGGAGTGAAACACCACGTAAAGTGGAGATTCAAGAAATTGAGAGTACAAGTTCCCTTGACTTGTGTCTCTAATAAAGTTATTGTTCCTCATGTTGATGTACCAATTAATAATAATGAAGAACAACAAATAATTGATCCCACTACTCATAATGAAGTTACAGTAAATGAACCGAATGAGCCCATAGTAGAAGAACCATAACAAATAACATTAAGAAGATATCAAAAAGAAAGGAGATCAGCTATTTCTAATGACTATGTAGTATATCTACAAGAATCTGAATTTGACTTAGGAATGGAAGATAATCCAGTTACGTTTTCACAAGTCATGAATAGTAATAATGGTCAAAAATAGTTAGATGCCATGAAAGAAGAGTTGAAATCTATGGAACAGAGTGAAGTTTGGGACCTTGTTGAGTTACCAGAAGGTTGTAAGAGAAGTTAGATGTAAATGGGTCTTTAAGACCAAACGTGACTCTCATGGTAATTTAGAACGTTACAAACGACAGACTAGTTGCAAAAGGATTCACTCAGAAAGATGGCATTGACTATAAGGAAAACCTTTTCACCAGTCTCCAAGAAGGATTCTTTAAGAATCATTATGGTATTGGTGGCTCATTATGATTTAGAATTACACCAAATGGATGTGAGAAAACTGGCCTTTCTAAATGGGAATTTAAGAGGAAGATGTGTACATGGACCAACCAATGGGGTTCATAGAAAAAGAAAAAAGAGCACATGGTGTGCAAACTTAAGAAATCAATATACGGACTTAAATAAGCTTCACGACAATGGTACCTTAAGTTTAACAATACTGTTGTTTCCTTTGGATTTAAAGAAAACATCATTGATCGGTGTATAATATCTAAAGGTCAGTGGGAGCAAGTTTATATTTTTGATTCTATATGTTGATGACATCTTGCTTGCAACTAATAATCTTGGTCTTTTGAGTGAAACTAAGATATTTCTCTCTTGTAACTTTGAAAATGAAAGATATAGGCAAGGCAACCTATGTGATTGGGATAGAGATATTCCGTAACAGATCACAAGGATTGTTAGGGTTGTCTCAGAAAGCATATATTAATAAAGTTTTAGAGAGATTTAGAATGAAAAACGTGCTAATCATCTCCAGTTCTAATTCAGAAAGGAGACAAATTTAGTCTCATGCAATGTCCTAAGAATGATTTGGAACGGAAAGAAATGGAAGCAATTCCATATGCATCACTTGTTGGGAGCTTAATGTATGCTCAGACTTGTACGAGACCAAATATTAGTTTTGTAGTTTGAATGTTTTGAAGATACCAGAGTAATCCTGGTATGGATCATTGGAAAGCTGCAAAAGAAAAGTTCTGAGATATTTTCAAAGAACAAAGAATCACATGCTTACTTATAGGAAATCCAACAACCTTGAGGTCATTGGATATTCAAATTCAGACTTTGTCAGATGTGTGGATACAAGAAAATCCACTTTTGGCTACCTATATCTTTTAGCTGGAGGAGCTATATCATGAAAAAGTGCGAAGCAGTCTGTAATTGTTGCATCCACTATGGAAGCTGAATTTGTGGCATGCTTTGAGACCATAGTTCAAGCTAAATGGCTACGGAATTTTATTTCAGGCTTGGATTGGTCAACAGTATTGATAGGCCGCTGAAAATTTATTGTGACAATTCCGCAGCAGTCTTCTTTTGTAAAAATAACAAGTATTCCAAAGGTGCTAAGTATATGGAGTTGAAATACTTTGCCGTTAAAGAAGAGGTTCAGAAATATAGAGTGTCAATAAAGCATGTTAGCACTGATCTTATGATAGCTGATTCCTTGACGAAGGGATTACAGCCCAAGACATTTACTGGTCATGTGTATAGTATGAGCATTATGTCTGCTAGCAAATGTTAAACATATTGTTATTATTGGTTATTGACACTCTGAGCTCATTAATATATAAATTTATGAAATTTTTCTGTTTTCAAATTTATGTATACATGCAGGTATGAATGATGATGTTGAAATACAAGATTTGTTTCTAATAGAGACATTATTGTTGAACATAATGTGTACTTCCTATTAAAGTATCATGCTTGGGAGAAAAGCTAATATAGTGGTACATGGAAGGAACTATGCCGTTTTGATAGTGTAGAACCGTCATGACTCTTGTTGGTTTTATTCCTACTTATAAATTATGATGCAACTAATATATGAAACCTTGAGCCGAATTTATGCTCATTAAAGTTGATGTTTTATTAAATCATGAAATGACATTCACCACATGAGCCAAGTGGGAGAATGTTTAGAAATGTATCTCATGTTTAATGGGAATTATGATTTAATTAAAACATGTTAAGGGCTAAAAGGTAAATTTAGATGTAAGTTAAGGGAGGTTATGAAAAGGGTAATTAAATAATTGCTTGATGGGAGCAGTTATCTGATGGTTCTGGGAAGTTATCCTAGTGATAACTGATGATTTTTATATTCAAAATAAACCGATAATTGATGGTTTTGAATTTGAAAGAAACCAATAACTGATGATTTTGAATTTCAAATTAAACCCCCATATATTCAGTCTCTACCCATAAGGATACGCTGAGATTTATTTTTCCATCAAGAAGAGAAAAGCGTAAGCAAGAAAGTGGAATGGACCAATAAAGATTCAACAATCAAGAAGGTTTCGCAGATCTGAAGTTTATTCCGCATCATGGATAAAGGTTAGTACCATTTATTGATTTAAACCTTAATGTATGTGAAACCATGAATTCTCAAGATCTCAATTGTGTTCTTGTATGATGAACCTTAATGTAGAGAACACAAATTTATGTTTACACAGAAATGAGATGAGAAAGTGGCATGGGTTGGCCATAGTTGTGGATGATAGCTGGTATGCCTAATTCAATTGCACATTTTTAGGGATGTGGTGTTTACAAAGCTAAGCATGTGATTAAATATATGGATTTGAGATTGAAGTGGTTTGGTAACATGGTCTTCACCGTGGGCTTCCATAATTTGCTGTCTAAGTTTATTGTTTTGTTGTGGAAGGTCTATTTATGAAGCAAGCAACAAGTCCAATACCCAGAAGTGCCAAGTTGATTTTGATTACCATAAAAGAAATAAAGAAATATAATAGCAATATTGCAGTTTTTATTCTTTAGTTCTCTTTAGGTTAAACATGTTAGCGTTTTTTTTTTTTTTTTTTGGTTGAGAAAAGTTTAGGTAGAGGATAAGTTACTTCATTCTATGGCTTATGTTACAAGCTTCAACAAGGACTTATAATAGTAAACACAAAATGCCTACCAATGAGGAATTCCAATATGTAGGGACATTTGAGAATATGCAGCTGGATCCTATAATTTGAGATAACTCTCATTGGTTTGGCTTAAAAATTCATGAATTTTTTCTTTTTAATTATGTCTTTTAACCTTACCAATGCATTTTTCTATAGTCGAAGGTAAGAGTGCCACATTGTTGTAATTAACTCAATGTTTATATATATGTTATTTACACCTTATATTTTATATCCTAATCACAAATTCGATCCTAGCATACGATTGTGGCAAACAAAATGGGCCAAGAACCCGACTTCATTTGAGTCATCTATTAAATTTTTTATATAAATCTGTTGTTAGAAATTGGAATAAGCTAGAGAAATATATGTATTTTTTGTATTCACAACCAGGATTCTCTTTCTGAAAGGATATGAGATTGAGATTGCATCAGGATAGATTTCAGATACTAAATTCTCAGGAAATTAAAAAAGATTATATATACTCTGCACTGCATGCGTAATGCAAGCTTCCACCATCATATTGTGCACATTATTTTGTTTCTATCAATGAAGTCCAGCAACTCAAAACTTAAAACTTTAATACTCTCACAGCAGCCTCTTCAAAGTTCAAACTAACTGTAATTTTTATTCTGGGAACAAATTACAAGGCTTTTATTTTGTTTAGACAAATGATTTAAGCTAAGAATCAGGGAAAACAATGGCATAATCTTCCGGTGACTATAAGCAGGGAGATGTTCATATACAGAGAAGTTTGGATGAGAAGAAAATTCTGATATTTCATTTGGTTGATTCTCTCATTCTCTGACCTTCCTATTTTTACGTAAGATTCCTATCCAACAATGAAAAAAGGCATAACAAAATTACAATCCCAAGTGAATTTGTATCCTGTCAACTATTGCTGACCTCCATGCTGACAAGTGAAGAAAGAAACAAAAATAACATATGAAACAAAAATAACATCTAAAATGAAAACAAAATATAAATCAAAGTAGGCCCACAGTGGTCCAACTATGATTAACAATTATTTATTGTTTTTTTTTTATATAGATTTGGTCTTATTTTAAAAATGTTTCATAAGAAACATTTTCAGTACAGCACTGCTATTTCACATGAAATAGCATTTACGAATAAGTTAACGAATGACATAGGAATTGACTTTACTCAATCTTTGTATTTAAAGTAAATAATAAATAAATGAACAAAACAAATAGTTAATTAATTTAATCATCATCATCCTTCGTAACGAATTTCGTAGAAAATCAATTCGTGATACTAGTTATTTTCCTTTTCCGCAAATACAAATAAAACACATTTTTAAATCAATTTTTTGTTTTTAGTATAAATAAAAACAGAAAACAATCAAACCAAAACGCGCTCTAGAAAATCAACTTTTCTTTCTCTATGTTCCCTCTATTTATTGTGTAATTATAAGAAACCCCTGTAGTCATATTTCACTTTGACGGTTTTTCATAAATTTAAACGTACATTATCATACATAAAGCTCACCCACCGTACCCTTAACAATCACCATGGGTCACTCACACATCATAGGATTAACAAACAATTATCATAAACTTTCAATACTCAGTATAACCCACCCTTTTTTGACATTTGACATAAAAAAAAAAACCTATAGAATAGCATAGAAAATGAAGAACTCAATCTATTCTAAGATTATCAGTTCTTAAATTTGGTTGGGCCCAACTTAATACATTTTTTCCTCTGAAGGCAAATCAACATAAAAATATAGATAGGGACTACAGAAGTTTTATACTTTAAAAGTTCAGAATGATTCAATAACAATTTTATCAGAATTGGTACGGCAAAAATTTGACTTTAGGCATTAATGATATAACAACTATTACTATAATTATAAGTGGTTAACAAAATAATTAACACAAGTTAGTTAGTTTGTTAACCACTAACTATTGCTATTTTATATATTTTTTTCAGGTGTACCCTCATACTTTATTTCATAGTGTGAGATATTTTTATGTTAATAAAGAAAAAAATGGAATGGTAAACCAAAACAAACACGCAAAAGACGTTTATTTTAATACATAACTAGTCAATAATTTTAGCATACGTGTTGCACAGTAGTTGTATATTAATATTTATAATTAAATTTTTAAAATAAAATTAATAAATATTTTTATAAAAATAGGTTAAATTATGATTTAAATATGCAGATAAGCTTTCATTTTTTACTTCAATAAGAATATATTTTTTATATTTTGAATTCTGCATTGGAGAATGTTCTAAGTCTTCAATAGTAATGGATTGGAGAAGGTAGAACAGGATAATTTTTTTTAATGTAGATTTGTTGTTAAATAACATCTAATATCTAAAAAAAAGGAAAAGATTACAATAAATGTGTTAAATTAAGATAGAAATATACAATGGAAATATTAAATTAGGACACATCAACATATAATATGATGTGCGTATCTATATATATGTATGGTGACTTCTTCGGTACCCTTAAAATTAGAAGGGTTTTGAAACCCTGCTACGTTGCATGGAGGAGGACGGTGATCAAGAAATACTCGTCGGAGCAGTGGCACTATGGCGTCGCATCCACCCATTCCCTTATTTTATAGAAAACTACTCAACGCACCTTAGGCAAGGAAGTGATGTTATTGGCTTGTGCTATATTGACTTCCATGGCTTGCCTGAGGTGCTTGCCTTTACTCTCTCCAACGACCCTGAACTCGTTGGCAAAGAAATGAGAAATGCAATTAGTGTAGCTTGTGGTGTTTCCTTCTCTCACCTCCTTTGAGTTTCCTCCTCTTCATCTTTCTGCTCCTTTCTATTTCCGATCGCCGAAAACCTTCATTGGCATTGTCAGAGAAACGAGCTTGTGATTATGTTTTCCTACGCTTTGCCTTTTGTTCTTCAGAATCTTCCTTTGTTGAAGCTCTGTCTGTTTCTCACAGTATCACTCTTGTTCAACCGTTTTGCTTCCATTACCTGTCTCATAATTGATTGTTTTCGATCAGATCCATTTTCTTCGTTGGAAGCATCGCTCGGAAGAAAATCATTGGTGATGTGGAAGCAAAATTAATTGACTATTTTAGTTAACATTAGTAAAGTGCATAAATAAAGGCTCAAAACAATAGCTCAGAACAATGGTAGGTTCGACCAATTCGACCCATAATAGTGGCTTGCTAGTATTATTGGACAAATTTCCCAAAGTTTCTTGGAATCAAATGGTAGAATCAGGGATCTCCAGTTCATAATTTCCTTGCTTGAGGTGCATTGATAAGGGAATGGGTTGGCTGCCCCATTGTGCTGCTACTCTGGCAACTATCTCTTTGCTGCCGTCCTCCCTCCATCTAAGCTTATTTTGAGGTGTGGTGGTTTTGTAAAATAAAAGAACATTTGGGTAAAGTTGATTTTAAGGTAGGATGGTTTTGTAAAATAAAGGAACTTTTGAGACAAAGATAAGTTTTACAACTCAACCAATATTAATAACATGTCCTTGTTTAATTGGTCCAACTCAATTGACCCGATATATATATATATATATATATATATATATATATATATATAATATATATAATATATATATATAAATCTAATGTTATTAGTGTAGTAAAAATAAATTCCGTTCTAAACGAACCTTACCTATAATGTTAGGGGTTCAAAACGACAAAATGTTAGTAAAATTTTCAACAATCCAACCTGAGACCAAGTTCACAGATTTCAAATCCTTCTCTTTCAAAGTTCCGCTTTCTTCTTACTCATGTTCTGTTGGATGGAAAAATATTTGTTAAATTTGCTGGGTTCCAAAGGTAACATCACTTTCAAAATCCAACATTTTTTTCACACTAAAAAGAATCATGAGCTTTTTTTTGTTTTTCTAAGTTTGAGGTGGATTAGTTAGACAGATTAGCGTCATTTTTGTCTTGGTGAGTACGGCATTGTTTGAGCTTGGTGGGAAGAGAAGCAATGGAAATGAAATGGAGGACGTTTGGGTGAGGTGGAGATATAATAGACCTTGATCGAAGGAGAAAAGAAGGAGCTTGAAAGTGGCAAGCCCCTCATTTGCATATGTTTCATCTCAATCTGCCTCTTAAGAAAAACTTTAGGAGAAGAACAATGTTTAAATCCTGAGATTTTTCTTTGGTCACAGTGTGACTAATAAGATCGAACCCGTGCAGCCAAAGAAATGTTGAAGCTAATGCTCTACGACTAAACCACTAGTGCTTGATGTTTAATGGTTTCAGATTTTATATTATATCAGATATATTATATTTTAGAATGAAAAAAATTTAAGAGTCCACAATGAATAATGAATTTTCTTCTAAAAATATATCACGATCTACTTGCTCTTCATTTAATGCCGATTTCCATATAGCACTAACAAAGTCTTTTGACCTTCTTTTTTTTTTCAATGCAGTTTCAAGTTTATTTTTTTAATTATCTCGGTGTTTTTCTTCCATGAGTATAAACCAAATTATTCCTATGTTGTGTCATTAGTAAATTTTTTAAATAATTTTTAAAATTATGTTGAAACTAGCAGTACAAAATTCAAATACATATTTTAATATAAATTTTTAAACATGGATGTATATATATAATATAAAATATATTTATAAAAAAATTGTAAAATATATTAATTAGATATATTTTGTGTACTTTTATAATAATGTGCAGACTTACTGTATGTGTCATGAATCATTTGATCATGTTAGAGATACCACATGGCAACCTTTGAATTATGATCTTCTATGGTCCAAAGAACCACAATGCTCTCTCGAGCGGTATTTGGATTCTCAATAAACCAATATGCATTTCGTGGATATCATGTTGGAGTTCATAACATTTTCTATTTGAGTAACGCTATACACTCAAAAAAAATAATTAGAATTTTTAATAAAATTTAAGTAAAATAAAAAAGGTTATTGGATAGAATTAAATGATGAAGATCATTCACCAATTTAAAAATAAAAAGATATATCAAATCATTTTATCAAAAATTTTGATAGAAAATTCTTAGTATATATTATTTTCCTTGCCATTTCTTTGATTTGTTCAGCAATTTATGCAGGTCCTAATTAACCTAGTCATGCAACATCACATAATTTATGACAACAATTTAATGAGATTAAAATTATTATTCCACGTTATACTACTACAAGTCTTTTACCACAAGAATTTTGTAAATTAATTACAGAATCAAATAGTAAATTCTGTAGCTAATTTGTACCAATTTATGGATACTGACAGAATTTTTTTCATAGCAAATCAAGTCTAAATTTACAATGTTATACAGAAAATGTTCGTAGATAATCCATCGCTAAAATCAAATTTTCATAGCAAATTGTAGCAAAATCCTAGCTAATCATTTTTCATAAAAGAAAATGCTTCCAATTCCTAGCAAATTCCCAACGCTAATTTGTAGCAAAACGATAGCTATTTTATTTATTTTTACCTTAAGCGAATTTAATGTTAAATCTAAAGCAATCCATAGCTAATCCATTCCTATTCTGCAACAAATTAACCAGCTAATTTGTAGTATATTCGAAGCTATTTTATAGCAAATTCACAACCAATAAGTTAAAAAGTTATATATTAACTCCAAATAAGTTCAACAAAAGTAAAACACAAGTAAATTATGATCCATCTGCTTCGTCTTGCGATGGTATTTGCGACGCAAGATCTTCACCTTGGAAGCCGAAATGTAAGATAAATAGGCTATTTATAATTTTATTTATAATAAAGAAAAATGTAAATTTCTTTCGCTAAACCAAGAAACACAAGTTGTGAGAAGAAAATTGTTGCCTTCCTCTAGATGTTGGAAATATATATGGGCTCTCGGAGGAACCTCTCCATCTGTTGCGCCGTGGTCTTAATAGGCATGTCAAAGACCTAGCTAAATTCACCACCGGACCACCAAGTATGTTGGGATGAATCTGAAAGAACAAAAAGAAAACAAAAGTTGACAACTTGAATTTAGAAGAGGTTAGTATAAAAAATATAGAAAAATTAGGTAAGGCAGTAACTATTCACAATATTGGGTGATAAGATAACATCAAATCATGTATCCAAGAAATCTTCTAAGAAAAAAATAATAGAAGTGAGATAATTAGATGTTAAATATATAGAGACCATGAAAGTTAAGAAATAAGAATAGTGAGAAATGGTGGAGAGAGAAACTGGTTAAAGGGAGTTTCAAAAAGATTGTTTTTATTGAATTTGATTTTTAAATTACATTTACTAAACCCATAACTTTAATTGATTAATCTAAATGAAATATTTAAATGAGAAAAATATCTTTTTGAAGTATTTATGAAACATTATGCATAAGGAGTAGTGCCTCTAATAGAAATTAAATGGAAATATGGGTATTATGTCCACTAAAGTTAATTCACATCATAATATTAATTTTGATCTAATCATCTTTTTTAACAAAAAAAAAATTGTTGCTATAATTGAATTGAGGAGAATAGAGGAAAAGGAAAGAAAGGGAAAATTTAACCTTTTAGGCTAAAACTCTATTTTGATCATTTCTCTTCTTTCTCTTTTATTCTAGGGCTATTAAGATGGGTCAAACTTGTTGGGCTGACCCATTTAACTGCTAGAAAAATATGAGTTAGATTTCTAAAATTGTGATCTGTATAAATGCGAAAATTTTTAAACCGTTCTGTTTAACCCTTAAGTAAAATGGGACCCGTTTACTTGCAGGCCCTGCCTATTTTTTGTAAATTTTTTTTAAATACATAATCATCTCATAAAACATACTGTATAACCTATTTCTCCAAGATCCCAACACTAGCATGCCAATGTAACTGATTTTCTATTTATATTTGTCAATTTGGTTTAGATTTCAGACAATATTTTAAATTATGTGGTTTGAACATTATTTAAATTATGTAATTGATTTGACAAGTTCCTTTAATAATTAAGTGGGTTTAAATGCATTTTTTTAACTTGTTAGTAAAACAAATGGAAATGTAAAAAAAGAAAAAATTATGCAGGCTAGTCTACTTTGGCTCGCAAGTTCACGTGAAGCGAGTCTAGCTGATTTTTTTCAATTTGTTTAAATGCGAATAATTTTAGCCCGACCCATGTAACTCGCAACCTATCGTAGATGGACT
>NSJW01000381.1:997351-1089851 GCA_019955255.1 Castanospermum australe | reverse complement strand
TCAAACCCTATCTATCTGATTAAGTCTTTTTTTTGAGACGAAAAAAGAAAAACAATTTCTCCTTAGATATTCAGAAGTACTTATTCAAACAAATGGGGCTGCACAAACTAGCTACTATATAATCGATGCCCAAAAAATGCTAGTCATGAAATTTAGAACTAACATGTCTTTCACAATAGATAGCCATATTGTGAATAGCACTCTTCTAGATAGGTATGGAACTAGAGGCTACTAAATACTAAGTAATCATAAAAACAAACCATTAATTTGAAGTTGTGCACCTACTGTTAGTTCAGTTATAAGTTTCACTTCAACCTCAGCACCCATACTCTAGATAATTTGCTCATGGCTAGAATGAGGTGCGAGAGAAGTAGAGCCATTGGCATGCGTCTTACCCTTGAAACATGACATTATACTTAAATATTGTAATGATATGATCCATAATATCAATCATATAGTATGTATTTACAAAATAATTTAGGGACAAATTTTGGGCCAATTACCTCACATATTATAGAAATGTCATCCCTGAATGTCTGAAGTGTATATAACCACAGTGTTCGTGCTGATATTTAAGAGGAACCATTGTCTACAAAAAAAAAGTAGAAAATAAAAAATAAAAAGAGAGTAAAGAAAAGAAACTTCTCTCATTCCCTATACACTCATAACTCCTCTGGTCATAATGGGACAATGATAGTACATATAAAATAAGATAATGGGTCTCTCCTTATATTTACCATATGAGTTAACTTATCAATAATAGAAAACTCATACATAAGGCTCATATGTCACCATAATTCTTAATAGGTTTAATATTTATAAAATCCTAATAACAAAAGTTATCACAAATGGACTAAATCAAACTATATTTAATAATATATGACATTCAATTAATCTGAATTTTTAAGAAATTAATATTTGACTATGCTAGTACACATAGATTCAAAATTCCAATACCACCCTCAACATTTTGCTCCCCTAGAGTAGAAAAAATGAAAGAAAAAAAAAGATGTGATGGATGGAAAGAATGGCCATACACCGTATGAAAATTTTTTAGGTAAGCATAAGGTTGGTATTAATTACACTCGATGTTTTTTTTATTTAAAAAATTACATTCACTCTCCTTATTTAGTTATTTATAAAGAGAATTGGTGTAGGAACTATACATAAAATAAAGAAAGTAAATATAATTTATCAAAAAAAAATCAAGTATAAAAGTAATACATAAAATAAAATATATAAATATAATTTTTAAATAAAAATAATGTCAGGTATAATAAATAATAACTTTAAAAAAATTAGTGTAATTTTTCCTAATTCTTATGTTCATCAAAATTATGATGGATGGGAGAGCAAAAATGATGGATATAAACTAATAAGAAAATTCATCTGTGCAAGAAGTGGTACATATGCATGTAATTCTGTGACTAAATAATCAGGACCATATGATTAAATTGAAAAATAAATTCATAATAAAATTTAAATGTGTACAGTTCTTATGGATAGCAATGGTTGCGGGTTTAGTAACAGATGTGTAAATGAAAAAAAAAATTAAAGAAAGGAAAATAAAAAAGAAAAAAAAGGAATTGGAAGAGGACACATTGGATCATGATGTCAGAGAAATAAGATTAAAAATAAAAAAATAGAAAAAGACAAAGAGTTGTGTCGTTATTGTTGATAAGCTTTGATTGCTCTATTTACTTTTTATAAATGAACCGTTACTGACTACACGTACAATTTTATTTTTTTATTTTATTTTTATATAAATTGTTACAGTTTTTATTGGTAAAGTACAGTTATGGGGAACGGCTACCACGATTCATGGCTGTTACATGTCACAAACTAATTAAAGAAAGGAAAATGAAAGAAAAAAAAATGAATTGGAAGAGGACACATTGGATCATGATGTCAGAGAAATAAGATTAAAAATAAAAAATAGAAAAAGACAAAAAGTTGTGTCGTTATTGTTGATAAGCTTTGATTGCTCTATTTTACTTTTATAAATGGACCGTTACAGACTACGCGTACAATTTTTTTTTTTTTATTTTATTTTTATATAAATTGTTACAGTTTTTATTGGTAAAGTACAATTATGGGGAACGGCTACCACAATTCATGGCTGTTACGTCACAAGCTATTTATATATCGGTCATTAAAAAATTAAGTTAAAATAAATAAATAAATTTTATAATTTTCTTAATTTAAATTTTGATCTGGTTGTAATCCAAAATTATTAGGTTTAGGACAACAGTTCATAGACTATTTGAGAAAAGAATATGTTTGGGTTCGATGTATTGTAATAATATAATAGCCCAAAAAGGTAGAGCTAACTTGGATGGGCTTTAATCCAAGAAGCATGAAAGAAAAGAAATCTGATCAGGTTTAAAGCCTTAAATACTCGGTTAAAAAGGTCATGGGTTAAGCCATAGGATCCACATGGTGGCTCAAAGAAAAATTAACAAAAAAGGGGAAGTTTCAAATGAATAAACTAATAAAAAGACTCTATTGGCCATTTAAGGTCTGAAATTAAAAATAGATACTGAGGATTAGGCCGCGATCCCTAAAAATGAGATAAAAGAAGAAAACAGTTTGTTCCAACGTGCGAAACTAGTGGAAGAGAGTTAGTTTTTCTCAGTTTTAGAATTATAAAAGGCACAGTTAAAGACTAAAAAAAGATTTTAACATCATAAATATCAATCAATTTTAATTTTATCATTTTATTGTCATTTATTTTTATTTTTATCATACTTTATTTGTTTTCTTTATTTTAATAATTTATGTTATCAATTTTTATTTATTTTTTTGCAGTTTCATTGTTATTTTAAAAAAGAAAAGTAAACATTAGAATTCCCATAAGCCTAAAAAAAATTGGATAACTTATTTGTTTAATTTTCGTGCCCATTTATAATACTTGTAATGACATACGGAGCAAATTGAACATTTTCCTACTGCTAGTTACACACTACACGAGGGAGTTGTCACGAAAAATATAGTAGGGCCTACGAACTTTAACTTGCTTGACATTTCCCTATAAGGTTAGGTTAGCTTTACACTTTTCAGCCTTAACTTTTCATATTTCCCTAGTTTAAAATTAAGAATTAAATTTAAAAAATAAAATAATAAATATTAATTATTAATAAAAATTAAAAAATTTAAAATTTAATATAATTTTAATAATGAGAATAGTATCATTTAATTTTTTTATTAATAATTAATTTTTTAAATTTTACCATTAAAAGACTTAAATCCTAACTTTTCAATTTTTTCTTCACCCATTTTTAAGTTTCCATTTCAAATATTTACTTTCTATTCTCTTTCTTCAGCCGAGTTTGATACTCCTTCTTCCTTACTTTTCTCTTCTTTCTTCCCCCCAGTTCGTGCTCCTCCTTCTTCCTTTCTTTCTTCAAGATCAGATATAGGCTCTTTTATATTCTACTGCTTCAGGATTCAGCCCAAGCCTTTACCACACAAGAGCAGAAGGAAATGTCGAGGGTGGGATGGGTTGCATGATTGGCGGCAGAAGAAGTGATTGCGCCGTGAGCAATAGCAGGAGCAAGCGTTAGGGATGAAATTTGGGGCTGTACCTTTTTTTCTTTTCCCCGTTTTCCAGCCTCAAAACAAGGCTCTGTGTTAGAAGGGGAAAATTTCGGAAACAGGATAAACCATGAACAGTTCTACTAACGGTTCGCACGATTTGTGACCGGTCAACTGGTTCTTGACCGATTCTTTTGCTCGACGGTTTTGATGGCTTGACCGGACCAGACATGTGACTGATTTTTGGTCTGACCAATTCGAACAAATGGACTGCTTCAGTTTTCAGAACTCTATCTACCAAAGTTAATTCACATCACAATTGATTCTGATCATTCTTTTTATGGTTGGATTAAGGAAAACAGAAAAAAATAAAAAAAATATTTATTTTATATATTTTAAAATTTTAAATTTTATAATAAATATTTTCATTTCTTTCTTCTTCCTTCTCTAATTCAAACATATTCTATAAAATTAAAGTCAACAATGGAAAGTACAAATATGTAATATGTTAGACATAAATTAATTAGTCAACAATGAAGTACTACTTACAATGACGGTGGTCAAAATGGCTTTTACTTCTGCCTTCTATGCCATCGACAACTCCACAAACCTCTTTGCTAAATATGGTGTCTATTTTCCTCCCATTCTTGCCGTGATAACTTTAAAATAGACAAATCAACCAATCAATTATAGTGGCGCAAAACTTATGTAGCATCTGATTAGTTTTAGACAAACGAAGTAGTTAAATGTTACAAGAAGGATAGGCAAGCGGCTAGTAGTCTTCCAAGACAACACGAATATTGAACATCCAAATACCATGACATATCACCTTGAAGACTGAGATAACATATTTGTAATCTTTCTAGGAACAATCAAATTTAGCATGTTTGGGCATGGCATCACCTTTTTCTTTTTTTTTTCAACAATTTTTTTAATAAAATTTTGATTATAAGTTATTTTGATAAAAAAAAAAAACTAATCCAAACACAATAAAATTTTTTATAAATAAACTGCTTATTCAAGCTTCTAAATTTCCTTGGTGGCGCCATTTATCCTTTATCTATAGATAAGGAAATAATATGTATTGTATCCTATTTTTATAAAGGAATTGTCAACGTTTATGTCAACTTAATTTGATTTTTGCATATAAATTGTTATAGTTTATCATAATGCACCGCGACCTATTTATATTTATGTATTAAATCGTCATGGTGATGCTAATTCACATTCAATATTTTAAAATAATATAATTTTGTTAATAGAAACAAAGTTCTAATATATCCACAAGTGGCATATTTCAGAAATTACTTAAAAGTAAGTTATTTGAATTTTTTAAAAATAATATTTTTGGGTGACAAAGTCTTTCATAACAGTTTTGTATAACTTAGTTAAATTTGGTTTCCTATAACGTAAGATATTGACTGATGTTTTAAAAATAAGTTTAAATGGACAATTAAAAATGGTGGTTTATAATTTAAGCCATTATTCTTGGTCAAATTACATGATATCATAAAGACATTTAAAACAAATTAGATAAATTATATAAATTATATATATATAAATTTATTAAAAAACTGAAAGTTCAAAATGATACAGGCAAATAGAATGAATGTAAGAGATTTGGCATACTACTTTTATATTTTTATTTTTTTTCATAGTTTAATATAATTTTGGGACAGATAACTTTATATTAGCATGAGTCATTAGAAAAGTTGAGAATCCATTTGGTATTTTTAAAACTGGTCTAGTTATTCTCTGGACAATTAAATTGGTTTTCATCCATTTAAGGCAATTGAACTACCAAGATGGTATCATAGTTCAACACCAGCAAGTATGGTTCCAGTACTCTAGTCATCGATTTAAAGCTCATTTGGTTCAACAGTAAAGTAGCATTACAGAGCGTGACAAGAAAAAGCAGCCTTTTCTTTCCTTTTTACGAACGCACGTTGGCGTCTGTGCAACGCTTATGCAAACAGGCTATTAAGTATTAATCAATTCATTTATAGCATTATTGGTATAAGTCAATTTTTGGTCTTTGACCGAGTATCCCATAAATATTGTTGAAAGTTTTAAACTTATTGCAAACATAATAAAATCACATGATGCGCCTCAAATTAAAACTATATATTATCATAATCCTATTGCAACTGTAGCACATGTACATCCACAATTTAAGAGTTTACTCCCAAAATTATTATTGGCACACCATACATCCAATAAACATATGAGACATTACAAAAATAGCAATAATCAGTATGTAGAATCCTACTCCTTCTCCACTTTAGTACTTTATTAGTAACAACATATTAAGGATAAATCTCAATGAAAGATCTTAAACCTATAACAGGAGTTATCTTAAAGTCACTAAAACCAGCAGAGGAAATCAACTCGCTCATTTTTTTTCATTTCTCTCTTTTCCGGTGAACATTATTACCACCACATAAAAAAAAAAAGCTCTGTTTCAACTTTTTAATCATCTCTTTTCTCGCTCTCCATCACAATGTCTATGATAATTACTTTTCCATCTTTTTCTTTGTTTCTGATTGCCTCCTTTCATTTCTTCAATATTTCCACACATTTCTCATCATTCCAATCATGCAATACACACTAGTTGTCATTCAAAGTAACACAATTATCAGAAACATTGAAAGAAAATTGAATATTGTTTGATTTATGGTTACTGAATCAGTCAACTAATTAAAGTTACATATGCTTGGTATCAACAAGTAGAAATAATAAATAGATTAACTTCCACATTAATTTTTAGAAAAATTAATATATTCGGAATTAAACCTATGAAGGTCACCCAAATCCTTCTCAACCTACCCCTTACGTGAGCTAAATATATGATATAGTGCATAAGGTGTAATACACCATTTGAATCATTATCAACCCAACTCTCTTGACTTAAAACTTGAAAACAATATATCAAATCAATTATTCTCCCAATTAGAAATAAAAGTCATTCTTCATAAGCTTTTGATAGAGTTAATCCTTACATGATATCAGAGCTTATTTGATGAAGTGGTCAAGAGTTTGTTATTTGCTACCTTCATTCTTGCTTAACTACACCTCTCTGCCTAAAAGTCTAAGTTTTAATTAGAAGTTGATCACAATCACAGTAGAATCAATTTTGTACTTGACTATTATCATGTTTTTGTTTTTCTGCCTTGATAATCATGCTATAGTAAATTCACCATGTCATATTATGTGTTTAACCTATTTAAAGCCCTGAGAAATTAAATCAGAAAAGATCAACCTATGTACAGTATGTACTTGTCCTGGTGAGAATATTTTACCTTCAAGAAACAGGCATCGGCAAGAGGAATTGCTTAAAACATGTCTCCTCCTACATATTTAACGTTTTTACTTCCTTGCAAGCCAGCAACAACATGTGGGAGATCAAAGACAGTGCAATCCAATTGTGGGAATACTTTAGCAATGACCTTTGCCACTGTTCCAGTGCACCCGCAACATCAACCAACGACTCCAATCCCTCGAACACTCCCCTACACTTCTCCATCACAACACTGGCAACCAATCGAGCATCACATGCGGTGGCATCATTGAAACCTTGGCCAACTTTAGGCTCGTGGACAGCATAATCCCACAATGGCATCCCATATGCTGTGTCAAATATTGCAGGATCATCATTTTTGGAACCATGTGGAGAACTGATGGCATGTCTCTGTGAAAGCTGGATCAAGCATGGCATGCAAGTAAGGTCTCAAACTCAAGGGATGGTCCTTGAGCAGCAGTAAGGATGAATCAGTTAGTGCAAACCCCACTTCTGGTTCATTCTCAGTAATTTCTTGCTGTGTGAAGAAGCCAGAGTGGATCAAAGTATGCATCAAGCGGTAGATGTAACTGGTTTTGGATTGGTGGATTGGTAGTGCAGAAATGAGATGAGAAAGTGGCATGGGTTGGCCATAGCTGTGGATGATATCTGGTATGTCTAATTCAATTGCACGTTTGAGGGTTATGGTGTTTATAAAGCTAAACATGCGATTAAATATTTGGATTTGAGATTGAAGTGGTTTGGTAGCATGGTCTTCACCGTGCGCTTCCATAATTTGCTGTCTAAGTTTAATGTTCTGTGGTGGAAGGTCTATTTATAAAGCAAGCAACAAGTCGGACGCAATGAAAGTCCAAAGATGAATTTGATTAAAAAATAAAAGACATAAGGAAATATTTGTTCATTTGCTCTCTTTCGGTTAAACGCGTTAGTTAGGCATAATGTTTCACATAGATTTTCTTTTTGCGTATTTTACCATGCCAATATAGTTTTTTATAGTCATAGCTAAGAGTGCCACAATCATTATTTTTTAACCTCGTGTGGTTCATAAATGTTTATACTTTACATGATAAAATTTTAAATTACAGTTATAGTTGTATTATAGTTACTGCTACAACAAGATGTTGTAAGAATTAAACTTTTGATATTTGAGTTAAAAAGATTTTGATACTATACTATAAGTAAATTATTTTAAAAACTTAAACTATTTGATAAAAATATTTTATATCTCTAATGAAGTTTGTATAAATACATTAAATACAAACTGAAATATTTTATTTATATCAACCCGATTTATCTGATTACGTCTTTTCAAACATTACCAATCATTTACTGAAATCATAATTTAATTTTGAGACGAAAAAAGAAAACAGTTTCTCCTCAATTGATATTCAGAAGTTCTTATTCAAACAAATGATGCTGCACAAACCAGCTACTATAATCGTTGCACAAAAATGCTAATCATATCAAATTTAAAACTAATAACATGTCTTTCACCATTTTGTCAATTGTACTCTTCTAGATAGCATTGGAACTGAAGGCAACTAATTAAAGCTCTGACTTATGAAAGAATACGCTCTCCAACATGTGGAAGTAGCTCTTGAGTTGTCTGCGTCAGCATGTATTTGAGCAAATCATATAATTAAGACTAAAATATTATTTTAATCATTTACATATTTACTTGATATTAATTTGATATTTTAAAGATATGTAATATTAAATTATTTTTTAAAAAATTTAAAATAATCAAAATGATTATTCCGTAAAATTTTGAATGACTATTTTAATATTATTTTAAATTTTAAAAAATTAATTTAATGTTATATAATTTTTGAAAGATTATTTTAATATCACTTTAAATTTTTAAAGAACTAAGTTAATGTCATATATTTTTTGAGAGACCAAAATCATATTTTATTACAAACTCACTCCATTCTCAATTTTCCTATACAGTTTGCCCATCACATATTCACATGTGAAAAATATTAATTACACAATATTATTTTACACCATTTTATTATGCTTTGTTGTTTGGAAAAACAAAGATAAAAAGAAAGTATATTAAAATATATGTCACTCTTTTTTTATTATCTAAAAAAGAAATGATGTAAGGATAGTATAATAAAAATGCTATATAAATTACATTGTTGTTCACATGCAGTTTATATTTGTCAAATCATAATTAAACTATACTGCAACCTATCATAATTCTTAATTTAGGAACATGTGATTAGTAGGGGCAAAATTATGATAGATCGGAGAAGTTTTTGGGGTAATAAGTGGCACACATGTCGCAATCTCTTACATAATCAAAGCTGTGTGATCAATTGAGAAAAAAAAAATTCATAATTAATTTAAGTGCTTACGTCTTTAATTTTGTTTTAGGTTTGTGGGTGTTACCCGTGACACTAAAGAATCTTCCAAGCTAATAATGTCTAGAAAGATTGTAAATATTAGATACCCTTATTTCAGTCTATATTAATTCTATACGTGAAATATGAAAAAAAAAAAAAGAAAGAAAACTAAATTAACTGGATAGCAATTACCAAAAATAAAGAAATAGCAATAGTTGCTGGTTTCGTAACAGATTTAAATGAAAAAGATAGGAAATTTAAATTTTAAAAAAAAAAAGTTGAAAGAGGGCGCATTAGATCATGATATCAGAGAAAGAAAGATTAAAAATAAAAAATAGAAAAAAGGCTTTTTTTTATTTTTATAAATGAATCATTACAGATTACACGATCTTATTTAAATTTTTTACATATAAATTATATTGTTATCGTTTTTATTGGTAAATTAGAGCTAAGGAACAAAGATCATCACAATTTATGATTAAAATATGTCACAAGCTTCAGTTACTTACATATAGGCTATTAATGAAAATTACAAACAACATGAATTTTAGGATTTTACAAAATGTAATCTTCGCTCAAAATTCTGAAGCTATCATTAATATTACATGTAAAACTTATATTATTTTAGAGTTCTAACTTGCTTACTATTAAGTAATACTCTTATCGATAACATGAATTTAACCTAAATCTTGTAAGTGCTTCAATACTAGCTAGCTAATAAGTTGAATAACTGCAAGACAACTTAATTTTATTAAATGTAATGTTATATACATATACTTATTTTCTCACATTTCTCACATTCAACTAATCATCACTATATATTCTTTTTCTCCTCTTTTTGTCTTTCTTTTCCTCCTAATACTTCATTGGTCCTTTTTCTCCTCTCCCTCTTCTCTCTTTTCTTCCTAAACATCATTGGTTCATATATGAGCATGTGAGAATAGAAAAATGTGTATCTAACATTTTCTTGTTATTAATGCATGAAATCATAACAGTCTTACCTACATTCACTAAACAAGACATTGCAGCTCTCACATAGAGCACAGAAATAACAATAATTAACGCAGAGTAGTACCGTCTCCAATTCAGCACCTCTCAATTGGTGATGCTGGTACTTATTAAAGATAAACCTCAATGAGAGATCTCAAATCCAGAGCTAGACTTATCTTAAGGTCACTGCAACCAGTAAAGTAAAACAATTTGGCACTTTCTTTCTTGTTTCTCTCTTTTTCAATGAGCAACACCATCATCAACATATCAACAAAGCGTTGTGTTGTAACTGATTCATCATCTCTCTTCTCACTCTCCATCATAATGTCTATGATAATCACCCTTCCTTTTTTTCTTTTGCCTGTGATTGTCTGCTTGAAGTTGTTTAATATTTTCACACATCCCTCATAAGTCCAATTATGCAATATACATTGGCTTTCATTCAAAGTAACTATGATCAAAAACACTGAAAAAAATTAAATATTGTTTGATAGTCATTACCAAATCAGTTACTTTAAATCCATATAATTGATGACAACTAATATATAGCTTACTGCAACATAATTTGCGTAATCTAGAAAATTATACGATTAAATAGATATCCTAAAAATGTGTTAGTATATTCATCAGAATTAAACCTATGAAGCTTTTTGGAAATAAAAGCAATTCTTTATAAGCTTTTTAGAGTTAATCCTTCCATGGTATTTACTTGTCCTAACGGTGTGGTGAGAAGATAATGTAGTGAAAATATTTTACCTTCAATTAACAAGCATCAGTAGGACGATTCGCTTCAAAAATGTCTCCTCCTACGTATTTAATGTTTTCATGTCTGAGTGGGACATCAAATACACTGCATTCCAGTTGTGGGAATTCTTTTATTTACAATGGCCTTAATTTGTTACTGTTCTAATACCATTAAGGATGGCAATTGAATCTATTAATTTATAATCCATCCAGCCTATCATATTTAAATTTAATTTAATCCCTTCAATTATAATAATAAATTTTGTAAATTTAAATGGATTGAATTAATTTTATTTAACGGATATTCGGATGAGCGAAAACTCAATATAAACTAAATCAAATTATGAACTGAACTAAATTGCATTGAAAAAACCAAATTGCTTAAAATAATTTTAATAATTGAACTGATTTTTTTTAAATAGTTTGGTTAATTATTAACTAATCTAATTCAGTTAACTGAAATTAACTGAACCTAAATCCCAATTCTCTGCATCTCAGAATTGAACCCTAACCTCATATCTGCATCCCGACCTAGAGCCCATATTCCTTCCAACTCATTTTTGCCATTTTCTTCTTTCAAATTATGTTTCATGAAGAACATCACCACCTTGTTCGGTACCACAAAATGGGTTTGCCCCCTTCATTCTCTCACTTGCCTTTTCATTCGGAAAGCCTTTAACTTTATCCTCAGAATCAAACCCATTGGTGTTGTTGTCCAAGATGTGCTAATCATCACAATTATCCTTGACTTTTTGCTGCGTTACTAGGCTGTCACAATTATCCTTAACTTTATCCTTGACCTTTTGCTGACTTTTTTTTTTTTGAGAACCTCAATAGATACTTTATCTTACCTATAACATCGAAATTTCAGGTCTACTAATAAGTGTTGATCTCCTAAAACTGAACCAAACAACTTTTCTTTTCTTTTTTTTTTTTTTTGACATGGGATTTCTTAAATCTCCAAACAGCAACAACCAGTTGTAATTTAATTCACTTAAAATTCTTGGTTCCCCATGAAAACCATCAAGCAAACAACATGCTAAAAATTGCTTTACCAAAGTAACATCTCACAATCTATCTTGCTACTTGAGGGAAAACTCAGATCCAGCCTTTTGACATAATGCAACTTCAAAACAGTATGTTACGTCAATCTACTATAACCATCAACATGTTACGATTTTATCTTTTCAATTCTACAAATAATAACACATCCCAATTTAACAACTTACTTCTCGTAGTTTGTTATATTAGATTCCTTTTAACCAAAAAGAAGATAAAATTGAAACTCATATAACACCAATCAGCTCACTAATCCGTAATTTATATATATATCTTGAATGAAATTATAGTTATGCATCCAATACTATAGTTAATTAAAACTAATAACAACCTTTAAATTAAGCTTAAAACAGTTTTTATTTTCTTTTCTAAATCCAAACAGAATCTTCCTTTGGTTGATGTGTCAAAGTAAGTGTCTATTCTATTTAACTTAGAACAGAGCAATATTAACTGAAGTCATACTAACTCATCTTACCAAACGGAATGCTAACTTATACAGAGGATCTTTCATCATAAAACAGAGCTAGTTAGATGTCTTGCCACATTTACAAGCTACTATTACCATTTTCGATATGCATCATTTCCAATATCTCCGTCAGAGACTTACATACCATGAGAACATAAATTTATGGGTAGGTGGCAATAACTTCAAGATATAAAAATGTCAAAACAGAACCCTACATATGATCTCAACTGAAATCAAGCTTGACTCCCAAAATACACCCTAATAACATACTCTTTTGATTCCGTATTTAACAAATTTTTGAAGAGTCTCTCAAATCATATACCGAAACTTTAGAAAAAATCCTTGAATACGGTCACCCAACAGTTACGAAACTCTAAAATCACATTGTGCAGAATTTTCTGTCTTCACAGCAATCTAGTGCAGCCACTTCTCTCCTCCATTTTAGTTGGCTCATCTATAGTGTCATAAAATGTTCAAGATTTAATTGCTTAAATTTTAACTACGTTATATCAAAATCTCATTCCAATCCAACATCGTTTGACCCTTCTGCTAACATGGTTTAGAAAATTGCTCAAGTGTACAAATAGAATAGTCCAATGCGGGTAATATGTGAGGTTTCTACATTTGACCAAATTACTAGCCTTAAAAGCTCCAGATTAGTACCCTTAATAAATAATCCAAATTAAATTCCATCAAAATGAAAATCCACATTTATCCAAAAGTCCAGAATTCAATCATCTATATTGAAGCCTACATGCCATGAGAATATATGAAAGAAACTCACTAGTATTTATCATAGTATTCTCTATGTACTTGTTTCCTATGCCAAATAGATGCTCAGTCCCTCTCCAGTTCAATATCTCAATAAATTGATATCACTTTCTCATACTCGAGTAGACTGACCTGCTCTTTCAAAACAAACTGGTATTAAATTAATTGAAATGAGGACTTGAAGCTTTTATATATATTAAACCTCAGTGTCGTCTTATTTCTAAAAAAATAAATCAAACAATACTTAAATCCAACACATTTACAGCTCAACTAATGAGCAAAATGGTTACAATTCCCAAAAGTAGGAATTATGCAGAAAATGAACTGTCTTTAAGAGAAACCTGGTACAAAATGGGAAATAATTTGAGTCTGATATTTTCGGTTAGGATCTTTATGTGTTAACTTTATAATGCAACATACAGTGTACAAGTGTGACTTATGTAAACTATGTCATATACAAAAACACACAAGCTGCCAGGACTAAGACAGCATGCTAATTCTGTAGAAACAACCCAAAATTCGCACACAAACTGGTATCAAATGACAAGGAGAAAAAAAAATTCTAAAATTTTTACAACTAAAATTGACACCATGAGTTATTTATTTTGAACACTTGCTCAAGATGTGACTCACAGCATGCGAACCAATAGACATAGGCTTGAGTGGGACCAGGACAGTTGTTTAATGATTGCATGATGTGCCTGCTATAATCTAAACAAATTGGTTGCCTATAAGAACATTAATACTCACACTTCAGCTAACCATCGAATACAATTCTTTTTTTTTTTTTTCATCATCAATGATAAACCACTGTACTCATTCTCTATATCTGTTTTGAAATTTAGCACTGCTAGCTATAACAGATAGTAACTGAAACTTGCATCAAGGAAGCCAGGTATGGTCTACATTATACATTTTCCTTGCAATGACTTCATAACCACAAGATTTGAACAACAAATTGTCCTCTTGAAAGCTAAAATACAAACAGAAAACTATCATTTAAAATCACATCTGAATCAATCCTAATATTACTTCAGGTTCAGTCCCAAATATAATCAAATCTATTTCCTAAAACATAAAATATATTGATAGAATCCATTACCTTTAATAACAGAGCACTACCAGAGTTGAGCATCCACCACAACCAACAAATCAAGCCATGAATATATTGTTATCTACCTCAAGTGCTACTTAGTACTATCTAAACCGAGGCTACCAATGATCCCAAAACAGAATTTGGCAGTTTACTTGGAGAAGATCTCCTCAACTGAGGTTTGAAGTACATGCAGTAGCCCGATTGTATAACCATGATCTTTCCCAATTTTCATATAATCACAAGCCAAACCATATTAATAATAAACTTTTACCTAATATCAAACTTTCTAAATCACGGTGAGACCGTCTAATCATCGTAACCATCATTACATAAAAAGGGAGACACCTAGTCCATTTCTAAAATCAAATTTGTGCTAAATATCTTAAGTCACCTTAGGTCCTTAGCCAAGTTGTTCCTACTATTCAAAGTTCACTAGTTCATATAGTTCTACTTCCTGTAATTTATCTCCTATAACTTGCAATCAAGCTACTATAATCTTGGCTCTGATACCATTATTGTCATAGCCCAATCTAGGAGCCTGTGACTGGCCAAGATTAGAGATTAGCTCTCTAACCTCGAAGCCTCTTAAGAGCCTGTTTACTTTAAACTTAAAACATAACTAACTACACCACTTAAATGCACAATTTCCTATCATGATCGTAAGGAAACTAAAATTATACAAATTACAATCTTCATAAAAGAAATCGAGTATTTTCTAAAATAAAATTCTTCAGATGCACTACCCTGATACCCGCTTCCTGTAAATATGTAAATATTCATAAAGAATTGGAATGAGTCATTTAGACTCAGTGAGTAGCCAAACTATCTAAAAGGCTATGTTAAGATCCTCAATGATTATATTAAGATGTTGCATAAATTTCACTAAAACCATGCCAAGGCCAAATCTCAACCTAATTTCTCACACCTTCAAAATAGCCTCAATTATTAAATATTATACACTTTTTGCCATTGCATTATACTTAATAGAAATTTCTGTACTAATAAGATCAATAGGCTAAATTGTTACCATTTAAATGCACAGCTAGTAAAATATATTATAAACGTGTTATGAACACATACATAATTTGTTTCCAATAAAATCAGATACTTTTCATATAAATATAAATAATATAAATAAATAATATATATATATATATATATATAAAATGTTTCTCAAGTAAAAGAAATGATGGTTACGAGCTTAAATAAATTCATTGCAACTACAATTTCGATGTATCTCATGTATGTGCACAAATAAAATATAAATTGACCAGATAGAATTATGGCTTTCCACTTCTTATAAAAACTAGGAATCAGACAACCAATCATATCATATCATATAACATGTATCCCTTTGTCTCCATGCCACCATTACTCCAAACCTCTCCCCTTATAATTCTACTCAAGGAATTCTGCATTATGGGATTATCATGTGTACTGATCATATTTTTAGGGTCGTGTCCACAAATTTATTGAATCTAATCCGGGGTCGTGCCTACGGATTTAACTGTTGACTGTCTTTCAACCCTCTTAGTGCACCAAGTATATACTTTTCTTTTTTAAAAAACGTATATTTGATTCTATCCATGCAGTTATATGGTTTCACATTTAATTTTCAATAACAAAACATACTAAAAGCAACCTGTGCATCCATAATTCTCATGCCATTCAAATATGATGCAATGTTATGAGAAATTTATAATTTTCAGCACAAAAATTGAAAACAATCTCATGCATTAAAATTATTTTTAAAAAATTATGTAAAATGGCAGCTTTAGCCTTACCCCCCTGTATGTATCTCTCATCATGTAACTCAAATATTCAATTAACTTTTCCATCGTTAACTAACCATAAGTTGATCTCAATGTGAAAATATTTCAATTTAAATTTAGTTCACTTGACCATTCCTCCACCTAATTTATACAAACAACCCACGCTATTCTAAACCATTTTCTAGATATTTCACATCTCAAGTAAACATCCAAATAACATAACCAGGGATCATTAAAAAAATCTAAAATTTGTAAATTTGCTCTTAAGTTTCTAAACTAAACTTCAGCAAAAATACAATCCCTAAAAGGTGCTTTCGACACTTCTCTAAGTTTATAATAATAGATACTTCCTCAATTTTTTTCAGATTTTCTTCTATTAACTTGTCCCAATTAAGTAGCCTAGTTTCACTGTTTGACTAACACGAAATTATGCAACCAAGTTTGTTACCAAGCTAAAATTTTGGCTCCAAGCTTTCTTTATTTAAAACCCCAAACAGTCATCACCTTTTAGAGTCCTCAAAAAGGAACTAATCAAGGATTTATTTATTCTTTTTTTTTCTCTACTTTCCAATGTCCCTATATCAAACTCTAACATACTGTAAATCCCAAATCAAACTGGATACTTATAACATTTTATCATAAAATATATAAAACTATCAATAATCATATCTTAAAATTATAAACTTAAAAGCCCAAAAGATAAACATTGGTACTCACCTTGAAGGGAGCAAATCTCCTTCTTCACTTAAGTTCCTAATTGACCGACATTAAAATTACACCAAATCAAAAGGGATTTGAGGTTAACTTCACCTAAAGTAGCAATCTGTCCTCAATGCGGTCTACAAAGCTAAGCCTTAAAACAAGAAACTCCATACCCAGCCTACAATATCTCACGGTCAAGGGTAGAGTAGGATGAAGCAATTTGAAGCTTCCACTAACTATGATTGCATGAGAGTTCTGTGTCTTTTAAAGAAAAATCTAAAATTTGAACCCCACAGCAACATTAGCTCTAATGCCATATGAAGAGGAGAGCTTGGCAGAAAGGAAAATTGCTTTCCTTCTTCTCGAGGGAGACAATGCAGAGCAAGACAATTTTTTTTTTTTTATCTTCCCTTTGTCGTTTCACGCTCTTCAATCAGCATTAAAGGAGTTTTGTGACGTGACATTCATACTTTAACTCTTTTAGATTCATGGTGCACATGATCCCTTATCCTTATCTAAAGACAGTATTTAAGTCAAATGGAAATTTACAAAACTAGTGGGATCCTTTGGCTGGCTGATCTAAATAAGTTCTTTTCTTTTTCCACTTAACAGCATGTAACCGTGGACCTCTCTCCAAAGTTAACCAAAATTTAGACCCAAGAAAAAAAATTATCTAGAAGCAACCATATTCGGTTTAACAGCAGGTAAACCGCAGCTAGTATTAACCAAGAGACATGTGAATGATTTAACCTATTTGTCTTACTTCAATACTCCTAATATATGGGCCCTATTTTACTTATTACCCAATTAGTACATATAGAAAAAAAATGTGATTCTACATGTCACTAGATTTCCATAAGTTATAAGTAAATAGAGGTGTCATTTCTATTGATATTATAACTAATGTATAAGTAAATCTCTTAATTAAAATAAATTTCTTTACTTAATTAAACACACAACTCAATTTTTTTATTACTAGTTAATTTTTTTTTAATATTAATCATCTAAGCATGGTTATTTTTATTTATTTATTCTTTTATTTTCTTTGGGATATCACAAAAAATGAACCATGCACAGGCGTAAATGGATGATTACTTGACTAATCAAAATATTTATTGGATTTAACGGATATCTATATAATTTGAAGAATAGAATATACTTGAATATAAAAAAAGTCTAGATGTATCTAGTTGAAGATTGGATGAATTGGATATTCATATATTAAAATTAATTAATAGATTGATTGAATATCATTTATTGAAGTAAATCATGGATAGATTGAATAGTTTTAATAATTTTTTAATAAATTCTAGATGGATTATTAATTTATTTTTTATTTATCCATTGATGATCCAATTCAAAATTTATTCAATCTATTCATTTGCCATCCCCAAGTGCCAACCCTCGACATCAACCAACGACTCCAATCCCTTGAAGACTCCCTCACATTTCTCAATCAACACACTGGTAACCACCAATCGAGAACCACTTGCCATGGCATCATTGAAACTTTGGTTAATTCTATGCTCATGGTTAGGATAATCCCACAATGTAATCCCATCTTCTGTGTCAAATGGCGTAGGATCATCATTTTGGAACCAAGTAGACAAATGATATCATTGGCTTTGTGAAAATTGGATCAAGCAGGTTAAGCACATACGGTATCATACTAAAAGGATGGTCCTTAAGCAGGGATATAGATGAGTCAGTTAGTACAAACCCCACTTCTAGCTCACTCTTAATAATTTTCTGTTCAGTTAAGTAGTCAAAGTGGATCAAAATGCGCATCAAGCAAGAGACGCCGATGGTTTTGGATGGGTGGATATTGGTAGAGCAGAAATGACTTGAGAAATAACTATGTTATTTGTACACCTCATCCACACACTTCTTTCATACACTTACTTTTTATGATAAAAAGAAAAAGAAAGAAAAATAAAAGATGAAAAGAAATTGAATATATTTCTTATCTTTATTAGCATTCAGGGTAAATATATAAAAAAATGTGTGAGATTAAAGTATAAAAATAATATTTTTGTTTGAGAAAGTGGAATGGGTTGGCCATAGTTGTGGATGATATGTGGTATACCTAATTCAATTGCACATTTGAGGGACATGGAGTTTGTAAAACTCAACTTGTGATTTAATATGAGGGTTTGAAATTTGATCTGTTTGAGTTTATTAATTTATGGTGGAAGGTCACGTTACATGGGTCTACTTGTAAGGCAAGCAAGTTGCACGCAGTGCCATATAAACCTATTAACTTTCGTTGACCTAAAAAAAACAAAACGTATAAAAACGTGTGTAGGGCCCAATACTATTTTGACTTTACTACTACAAGCACCTTTCCACAACGTATGCGAATTGATTTTGATAAAAATGAAAGAAATAAAGAAAAATAATAGTTATATTATATATTAGTTAATAAAAAAATAGTTATATTATATAAACTATAATTAATTTTTTGCTGGTTAATTTGTTTTATATTTTGGAGCCATCAAAATCGATTCTACAGTTAAATATATACATGTAGGATTAATTAATGTCCGTATTGAGATGTATTATGGACATATGTATGACGGTTGCTTCAAATCACTTAAATAGTAAAGTGATTTTGAAGTTTCCAATTTGATATCTGTCCTTTGCATGGTTATCTTGAATTATGATTGATTTTACGCCCAGATTTGAATGCAAACATCAAGCCCTCTTATGAAGTGGGATTTAATGTTCATATATAGAAATCAATTATCATAGTAACTGTACTTGTTTGATTAAGATTATTAGAATTGACGCCACTTGATCATTTTTTTTTTTGGTAAAAAAAATTTTAAAAAAATTTGGCTTTGAGTAAATAGGAATGAATTATAACGGATGTGATTTAGGAATAACTTTTGTGAACAAAAATAATTTTCAATATACAATAGTTATCTTTAAAATCTCTAGGAATAACACTACAAACTTGATTGTAACAAGTGAAATCCAACAATTTTTAAAAAAAAATGTTTCTTTAATTGTACTTTATATATAATACCTAAACAAATTCAAAACTTTAAAGTAAATTCTTTCATTAGTTCTTTTAACATCAATATTTTACTGTCAATTCTCTTACAATTCCTACAATATAATTATACTTATATATATATATATATATATATGAATCGAACTTAATAATGCATAATCAGGGGTTAATCAGTTGTTATTATTTTTGTTCTCGCTGGATTCAACATGTTAGCTTGACATTATTATTTTCTTTTCCTTTTTAAAAATCTCGAGTTAGAGTGGAGTCAAAAGAATTTACACCCATAACAATCTATTTTTATATAGTTAAAGGTAAATAAGAGTGCATCATTGTTAGATTTAACTCAAAAGTTATTTTCAATTGCTTTTGTAAGTCAAGTTTGTGTTATTTTATATTCTATAAGTCAGGTTGCCAATAATAAGAGACATACCAAAGTTCCAAATCTGCACTTAACCTGGTTTTAAAAACAAAATTTAGAAGCAAGTCCATTCTTATTTTGGCCATGTTTCAAATTTTTTATACAAATATTATATCATAAACAAATTAAACAAAAATTATATAGATCAAATCACTCATTTGAGCCCTAATTTTATTTTTTTTTATGGATTCACTCCAATCATAACCATTTTAAAAAAATCCTTCTAATTTTCAAATTCTACAAAATGATTCTTATGATCTGAATTTGTTTCTCAAAGGTCCCTATTTGGAGTAAAATTATATAAACCAAATAAACCATTTTGTATTGTTTTAAAATTATAAGAACAGTCAAGTGTGAGTTGATTAGCTCAAGTTGAAAGAATCCTTAGCGCATAGCCTCTTTTGGGACTCAAAATTTTTTAGGATAATCCGTTTGAATGAACCTCTCTACCCGTTACTCTAATCCTAAACTTGTTTTTTTGGCACCCTGACCAGTAATCTTAGAATAATCTATCTTCATATTATCATTTTTTATCATAAAAATATAAGAATTATTTTATATTGTTTGAAAATTATAAGAATAATTTTAAATGATTTTAAACTGTAAAATTAAATAGAATTTGAGATAAAAGTATAAATAGTAAATGAATAATTTAGCCAATTAAATACATCAACATCAAAACACTGACTTTAATTTTAACCCATTTCATCATCCAAGGATGCCTTGACAGATCCGCAAAAAAGTTTGACTTTTTATATAAATTATTATAATAAAACTCTTAATAATATAATAACATATAATTAAATAATAATAATAAAATATTTATAATAACAATAAATTATAGTTAAATCTAAATATTATTAAACCATATATATATAGATATAATATTTTTACATTTTTTATATAAATAAATACATTATATACATATGATTTACAAAAATACATTTTATAATAACCGCCCCAACCCTATCATAAAATCTGAAGCGGAAGTGAGTCCTTATTTGGAGGCAAAAATTCAGGCCAGACCCTGCCCTGCCCTCAACTGCGTGGGTTCATAGACTAATTTTAGAAGCATTTTTAAACATTTTGTATACCTCACGCACTCCATATCTGCTTATATTTGTCCGTTTCAAAGTTGACGCATCGTTATGCTGAGAACGGAATGAAATTGAGAATCAAGAAATAAAAACAATTTCTCCTCGACATGCAAAGGTTCTTATTCAAACAAATGATGATGTATTAATGTTTGGCTACAATACAATACTGGAACAAAAATGCCAGGCACATCACATTTAAAAAGAAAAACATGTCTTTCATAATAGATAGTCATTTTCTTTTCCGCTAGTACTCTTCTAGATAGCAATGGAACACAAAGCTATTAAATACTAAGTAATCATACAGACAAACCTTTAAAAGAAGAAGCACAGAAGAATTTGCAGTTGTGCACCTGAATCTACAGTCAATTGAGCAAAACATTCACCTCAATGGATGAGTCTGTTAAGATGAAATCCCTTCCATTATCAGCCTTCGGATGATCATGGCAGTTTAATCTTATTCTGATGTGTAGTGGTTTCATGAAAACAAGATCTCTCAAATCACCCTTTGATTTCAACAAAAATGCATTCCATAAATCTGTGTGTGTCTTCCCACATCTCCCAGAGCTCAAAATATCAAGTATCCTTGCTGCATATTTCTCCCGGTCATCTTCACGCGAGTTTGGGACTCTTCTAAGTTTTAAGTACAGCGCTGCATAAATGATAACCTGCATTGAATGAAAAGATATCAGTACTGACAGTCTTAAAGTTGCTCAATGATGACCAACACCAAAGTTCATTTGTCAAATGCAGAATTCAAATGGCAATGTTAAAGATTGTTTTAAACTTCTTTATGCTCCTTGGGTATGGTCTTCCACTAACAATTATTCTGTGGCAGCGGCAGATCATGCCATTCATGTCATGACCATTATCTTTCTGGAGAAGTGAATGTTCCAAGGATACTGATAGATTCAACAGAGTATTAAGTTGAAATTGAAACTGAAATGAGAGGTTTGTATTGATTTAAGCTGATATCAAGATGATAACAGCAATTGAGTACATCCAGAAGAAAAGAAAATGAACAGAAACGAAAATGCCCAAGCCTTTAGAGAGGCTGGTCTCTCCCAATCCCAATCCTAACAAATTGCCTACCTCCTTCCCTTTTCCTACCCCTATTTAACTTCTCATCTCCCTTTACAATATGCTGCCCACTACCTCTAACTGATTCCCCATAACAGAATTGCCAACTCAGCATGCATAACAGAATTGCCTACTCAGCTACTCAGCATGGGGAGGTGGTTTCTTGTGCCCCTTCCTAGAATACACCCTTAAGATTGGGGGTGTATTCCTATCAATACTCCCCCCCAAAGCAACCACCTTGTCTTCAAGGTGAAAATTAGGAAATTGCTGATGAATGACAGGGAAAAACTCCCAGGTGTTTTCAAAGGTCGGCAAATTCTTCCACTTGATCAGCACTTCAGTCTGTCCAGTTGATGATTTCCTCCACTGAATGACTTCTTCTGGTTCTACTTGCAGTTGAAGTTCTTCACTCAACAGGGGAGGTAAAGGCTAGGGCGTGATCGAAGCTGCTACTGCTTTTTTGAGGAGAGAAACGTGAAAAACAGGGTGAATTTTGCTGGAATCAGGTAACTCCAGCTTGTAGGCAGACTCTCCAATACGTTCCAGGACTTTGTAGGGTCCATAAAACCAGGGACTTAGCTTCTCATTGAATCTTTTAGCCAGGGATCGCAATCTATAAGGCTGCAGCTTTAAATACACCCATTCACCAGGGTCAAAAGTAAGATCTCTCCTATGCTGATCTGCTTGTACTTTCATCCGATTCTGAGCTTGAATTAGATGACTCTGAAGTTCCTGAATGATGGAGTCCCTTTCCCTCAGCAATTTTTCCACCTCATCTACCAAAGATGACTAATTTGCTCTAAAAAGAGGTGGTTCACAGCCATATAAGGCTTTAAAGGGAGTCATGCCCGTGGAGCTTTTATAGGTGGTATTATACCAATATTCAGCCCAATGAAGCCATTTGGGCCACTGCTTGGGCTTAGGACTGCAGAAACATCTCAAATAGGTTTCCAATTACCTATTAACCACTTCGGTTTGACCATTTGACTGAGGGTGATAAGCAGAACTATATTTTAACTTAGTACCCGAGCTCTTAAAAGAGTTCAGACCAGAATGTGCTCAAGAAGACTCTATCTCTGTCAGAGACAATTGAGAGAGGGAACCTATGGAGTTTGACAATCTCCTTGATGAAGGACTCAGCCACTTCCTTTGCTGTATAAGGATGGCAGAGAGGGATAAAGTGCGCATACTTTGTCAATCTATCCACCACCACCAATATTGTATCTACTCCAAAAGCTTTAGGCAATCCACCCACAAAATCCATAGATATATCAGTCCAGACCTGGGTAGGGATGGGTAAGGGCTGCAAAAGCCCTGCTGGAGACAATGTTTGAGTTTTACTTTGCTGACACACAGCACACTCAGCTACATAGTCCTGGATAGTCTTCCTCATCCCTTCCCAGTACATTAACCCTGAAATCCTTGAGTGTTCGAAAAAAACCAGAATGTCCCCCAACCTGAGAATCATGAAATTCCTTGAGAATTTGTGGAATTAATCTGGACTGTTTGGAGATAACCATCCGCCCCTTGTAGAAGAGCCTTCCACCTTGCAAGGTGAAATTTTGGTGTGATTGTGGGTCTAACAACAGGTCCTGCATTACCCCTTGCAGTTTGGGATCATTTTGCAGTTCATCTTCAATAATTATCAGGCTAGGAAGCTCCACACTAGTAAAAGCAGAAAACTGCATTTGTCTAGAGAGGGCATCTGCAACTTTGTTTTCTCCTTCCCAGGTTGGTATTGCACTTCAAAGTCAAATCCTAGGAGCTTGGATGTCCATTTTTGTTCTTCCGCCAAAATTCTTTGATCCGTTAGAAACTTCAAACTTTTCTGGTCAGTTTTTACAATAAAATGCCTACCCATCAAGTAGTGTCTCCATTTCTGCACAGCAAATACAATTGCCATAAGTTCTTTTTCGTAAACAGATTTTGTTAAAGCCCTAGGTGAGAAACTTTGGCTAATATAAGCAATTGGCCGATTATCTTGCATGAGCACCGCACCAATTCCCTTTCCCGAAGCATCTGTGGTGACAGTAAACGTCTTGTTAAAGTCAGGCAATGCTAAGACCGGGACTGTTATCATAGCTTGCTTTAGGGCGTCAAAGGCCTTTTGTGGTTCAGCCCCCCATGTGAAACTGTTTTTCTTCAGCAGGTTTGCGAGGGGCTGTGCTATTTTGCCATAGTCTTTAACAAACTGATACGAACCTAGGGAGAACCACACCCCAAAAGCTAGCTATTGAGGTGTGGTTCTCCCTAGGTTCGTATCAATTTGTATCAGAGCCTTCCACCATGTCTCTCGGTTGCAAACGAGCAAAGCGGGTGGTGATGCCGGCATTGCAGTGTTCGCCCGGGACTAGTCAAAAAAGGACTAGTGCACAGCCAGCCCGCGTGGGCGCCGGAGGCTGCGGAGTGTGGTAGAATGTTATGACTCAATTGCAAGGTATGGGACTTGAGTCTCACATCGGAAGTATGGGATTCTGATGTGGGGTTTATATGACCTTGGGCTCTCCCACCTCAATAGCTAGCTTTTGGGGTGTGGTTCTCCCAAGGTTTTCGTATCAGATACACACAGAGTCCTCAAGAGTTATAAATAACCAATGGAAGTGGCAAAATGTATCACATGATCTAAAGTTAGAATGCGATTTCTGCAAAAATATGTAGAAAGAATATAAAAGGAAATTTGGAAAGGAACAATGGCAAGAAGGGGGTGGAAGATAATATAGGCACTTATCAGCTGTTCAATCACTCAATAAAAATTGAAAGACAACGACAACTATAAAAGCTTTGCAAGGCTAAATACTTAATGCTCCTACGATTACGACAACAAGGATAGGTAATCTACCACAAGTAGAAGTAATATAAACGGAAAAGACAATCCCCAAACTTTGAAAAAGTAATCAAATTCCTAGAACCAATAAGAAACCTCATAATTGAAACCCTAATATAATCAATCCCTATCAGATAAAAATCAAAAAATAAAATTTGATTCAAAATGCCCAGAAGTTCAAAAATTGAAAATTTCAACTTATTGCAGACTTTTCTCTTGTTGCGTTCCATGAAATCAGTAAGCATCAGTGTTTCGGAAACCTTCACCAGCTAACCTAGAGAACAGACTTATTTAAAGGGTTTCTTCCTCAACCGAGACTGAAAGATGATATCCAGGAGAAATTTTTACTGTAAGCATGCATCAAAAAAATATTTTGCATTTAATATAAAAAAATATTTTAAGCTTCTGTTTGTTTTCTCGAGGCTAGGTGAAGCATGTATACTTCATTGATTCTCGGTTGCCAAAGCCAAAAGGATGAGAGAAAAATAAACAAGGGTTTCTGTTGGTTTTCACATTCAATGGCAAAGGGGATTTTTATTGGTTTTCACCTTCAATTACAAAGGGACTTGAGGCTGGTTTTCAAATCCGTGGATGAAATACCTTCAGGATTTGCCTCTTACCGTCCAGCAAAAAACGGTGAAGGGGAGTGGCGAGAGACTGCAAGACGGTAATCAAAGGCAAAGATGGCAAATTGTTTGGATTGCAAAGCTTCGACTGAGAATGAAAGTCTGTCTGCTGTTCTGCATACGAAGCTTCTCTGTTCTTCAAAGCTCAAAGCTTCTCTGTTATGCTAATTCCTTGATTCTCTGTTCTGCATCTACGAAGTTTCCCTACCATTTTCAATGCCATTCTGCTATTCTACCGTGACCTTGATTCTCTAGTATGCCATTTTGCGAAGCTTCTCATCTTTGTTATTTTTATTCTGTTCTCTGGTTTCTATTAATGTTTTGCCAAGTCTGCAAGTTCTGGGTCAGGACCAGGGCCATCAGGTAATAGACTTCCTACTCCTAAAAGTAACAAGAATGCCACTGGAACTAGGTCTGATTTGGGTGGAGAAAGGAGACAGATGGTCAGAATAGGTCTGATATTGATTCTCTGTTTGCTTTATATGGAGTTGGAATGTTGAATATCAATTATGGATATTAACTGTGTTTGGGTACTAGAATATGCCTTTAGAATATTTTTTACTACCATGTTGAGGGAAAAGGAAATGAATCTTTCATTAAACAACCAAATCAGATTCCAATGCAATTTAAACCTTTATAACATTTTAAACAAGTGCCTGGATCCTATTAATAACTCTCATAGTCAATTAACAGGCAATTAAATAATAAAAAAATAGATTCTTTATTGGATAGATCTGACCAAAATCCTTGTGATCTGTCAACGGTGGGCCTGTGGCAAATACTAAAATGCAGAGATATTCATGCAAAACAGAACATAAAAACAAAGAACATTAAGAAATCATAACATAAAAAATTAAGACATGAATTTTTCAGCTTTAGCTTTCTTCTAATTCAAGCTTTCTAGAGCTGAATTACTTTATTTATATACTGAGATTATCAACCACACAAAAGATTCTACATATTTACACTAAGGGTTACTTGAGTACATTTACATATTCTGCAGTAAGTACAATATGTCTTTACAAAATGGAAAGATAGTGTTAACTGCCACATAAAACATATACAAAATATAGAATAAACTTAACAAAGTTTTATTTGAAAGTATGTGCTCAGCATGATGGAGAATAAAAGAGCACACCAAAAGTATTCCCATTCCCATCTTGGTATGTTGCTTGTATTCAATTAACAAAATGACAACAATAAGATAACGCCAAAACAAATAAGCATACCTCACTCGTTCCAGGGCTAGTACAGACACCACAGCTGATGTGAACTTTCTTATCTTCCACCACTAAATTTTTATCCAGATTATCATCTTCCATAGCCATTTCTGATTCTGGTTTTGGAGAGGCAAGATTATCCAATTCATCATACCACTGTTGTGCAACGCCAACCTGCAATAAGAACACATAAGTTACTGCAAATGCAGAACCAGCCTACTGCACTAAAGAAAGCTCCATCTGCAAAATAACCTTATATATGGATCCTGGAAAATCATCCACTCCTGAGATTTCAGTAGCTGCACCTCTTGCTTGACACCATATACAGGATTCTTGTAATGGTTCTACAAGCTCGATATCCATAGGAACATCCACATTTAATTGTATGTCAATCCTGCCTGTCACACATTGCAGAAAATTTCTAGATCACCAAAGATAATTAAGTAATAATTTGAATTTCAGCATTACAATGTTGTTGACGATTAGTACAAAAAGCATGTAAAAGATTAAAGAACAGCCCATGTAGTGAATAATCATTGTTATAATAAGAAGTCTCTAGGCAGATTTATCCATAAAAGGAGTGAGTCCATATGCACTATAACTGATGAGGGACACATCAAGTAATTTATATAACCACTAATGAATATCTCGACTGATTCATGGAAGAACGTTTAAATTCAGTGATACCCAATTTTAAAATGTAAAATTACCTGGTAGCAAATCAAAATGTTGCAGATGATCAATTGGTGTAACTGAAAGTCCATTTCCACTGTCAAACCAGTAATGAGATGGAAAAATTAGTATGTTTCATAGAAAACAATCTTACTTCTTCAACATAATGTACGAAAACAGTAAATTGAGAGTTTGGAAATATATTAACCTACAAAACTGCAGGACAAACAACTTACACAGCATAGAATGTCTCCAAAGGGGAACTCAACCAATAAGGTAATCCAAGTATCCCTAAATTAGATAACTGGAATTCTGAACAGAACCCAGATTCTCTGTTGACCGTCAGAATCCTCTGTCCAACTAGTGAGACAGAAAAATTGGGAGTGAACAAAGTATAAAGAATGCGACCACATAACAAGCAATAAAGTGCTGAGTAACAAGGGGGAAAGAATACCTGTATCACAAATGAAAATTTGATTCTGCAAGATTGCCAGTGAAGATAAAAGATCAGAATGTGGGAGGCCCTCCAGCAAACAGGCACTATTAGTTTGCTGATGAAACCAATCACAGGGAATCTGATCTAAAGTAGATAATTTTTTTATTATCTGCTGTCCACAGATCTCAAAAATTCCAGGAGAATCTATTTTAAAAATAAATATTACAAGATTCCATCAGTTGTAGCATGATACAAGATAGTTTTAATAAGTGACCATATACCAACATTAAATCAAACCTTTAAAAACTCTGTCTATCTTTCCTGAACCGAAATCCATGGTCCATAAAGTTTGAAACCTGAAAATAAAGATGATAAGCATTAAGCAAAGACGAGAAGGGGAAAAAAGGCAAGTTATCTGTCTTAGGCTCTTAGCATAAGACAAGTTGGTCGAAAAAAGAAAAGGAAGGGGAAAGAATCAAAATAGGTATCAAGAGAAGCATGATTTAAAATTTAAATAAACACTGAGGCACAAGAAATATCCCGGAATTATCCATAAAGAATTAGGGTAAACTACAATTTACTCTCCTAAATTTGATGAACAAATTTTAGAACCCTACACTAAACCCCTCGACGTTTGGAGTAAAATGAAACTGTAACTCCTCAGTTAATTTAGACAGAAGAAGCTTGTGCATCTCATATGTCCATGTCCTCTCCTCTGTTTCATCTCTTAAAACCAGAGAAAGACGGAATCAACAGCACTCTAAATTCCAACTCCAAAGTAAAATCTGACCAAATTCCAAGTCTGCAATATAGGGTGACATAACCATGTCAAGCAGTAAAATACAAGCAATCCACTGTATCTTTCTTCAACAAGGTTGTTCACGAATTTGACATCAATAGGGTTCTATGGAACATGCAATATCATGAACCCAAGCCAAATGATTTTGTTTGCCTGTCATCTTATGAGTCAGATTTCTGTGATCAGAGTGTCGGCAACCGAAATGATCTGGTCTCCACCATTCAGCAAATAGTTGCCCACAGCCTGTATTAACATGGTGGGAAAACGTAGTCCAAAAAAATGAAGCAGTGACTTGCTCTTACTTTCTTCAGAGCCAATGGAAAAGACCCAAATCGTTCCCTCTTTGATTCTTTCTAGCTAACTTTTGTGAGCTAGGATTTGATTACATAGGATCTTTGATGATGCAGTGCATAAGCAAATTTGCTTGGTTGGTCTACTTTACTTGAACCATGTCCAATGGATCACCATAGTTGAGCTATTCAATGGATAAAGAGAAGGGGGATTGAGAGAGGCAGAGCTCAAGGCATTGAAGAGAAAACATAAAGGGGTGATCGCATGACTCTTACATAACAATTTTCAGTCAGAATTAAATGAAAACAGTTTGAATTTACTCGAAACATTAGAGGGTTTAGTTTAGGGTCTTAAAGTTCACGTATCAAGTTTGTAAAACCCCTTAAGCTGGGTGAGGTAAACAGTATTTTATCCAGAAGAGTAAAAGCACTGAATCATTCACCTGCGATCTATAATGAAGAGAGTGTCATCATCTGATTTCAACAGATGCCAAGGGAAATATAAGGATTCAGAATCAAATACTTCAGATCTTTCGTCAATGTTAGTCTCCCCGCTGCTTTCTAACCCAAGCTTATTCATGATCCAATTCCAAATGCGAACACCTCTCTTGTTAGAGGCTCTTGTAGGATAAATAGTCTCCACTAATCGTGCTCCCATATCAGCTTTCCTGATAGCATGGTTCTTAGAAAACAGAAACCAGAATAGAAGAAATGATAAGAGAACTCTATCTAGAGATACAGGTATATAAATCTGCCAAATCAATCACAAAAAGAAAAAGGAACTTTCGAAATCAAAATGAAGAAAGTAATATGTTTTCTTAAAGACAAACAGATGAGGGAAGAGGGAAGTAGCTGGCATCATGCCTCCCACTCTCCCCTGTAAATTCAACCCCGTTAGTGAAAACCTCAAAAGTTGGAAAGTCTCATCCCTTTCAGGATGAATGTTAAGTGTTAACAGAAAGCTTCCAAGAAACAAACCCACATGCATCTCTCAAGCATAAATAAGGGTTTCCAAGAACAAAATGCCACAAAGAAACCTAAAGTTTAAAAGTCCAAGTCTTCATAGATGAATCGTTAACTATTAACAAATAGCTGCCAAGGAAGCAAGCCTGCATGCATCTCTCAAGCATGTTTAACCGTCACAACAGCTTCAGAAAACAGCTGGTGCTGGGAGAAACCGGTATAATCCATAGAAAATAGCCCTTTTGTGGACACAACAATTCAAACTCAGTAATACTAAATCAAGTAGTCCCCTCCTTAAATCTCGAATAGTTTTCTTTTCACCTTAAAAATCTTGGCTCAGCAACCTTCTTAACTACTACAAAATATGGAATACCTGTGATTCCAAGGGACCAAAATATGCATATTATGTTATTATCAGCACAAAATTAAATTGTATTTGCTGGTACAAATTATAGAGGAAGGAATTTTAGAAGGTTTCCTATGTTTGAGGTGGGTACATAAACTTTTTCAGCATCAAATTAACAAAGGTTGAATTTATTCTACTAGCAGAAGGTTTAACATTGTGCCTTATACAAATCTTGGAGAATCAGCTCAACAAATCAGATAGCACTAGCAGCCTTGACAGAGCTATAGATAAACATTTAAAGGGATATTGATCTTTGATGGTCAGACTGATGTATATAAAGTTTCCATCATATGTGATGAACCTGAGTTGAAATCTGATGATAATAATTTATTAGATAAATCAAAATGCATACCTCTGAATCCACAAAATATAAGCAATCCTCAGTAGCATGGTAATAAGAACCTGCAGGACGCCTTAATTTAGCAGATCCAAAATCTCCATCCTCAAATCCTGAAGAAGAACCAATCTGAACAGACAACATAAGTGTAACTATAAAGGAAAATGTTGGCATGTGTATGCTCGTAGGGAGATGCCATAGAACATAGGCATTGGGGTTGGATTGGAAGCTAAGTCTGTTTTACCATCACTACATAGCATGGAAATAAGCTAATAAACCTGAAATTTAAAAGCATCTTGTCCGAAACTTATTTTGATAATTTTGTATACATACACAGTCCAGAATCTCTCCGTTGCCATCAGATACAATAATCCTATGATGATTGCAGTCAGAAAAGAAGAGGCGGCTAGCACTTTCATCTGCAGAGACACAACCTATAAAATATGATAAAGATATTACAATATCAGATTAGTTTCAAGCACAAAGAACCAGAAACATGAAACACAAGTTATTATCTCTAAAATCCTCTAATAATTATCTATTATAAATCCAGCAACTTAAATTCAAAATGGGCTAACCCAAAAGATATGTAAGCCTTCAAGACTATTAAAATGAATATCCCATTTAGGAAAGGAATGAATGGTCAAACCAATAAAAATTGTTGAGTATGAAATAAAAAATTGTATGGATAATTGGCTATCTCCCTTTTTTATAGAAAAACAAATTAGAGGGGAAGTACAACTAGGGGGAGGATCAAAAATGATCTTCAGTGCTAGTGAGATAAGGCTTGGTTGTTGTTGTTGTTCCCAGTTATGCCTAAAAAATATGCACCAAACATGTGGAAGTTGCAACAGATGTTCAGATGCAATAATGCTGTATTGCTGAAACCCATTGAACCAGTCTTCTTGGTCCTCATGGTAAGTGTTGGGATTTGGAGACATTTTCCTGAGGTACCAAGTTCAAATGCTGGTAAGAGGGGAAACCGATTGAAGACATAGAATTTCAGTTGAACAGTGTAATATATACAATGCTACTGAATTTATGAATGCCTACTTTCACAACACCTGTATTCTTCATGCAAACAGAGACATATTTGTTCCTTGGTAAAACCATCGTTGTTAACATCACACAGTGTGTGATATGTATCATACAATCAGTGGCAGTAGAATAAGATGCAGGAATATGCCACCATATTGGGCAATACATTAGTATCAGTCGATACACAGTATCGTTGATACTCTGCTAAAAGAAAGGAAAACCAACGGTCCAAAGTAGAGGCAATCTGTGAAAAGATTTGAGAGACTGGATGATGCTCCGCATGACTGGACTTGGGAAGACTCTTCAGTCTTTACTCTCATTTTTGTGTGACCGGAGCATGAAGAAGCAGTCAAAGGGAGTTTCACAGAACTAAAGGGAGCTCTGCTCTGCTCTGCTCTGCCCTTCAGTCTCTGTTCTCCACATGACTGGAGCTGGAAGAAGCAGTGGAAGAGAGTTTCGCAGAACTAACAGGAGCACTGCCCTTCTCTTCAGTCTTTTCTTCTCTGCATGACTTAAGCTCCTTCATTTCTGCTCTGCTCTGCTGTGTGTAGCTGGAGGCTCCTTTGTTGGTCACAAGTGAGAACAAAGAAGGGTATTTGGTTCTCCAGAAGGGTGACATAAGTGAGAACAGAAGAAAACACCTCTTGGTGTCAGAATTTAACAGAGAAGAGTGGTTCTTGTCTTTTGGAACATTAATTTTGGTTACATTGCTGCACTTTGTCAAAAGGCTTGTCATAAACTGTGATATATCAAATTCTGGTTCAGTAGCTGATGGAGTGTTTAAAACTTTATAAAACTTTTGGAACATTATCTCATTTCATTACACTCGTATAGGACTAAGACTCTCTTTGTGACATTTGGAAAGGACTAAGGAGATTTCTTATTTCTTTATTCAGCCAGTACAAAGGAAAAAAAAAAAATTGATCTTGTACACGAATGCTGAAAATGGGTAAATCAAACATACAGAATAATATTAAAGTGTTTATTGTGAGAGGTAAGAGGAGTAAGTATTGACCATAAGATCTAACATGAATGGCCAATATTAGAACATAAAGGCATGTGACTTTTTTAAGTGGTCATATGACATTTAAGTAAAATCTAATCTTGACTCCTCAGCCCTCACAACAAGACAGCGCTCTCACTTGATATGCTCCTTATATCAATATATATATATATATATCCAAAAATCTTACGGTACATGATATGCTATGTTACAATACATAAAATTTAAGAAATTGATACATGCTACAATACACGGTTTGACAAGGACTGGGGATTTGATTCCATCTCGCTGATTCTTAGGAAGTTTGCCTCCCAACACCACTGGGAGATGGAGGAAACAGAGACACTAAAACTTTTAGTAGACCTCTTGGTGGAAGCTTATACCTGGGTAATAGAGAAGTAAATTCTGAAGAGGACAACAAATATATTGATCCTTAGTTATCTGATCTTGCTTCCAAGATGTACGTCTCAACACATTGAGCGACTTAGAATTGCCATTGGGTTGCATATGTAACTCCTGAACAGCTATATGCGATACCAAAGTTAAATTGTATATATGCACACATAAAAAAAAAAAAAAATACAAATGCCACATTCTCTGCAAGGTTAACCATGGAAAATGCATCATTACCTTGGTATAGCGTTTCAAGATCCAGGTTCTTCTCATGATAAATTATCGGGCTCCTAAAATTTTTAAATAACATGTAGCATGCGCCTTTCTCCATCTACAAATATCAAAATAAGTATTGTAAATCAATTGCTCTAGACAACATCATTTTATATATATATAAACAAATAATTAAAAAATGATGCAATTAGTTAGTACCACATGAAAATTATGAATCCACAAAACTCTATTCTGAAACATCAAGAAGAAGTGCAACTCCAATGTCATTCAGAGCAATTGCAACAGCAACTTACACTTCAAGGAACACTGGGAACATCAATTTCTTTTAAATTACACATTCTATCTACACAATTTAGGCAATTACAGTAATCAGCTCAAAAATTGAACAGCCAATTTTGATTTCAGAATAGTTTATACATATTGAAACAGAAAGTATTTGGCAGAAGAATTGGGTGCGTGTCTAGGCTGCATATTAATCTCTTATTTATAGTGTGATTACAATCAATCAAGGAGCTAATCAGTAGCTAACTTATAGCTTAATCACTAGCTAACGACCAGAAATCATCATAATTACAGTTGACCATATATTCTAACATGTGCTAAATGTGTTATTCTAACAATACACAATTATCTTTGCTCATATAATTATATTACATTTGAAAATTGGACAAGTAATCAGAATTTTCTTTTCTATAGCCTTCAAATTTGAGTCATCCAGACAGCACTTTTCTGAAGATTATTCACCAAATAGGTCTTATCAAGGTGAAAGTAATTGTATAATTTGGGGTTGAAACAAAGACCATTTTAAAGCAGTGATTTTTAGATGTTATGTCTTTGCCAGTTGCACCATCTTTCAAGAAACCAATTACCCTGCCTATAGAATCATTAACCAAAAATCTCCTCTTTATTATTCTAGAACTCTCCCAAGCATACCAACCAGTGTACTTCAGATGCTTTTCCTCAATTGCATCTGTTTCAACAAAAAATATTATGCAAAAATTGATTGATAACTAAATAAGTGGATTAGGTAAAAGTAAAACCTCTTCTCCAGTTCCAAGAATAGAGGCCAGTCTCCCACTCTTCCCCAATTCATACTCAAATTGACTATGTCACTCACCTTTCTCAGCATAAATGCACTACAAACACTAAAACAAAGAATTATTGGAGTCCCAAAAAACCTGGGCTGTAATTAAAATCCACCCTCAATAACATTGTGAATCCTGAAATACCTGTTAACGGAGGCAAAGTATCTGCATTGATCAGCACAGAGAGATCCATAACAGAAACTTTTTTTTCCCAGTCTTCCAAGAGATTTGTCAAATTCCTCGTTATCAGTCTAGAAACTCCCAGAAATGAAGAGGATAGATAATAGAAGAGTAAATTACAACTTACAAGCACCATACCTCCCCAAACTTTAACCTACACTTTAGACCCCTCTATTTTCAAAATCTACAAACTCACCCCCTGATTTAGATCTTCACAAAACAAATAAACCCTTCTGTAAGCTTTTGTTTAAAAAACGCAATGCTGAGCATAAGCACAAATTTCATAGACATAATGTCAAAATTACCCTTCTTGTGGTCATTAACTATTGTGCATCTGCAGGAATAAACTGTATTTATTCTGACTAAAAATATAAGTCAACTGTATTTATTATATAGGTCAAGTTTATATTCTATTTTTAAGTATAAGTCAACTAAATTCACTTTATTTAACAAGTAAAGTCAATTGTGTTTACCATATAACCAAAAAAAGATATTCTGAACAAATACGACAAATCATCTAAAACTGTTGACGATATTTTAGTCTTTTCACGACAAATTGTAACACCATTTTTGTACTTCTGTTAGCAGAGGGGAGAGAGAACAAACGTGTTTATAGGTTCTGAAAATAGAATGGCAAAAAGTGTAGGTTTTAGAGGTGTAAGTAATTTACTGTACAATAAATCTTGAGCAACTGAATGGCAAACAAATGATCAAACAACATTCCATGTATGTTATCTCAACTATTAATAAAAAGAACTCCCTAGCAAGTTTTTATCTTCATTTTTTGTCCCAAATGAAAAATTTGCTAAGTAACAAAAACTTATTCTAATGATAATAAATTGTTAAACTAAATAGTCCTCAGCTAAGTCACAAGTTTGCCAATGTGAATTGTTATATCGGTGCAAGTGCGAATTTGCCAGGACATCAAATTATGAAACTTTCATAATGAGCGCATCTCTACAACATCTACTTTATTTTCCTTTAAATTTAAAGTAAATAAATATATTTTTTAATATATTTTACGTGTTTTCTTGTCAAATGCTGATTACTATATATTTTTTCCATTAAGAATATGTACTTACATATAAATAAAATCTCAGTCCTATAAATTGTTTATGCAATAATAGAAAAAATGTTATACATTTTAAGTTAACATTTTTTTATCTCAAGAAAAAGTAAAACTCTTCTATAAATTATTTGATAGCTTCTGCCACAGACAAGTTTCTGAATGCCTAAGTTTGTAGGAGTCAATTTATACACAGATCAACATGCATTGCAACATTGCCATGCGTGAAGCCTCCATCCTTTCTACACTGCTAGTTAAATAATAACGAACTATGTATTTTTAGAACATGAATTAAATATTATAGTTCGCAAGTTCTCTGCGCACCTGCTCTGAACCCATAAGTCCTAGCATTAGTGCCCTAAGTGATGGAGCATTAGGCGGATTTATGTGACATAGGTCCTCAGGTTTGATACTTAAAATCAAAACTGTTCATTCTGATATTTCTAATAACTAATAATATTAAATATTAATGTTTCATAGAAGGACTCATGTTAAAATGTTTTTCTTTTGACAGGAAAGGTATATCATATGAATTAAAAAATTAAGCAACCTTAGTCTTTAGTCTACAACTCAATCTGCAAAAATAAATAACACTGCCATGACAAATCATTCTTGATGTGCTACAAGATGCTACAAGCCTACAGTTATCTACTTTTAATGAGATAGAGTTGAAAGAAGAAATCTATCACAACTGATAAAGATTGCAAAACAATCCACTACTTGACTGATGTGTTGGCTGATATGTTTACTATTTAAAAATTGGGGGGCGGAGAAATGCTAGCAAACTATTATGCGAACAACCTTTGCACCATGGTAGATATATTAGTCTTCACATGCTCCATGATTTCATTTGATTTAAGTGATTTAATTTGATTTAGAAATCATTTTTAGGCTTGAAAATCATTATAAAATCAAATTAATTTCTATTTTATAACCTTCTAAACAAAAGATATATCAATTCTTAAAATTTGTTGTTCCAAACATATCCTAAATGTATTTCAAAAGCTAAACAAAGGACTTTAACTCACCTCAGGAAATGTCTGTTGAGACAATAAAATGGGGACAGTGATATTTTCTGTCATCACTAACTGGATCAGCTGCAATCGATCAGCAGAAGAGTGAATTGAATTTAAACCCATAATAAAAAGATGAGGGAACCTGCCACCAAAAACATATTTTAAATATTAACAAAAAATCATTGCTATTTGTATCAAGTCTAGGATGAGAGGAAATAATGCAATATCCTTTTATACCTCTTCTGAATTGTCTTCAATTTTTCAAACATAATGTCATGGTCAAAAATCCTTGCAGCAAGAACTAAGAAGATTTCATCTCCCCCAGAAAGTTGTTTATTTTTGTCAGATCTATTTAACCAACAATGATGGGTGCCTGCAAATTCAAACAAAGAAGCAATTATTTAACAAGGGAAAAGTAGAGAGGATTAAACATTTAACTCATTAATTCTTCAACGCAATTACGAATTTGTCTTAGAATTAGATTCATGTAAAATGATGCAGTGGATTCAAAACTATCAAGAAGATTTTAAGCAAATAATTAGCAAATTCAATTGAAAAGACATAAATTTTGCAAGTATACATGTCCCAAGTAGGAAGTCCTAAGAACTCATATTTCAATAACACTATGTGGACATGCACAAGATTAAAAATAAAATGAAGTCGCTTTTCAAAACAAAAATCAAACTTGAGAACATAGATCACAAAACTAACACTCACAGAAAGAAAATAAACTGTAGGAAAATATGAAAAGTAGTAGATTAGTAAAACAAATACCTTCAAACTTATCCAGTGAAGCTTTAATGAAAGACAAAAGATCAATTTCAGGGACAGGTTCACATGATACATCAGCCATTGTTGAGAACCTGAATGAGACTGTCAATCAGAAGTCAGGAAACCTAATAAAGCTAAAAGACCCTAAATGATGAGGCTTGAAAATTTAGCAGTCATATATGATGACTCTGTAATTTATTCCATTTTGCTAACCACAACCTGCTATCAGCCACATAAGCTTCAAAGAAACAGACAATCACCACCCACTTGATTCCCTGTAGGGGAAACATGAACCTTCAAAAGTAATTACCTATGTTCATGAAAACCTCTCACTTGAGTCCAATTACCAATTGGCTTCCGAGCAGAAGGCATAGGCATTATAGACAATGCCACTAAGTTAAAAACTTTGACAGATTGTTGATAACAATCACCTAGAGAGAGACGGGGGCAGAGAGGAAATAAAAATTAAAAACTCACATTAAAATTGATTGAGAATATAAATATAATGAAGAGTTATAGAAACAAAAACTTCATGTTGTACTTGTCAAACTTAAGTAATCAGTACCACAAAAACACTTGAGACCACACCAAGAAAAAAAAATATTCAAGACTCACATAGCATTTTCATGATTCTAACAAATCCTATACAAAAATAGATTTCTCTTGGGGAAGCTAGGAGGGCTAGGATGCATAAGAAAAGCAAAGGAGACCACATATAGTGGCTAAATTATAGAGCCACATTAACGTCTGTAATTTTGTATTGACACACTGAATCTCACCTTTGCATTTTATCCGAAATAATAATGCTCCATTTTTGGATTTGTTAAAAGCATAGAAACATGACAGATTTTGAATTTGCTTGACAAACATATGTATAAGCATGCTCTCATTGTATAAACAAAAATGATATTTGTCAGAATTGTGGTCATCTACTAATTCCAACTATAATTAATTCAATGAATGAAATTGAAAAAAACTTATTCAATCAACTTGACAGAATATTTGAAAGTTATATGTTGTAATTTCTACAGCAGTATATGCTTCAATTCAATGCATTAGCATCATACATTGACTGATCAAGGGAATGCAAATAATTTCTTACAAATGGTATTTACCAAACAAACATTAATGATGAAAAAACAAGGACATCATATAAAAATGATGTCATTATTTAATTCAATTTTGAACCAGATGCATTAACTTGCTACCTCTTATTTTCTCTTACAATTAATTTTTAAATTATTGTGTTCAATCACTTCTGTGATTTTAAACAATTTGTCCCACATCTGTTTCACAAAATATTCTGCAAACGAAATTAACATATGCAAGCATAACATTGCAATTCTTAAAAGACAGAAAACAAACAAAAATAAATGTAACTACAGATATAACCCGAACCAAACCATCTTTCTGTTGGGCTAGGGTATACCCAATGCTCCTCGAGCAGATGATATGGAACATTCTCATTTTTCAGCAAATTGCTAGGACTCATTAACATCATTTATCATCTATACTTATTCTATCACTAGAAGAGCTAAATTACTCCTATTAATTTAACCCCATAAGAAATTTTGAGGTGAAAAGATAAAAATCATTTAATCCCAGTAGTAGTACAGGACAAATAAAATACAAAGATTACAACTTTAAACATACCAGAAAAATGGGTAAACAAATACAAAGACAACAATGATTTCTTTCTTCCTTTTTTCCTTCTTTTCTTTTTATATGAATTTCAAAGCAACCAAACGACAGCCAGAGTAATATACAGGGAAATCCTCAAAATTGAAGTCTTGTGAAAGAAGTGCAAAAAGAAATAGTGAAAATCAGATTAGCAGAGGGAGACACACCTGGGTGGAAGACAAGGGGTCTTAGAAACCTTGAGATTTCCTTCACACAGCGATACCTCAGAGCCATTTCTCTCTTTCTCTGTCTCTCCAATACTCTGGATTTTCTGGTTTTAATGGGTATGCTGGCTGGATTTAGGCACCGTGTGTGGGGTTTAAGGTTTAATATACCCAACCCACCTTAGAGCCCGAATGAGTCGAATCATATTCCTGTCACCAAATTGGTAAATTCTCAAGTACAACTAAATCTTATCATATAAAATTATATATTTAATTTTGCGGCAAGTATTTATTTTCACTGACATATCTTATATTTTCATTAATTTAGTGTATAACTCTAAAAAAATATTAAAAAAATATATGATAAGGACCAGGGAGAAATGTTCTTGCATCATATTCTTGCATATCTCTAATAGTGAACCAGAATGTATTGTATCTATCTTGTCTAATCTTTTCTTATTTGTTTTGATTTTGTAAAGTGTAAGATATCCATATTTTTCTTATAGGAATTGCTAATTGGATGAGTTACCAAATTTTCTTTTTTATTTGTAATATAGGTGATCTAAGATCTACTGTGGAAGAAAAGAGGTATCTTAAATGCAAGTAAAGCTGCCTAGTTAGATTTGATCATGAGATAAGTAATCCATAAAGGGACTTGGTGTCACTTGAATTAAGAATTCAGACTCTTGAGTTATCAAATATTTATTAATTATTGGTTATACTGTGGATTCTAAATATCTATGTAGAGAACCAGCAACTAATAAATGTTTGACAACTAGTTAATTTGATACCCAAAAAAATAACTGCAGCAACCCTCATTCATTATAGTATTAAATCTAAACAATATGCCTTTTTTTGTCGAAAAGTTTCATTTGTTATGGTATTAATTTTTTTATCTTAATAAAAATATCTCTAATTCATTGACTTATTTTATTTTAATGTATAATAATATCCTTTTAAAATAGAAGTACATGTTAACTATTAAATTAAAAAACAATGTACCCATGAGGCGTGGGTATAGTAGAAGTGAGTTACGTCCCTAGGCATAAAAACTGCAGTTCGATTTCTAATAGTCATATGGCTGCATATTATAACATAGGTAAATTTATTTGAATAGAAGATTTAAAAGTAGAGCTTCTAATATTGTGCTTCTAAGATTTAAAAACTGCTACTGTTTTTTTTTTTTATGCCCTTGAAATTTCGTTGTCTTTTCTGATGTGCTACCTTTTATCTGAACTTCCTACAGATGGATCTACTGCTGGTTGCTTATGGCTGCAAGTTGTGGACTTTTCATTAGTGAAAAGGCTTTGGATATTTGGCTCTGTCCTTTTCACTGGTATGTAAATTTTACTTAGCTGTAGGCTGTAGCACACTTGTTTCATTGATTGGTGTGCATATGACATCCATCTTTACACTAAGATTTGTAAAAGAGCTTGAACTGCTAACAATGATAAACCTAACTGCTAGCAACATTAAAAATGACCAAATTGACAAATATCTTTAGATTTTATTTTTTTTTCCGCAATAACTTGTCATGGTTGCTTGAGAACAATAAGCTCAAAAAGGCTAGGGATGCAATGGAGAATGTTTATGCTAAAGCTGTTTGGTTTATTTCCACTTATCTCTCTTATTTTCTCTTTTGTTTTGCATTGGCTATGCTGCAGAGTGTTTTAAGTATTAATAAACTACTGCAGACACATTTGTAAAATTTGAGTTTTAAGTATTTGTTGTCATTGTTTTTTAAAATGAACTATTGCAGAATACTGAACCTGCCTGGTTTATTTTGAGGGCCGTGTGCATCCCTTGACAAGAGCTAACTACCTTGCCTCACCTCATCTAATTGTGGCCTACGCTCCTGCTGGCACGGTATGTATGTGTAATTCATATTTCTACTGGGATAGATTTGACAGGTTAGGGAAAGCCCATACCAATCATGAATATATTGCATAAGTGCATGAACAGATTCCTTAATTGACTTGTCAAAAGTAAGACTAATAATTAGCATGTAATTGTGTTCATTAACTTGGTATTTTACCATGTGGCTTCTTCTCATTGGTAATCAATTTCCTAAATTAGAAGCACAAAATTCTAAGTTTCTAATATTATTTAATTGATTTTCAGTGATTAAGTTTTCCTTACGGCCAATTTACTTGATTTGATAATAAATGGCTGCTTCTCGTCTAAACCAACTCAGTCTCTATACATCTATTAGCTCATCTACAATTCTATATAGAACTTGCATAAAATAAAGTTGGATAGTTGACCTATACTGCATAATGTTGAATAACTTAGCTTGCATGCATGATACTCCCCATTTGGCTTATTATCATACTCCATATCTGATAGTTGTGATTCTGCCATTGTTTGCTTTACTGGAAATAATCTCTTTTTAATATAATGCGCAGTTAAATTGTAATTATATAATTTCATGAGAAATAATTTCTTTTCTAAATTGTTACTTTTTTATAAAGTGCAGTAGCAAATAGTTAACTACTGCAGAATCCATTTCAGATTATGATAGTGGCTTTTGTATTGATGATTTTTTATTTCCTTCATTTCAGAGTTCCCATGACCTAATGACATGTAGAAGATTGTAACTATGGGTATCAACTATGTATAAGGAAAAAATGAGACTCTTTTCTTTAGAGCACACGTTGAATGGATCAAGGTCAGTTTGCCTTTTTTCTGTGGCTTATTTTACGGCTTGATGCAATGTTATGGAAATTTTTTAGCCTCAATATTATTATGTTTTAACAGTTCTCAACATTTTCATGGCTCTATATATATAAATTTTTTCTATTGTGCTGTCCAGGTTTGAGTTGGCCAGATTGACTCTGATTAATGGCCCACTAACAGCCATCCAAATAGTGGAAATCAGGCAAAAACTCATGCAGAAAGTATCAATCGTTGCAGAATTTATTAAGCCAAAGCATATAAAACTGTTTCAGCAAAGTCAGAAAATTTTGCCACCTACACCGAAATGTTGTAAAGTCTCAAATGGTTGCCTTTTCACCTAAAAGTAGAAACATGCTTGAGATTTATAAGTTATTGAAAGACAGAGACTATGACAAGATAGCTCCTATTAAACCAACTGAGATTTCTTTTTCTGTGTGTAGTAACATACTAACATAACCCCAACCACCTAACATATAATAAAGAGGATTTTTCTAGAAGAAAACTCCTTTAGTTACTAGGTTGTAATCTTCTGTTACAAGTGATAGAGGTACCAAAGACATACAGCACACCATTTACATCTTATAAGGTAACTTATACTAAATCTTACATAACTAAATTTGTATGAACTAAAGCTATTGTATGAACTAAAGCTAGGATATTAATCTCTCCTTACCCAAGAGATTAGTAACTAAAATATCATGTTTCCCCTTTTAACTTAGTAATATAGACTAATCTCAGTGGTCTCATACTTGCCATTCAGAGTACTTAAATTATCAAATGAATACCTTAGAGGAAGTATCTTTAAATTAATCAATTAAGAAATTCCAATATTGATCTTATAAGATGAATCCTACTTAAAATAAAAAGAAGACCAAAACAAATAAATACTAGGTGTTACACACCTTAACTAATATTAATCCATTTATATTTTACTCACTAACCAGAAATTTCTTTGCAATTATTGTAATCCATTACACCTATTATAACTAATATTGCCTTTTAGAAAATACTCTCTAGGCACCAGTATTTGGCCTTGGACTTTTCATTGGTCAAGCTTTTTTTTTTTCTTTTTTTTGGACTCTTATAGAAGGTTAATGCATATAACAGCAAAAGCCAAGGGAGACTCCCCTGGCCTCAACATGGCTTCACCACTGGTCACAAGCACCGTTACAAACCTTCTTGATTTCCAAATTTTACTAATTGTTCAACAGTCATCAATTTTCTACCAAACTGCCACTTCAACGACACTTTCACACAACAAAAAATAAAAGAGTTGTCATGGCACACCTTACAAATAACCAATAACTACCAATGCACTACATTGTAGTATAAATTAAATGTTCTAGTAAAGGCTTACATTCTAACAGGAGATAGCCTCTCCAAATGAACTCAAATCCTGCAACAATATTTTCAGAGAAATGTACTAAACTTTATAGAAAGCAAAAGGCAAGAGTTCTGATTCTGTGTGAAAAGTAATATATATATATATATATATATACTTCTAATTGCTACAGCCACATCAAGACTATATTTCAGCAAACAATATCATACCAGTGCAGCAAAAAGCAGATTATAATATATCCGATGATATCCAATTGGGAACTAACTATTAGGAACAGAACTATCCAATTAGCCACAGACAATTAAACGTAAAAAAATTATGCATCTAATTGCTACAGCCTACAGCTATAACAAATCTATCTTGAAGAAATCCTATCAGTTTGACAGCTCAAATGAAGATTTTCAGTGGTACTATTGGTCCATAAAAGTAGCTAATAAACTTCAACAATAGCGAGACATGGCAGCTGGAAACTCACCTCCAGAAGATGTTGGACAGCTTCAGAATTTCTGGGTAAGAAATTGCAGTGGAGGCGTGGAGCTAACCTAACCATTAACCAAAGTCTAACATTTAATTTCTGGAAAACTAAAGATATTGCAAAAAAAAAAAAAAAAAGATAACCAAAGAAATTGAAAAACAGAAAAGAGAGGAGAACAACGGCCAGAGCACGCCGGAGCACAATGACGGACGGCCATGGACACACCTGACGCCAGAACGGACGGCCACCCAGCAGCAGCCCCACGATTCACGACGACGATGCACAGCTGACGACGCGTCGACGGCCAGAGCAACAGGCACGAGCCAGCGAAAGGAGAAGCCACACGCACGAAACAGCACGGAGGACCCCGGACGAAGCAATAGGCGACGACGGCGGCGATTGGGGCTCAAGCGGAGGCGCTCGCAGAGGCAGAGAGCCGCCGACTAGAAAATTAGAACTGAGAGTAGGGTTCGTTTTTTGTTTTTAGATTATTTTTTAAAACTAAACAATAAAGCAGATTAAAAAAAATAACAAAATAATAAAAAATTAAAAAAATTTATAAAAATATAGTAAATGAAAAATCGGTCGCTAACCTTGTCTTTCTTTTATCATGATACGGACAAAAAAAATAATTTTTTTCTAATTTAATAACCAAAAAATTAGTTATTAATATTCAAAAAATGAAAAATAATTTAGTTTTAATTGATTTCTTTTTTAGTCGTTAAAAAAAATTAAAAATTTAAAAAAATTTAAAAAATTATAGCAACCAAAAAATAGTCGTCACACTAAATTAAAAAAATTAAAATTTTCCATTTCATTATTTTAGTACAAAATGCATAAACCAAAAAGTTTTTATTTCAAATTTAACAATCAAAAATACAATTGTTAATGTTTTAAAAAATAAATAAAAAATTTAATCTATAATGATTGATTTTTTTATTGCTGTATAATTCAAAAAAATATAAAAACTTATTGACCAAAATATGATGGCAAATTTGAAACTGTATTTTTTTTCTTTTTTTTATAAAGATACAGTTATAATTTCAGTCACTAAATTAATCGCTAATGAAGTTAGCAACTGTTTTAGCAATTAAAATTTTTTTGATTGTAAATATTATTTTTTTACTTATTTCAATTGCTAAATTAATTATTAATTTGATTGAAATTTTTTTATCACTAAAACGTTCGCTACTTTGTTATTTTCTTGTAGTGATATCACTTTAAGTTTAGAGATAACTTTATAAAATAGTTCAAATGAATCAAATCTTATGAGAATATTCTAATTCATGTCAAAAAAATTAGATACTAATGAATGTTCAAGTTATTTTAAAGTTGTTATACATGATTATCATAATATTATTATATTATTCAACAATTGAACTGCTAAATTTTGTATTATACAACAAAAAATTATTTAATGGTTTTAAGTATACAGGTCTTACCCCTCACGTAAATGAATCCGCATTCTTTAAACAATATTACCAAAGAAAACAAGCATGCACGATCATCATATTGCATATATTGAAATGTTTAACATTCTGATACCTTTGGAAGCGAGTCAACAAATTAACTTCTATCTTCACTCTTAGGAAACTCACAGCCTACCCAAATGTGAGTTTAAATTATGCATCTTGTTAACTCTTCATTCTTTTGTAATATATCTATCTACAACACATAACCTTTTTTTGACGTAGGCAGCTAAAAACAAGTCAATGTACTTCGGTGGAGCATGATTTTGAAGAGAATATAATTTATCATATCAAGAGATCTTAAAAATTCATAAAAGAACTTAGAGCTTACACTAGGCACTTCAAGTTTTGAGTAGAACCACATCATTTCGCTAGGAGAAGACCTAACTTGAGGATAAAATCTCTCCAACTGTTAGATTTGGTACAAATGGTCATTGTCCCAATAATCATATATATATATATACATCAAGGAGAAAACACAAGGATTGAGCAAAATATCTCTCATTCAAGTGCTTTGAACTATATCAAAACCCTATGTTTCCATTTTCTATCTTATTTTCATTTGTAGAGCTACTTAAGGGAGTTGTGCACAAAATTTGTAGCTCTTCTAGAGCATTTCTTTTCTAGTGATTTGGTTGTAACTATCTAGCCAAAGAATTGTAAAGAAGGGGTAGCATTCTAGAGTTATCTTTGGACTAGATGCTATGTGTTTTGGGAGTTGCTCCTATGTTCTTGCAAAAGACACAGCTTGTGGGGAATTTGAAGTTAGAAAAATCTTGAGTTTTGTACTTGAAAGAATACATTGATCTTTCAATACCTTGGGATGACGTTCCATTGTTTATATTATTTATTTGTTGGTTTTTTTTTGTGAGCATTTATTTCTGGTTTTAAACCTATTAATGCATATTTGGTAATAATTTAAAAAAAACTATTTTTCAATAAAATTTTGGTCTAATCTTCTTGTTGTGATTATCGTAAATGTCATATTATCATTAGAATAAAAATATTTTTTATAATTCTTGTATCCCTATTATTGTGAGATTAGAAGTAGACTGAAACTCAAATTAGAAGTAAACTCAAATTCAAATTGTAATTCTATTATATAAATTCTTAGGTGCTGAGCTCAAGCAATTACGAAAAATCAAAAGGCTTCAATTTGTTACTTATTTTCTTATATCAATTTCAATTTTTTTTTCTTTCTTTCCTTTATTGAAATCCTATAATTTCAACAGGATATCAGAGTGGTACTATCTACCTTGAGGGCATCCATGTTTTCCGCTGTGTCGAGTTCTATATAACTCCTTTATTATTTTCCCAAGTCATTCTTTTATCTATTTTCTTTAAGTCAAAATCAATGTCTTTTTAATCGTTGTTGAAGATAGAGATTTTATCTATTTTTCTGGTATTTAAATTCTCTACAGAGATTAATATGCGATGTTCAGTTGTGATTAGTGGTTTTGATTGAGGCAAGACTTTTGTGACTTCACTTTATTTGGCCTATTAGTAGTAGTTTATTATTATTTTATCTACTTTATTACTGTTTGGCTATTTGCTAATGCTAACATATCATTGAGGAAAAATGAGAATAATAGTAGTAACTTTTCTTCAATATTAGTGTCCGTTATGTTGTTCTTTACCCATTAATGATTATTTCGATAGTGACTTGTTCTCCACTGATGAATTATACCCGTTATGAGAATGATAGTGGTAACTTTTCTTCAATGCTAGTATTCGTCATGTTATTATTTACCCATCGATGATCATTCCGATGATGACTTCTTTTCCACTAATAAGTCATATCAGTGGTGATTTCTATTCAATGCTAGTATTTGTCATGTTATTCTCATCCCATTGACGATCATTCCGATGGTAACTTCTTTCCTACTAATGAATCATACCAGTAGTCACTTCTTTTTAATATTAGTATTTGTCATGTTATTCTTTTCCTATTGATAATTATTCTAATGGTAACTTATTTCCCACTAATGAGTCATACCAGTGGTATTTCTACTCAAGTCATTTAGATCTGTTATCTAGTCAAGCAAATCTCTTAAGTTGTTCAGTTTTGCCATCTGATCCAGCAAAACCTTATAATTTGTTCTTGTCATAATATCTTTAAGCACGTCTGAAAGACTTGATTTAATCCAATCACAGTTTAGATCCTCTTCTTCTAGTGTAAAAGGTTCATCTTGATGAGTTATCTCTCTAGTACGTCTCTAATATCCTAAGTTGTCTTTTAACTATGGATCTCACTTTATATTTATGTTATTTTCTTTTTAAAGAATTTTATTTGTAACAAACTTAAAGCTTAGTAAGCTTTAGCTTGAGGGAAAGTGTTGTGATTATAGTAAATTTCATATTATCATTAGAATAAAAATATTTTTTATTAGTCCTTGTATCCCTATTATTGTGAGATTAGAAGTAAATTGAAACTTAAATTAAAAATAGACTCAAACTCAAATTGTAATTCTATTTTATAAATTATTGGGTACTGAGAGGATTTATCTAAAGCAATTATAAAAAATTAAAAGACTTTAATTTGGTACTTATGTTCTCACATCAATCTCAATTCTTTTTTTTTTCTTCCCTATACTTAAATCCTATAATTTCAACTCTTCTTATATTACACTAGGTCAGGAAGCAATGAGCTTCTCTGTTACAAATTCTTTTTGCAATTTTTTCTTTTAGTTGATGCAATGTGTGCTGTGTCACATTTCTTTTTGCAATTTCTTTGTGCTGACGTATCCATGAGCTCAAGCTTGCTTTTGTTCTTGGAACGTAGAGCGCCCATAGGCCCAGAGTCATGGAACGAGACCAGGTCCTGAAATTATCACCAAGTTTGTTTCAGGAGTAAAAATGTATTTGTAAATTTTATGAATAGATTTTGCATAAAATTTTATAAATTTTGTATATAATTTTATTTATAAAATTTTTACTCTTGTTTTTAGTTTACTCCTATATTAAATATACACTAAATGAAAGTGAAAATTTCATATATGAGTTTTGTGTCAAAAATTATATAAGAAATTCATCTATCAATTTTTTACCTTTATTTTTATCACCCATGCCAAACATGTATACACTAAGAGCATGTATGCATGTTTGGAATCACAAATTTTAAGAATTGATTTGATTTATAAATAAACTATTTTGTTTTAAATGTTACAAAATAGGAATTGATTTAATTTTATAATAATTTTTAAGCATAAAAATGATTTTCAAATCAAATTAAATCACTTCAATTTATATCAAATCAATTCTATTTTTTTAATGATTTCAAGCATAGTGTAAATATGGGAGGGAAGAGCATGATGGAATGATGATCTCCGAATGGTAAAGGTAACAGATAACATATTAAAGATGTATATTTAATTTGGAAAAACTGTATTTTCTATTTCGTAAATTCATTGATACCATGTCAAGGATTTTCTGTTGTCATTATTTTTTATATAAAATTTTAAAAACAGGAAACATAATGAAAACATAGTGATATTTTTATAATTATGAATAAAAACATATCAATTAAAAATAAAAACAGAAAACAAACCTAACATCTTCTTAGTTATCTTAATTGATTCATAGTTATTCATGCAGTAGGTATGGTTGTCCCCCAGTTGAAATTCTTTGTCTCTTTTCAATTTCACTTTGAGATTTGGTTTCTCTGTTTTGTGATGGGATCCACAACCAACCTAATATATTGAAGTATCAATACTTGAAATATCTAGAAAATGTTTTCCAGCAAAGGCTATTATTTTGAATAGTAAGAGGAAATAAAAGAAAATTGTTTAGGAATGCTAAAATTAAAGATGAGATTTGTTGTAAGAAAAAACTAAATTAATGGATCGAATGAATATCAAGAAAATATGGCTTTACTTTCACCTTTCAAATTTCAATATCTCTAAAACAAAAAAAAAAATAGAGAGAAAATTACAGAGAGTAAGTTTATCATTATCCTTTCTTACAGAAAACAAAAATCATCCAATGAATGCCTACAAAAATCAATTATGATGGCATCCAATTAGAAAGGGGTAATTATATAAATTGGCGTGTCTATGGTCAGCCAAAACCTGACCCATGGATTTTCCTTTAACAGACAGTACAATGGTAATGGGTCAAGAACTAATGGGACCCAATTCTATCTTTTAACCATGTTTTCTTACTCTTTAATTAAGTTTTCAAAGATCAGAAGACCTTCAAGGCTTCTTCAAGGCTTAAAAGCATGAAATCATGCTTAATTAGCTTCCTCATTGGGCCCAGTACTCTAAGCTGCATGCTTGTCAAATCCCAGCTTGACCATTGAACACTCTTTCAGATTTTGCACATCAAGCATTTGCCATAATTATGTAACAGAAAATGCAAAAAACCCCCACAGCAGGGTTTATGTCTTAGAAAACGACACAATTAGTCAAAAGGTAGAGCTTTACAAAATGGAAATTTTGAATGCAAAAGTAAAACAACTTTTTTTTTTAAATTCTTTCCCTTATTTTCTTTAGATTAAAAAAAAGGGTTAGGGTCACAATTACAATTATGTTATAATTATAAAAGTTACAAATAATTATAAAAAAATATAATTAATTTAATCATAATTATAATTATAAAAACTCTAATAATAATAATATTTTAATTACAAGTGCAATTATGGACTGCAAATTTAAAATTATAATATAGACTATATGACTTCACCATACAGGTCAAATGATAGTTTGATTGCAATTTATAGAAATTTGAAAACCAAAATTTAAAACTAAAAAGAAGAGAGAGAATATGATATAAAAGTATAGTATAAATTTAAATATTTGCTTATTACATAATTATCTTATTAATGAGAAATACATATAAAATTTATTATGTAAAAATTTACTTTAATAAATCATAATATTCATTAATTATAATTTAAATTTTATTATGTATTTTTTTAAAATATCCTTTTTCATTACTTGACTGATTGGGAAGATGCAAATCCGTATAATATATATGTGATTGGAATAGCATATATATTCAGCAGTAGGAAATTATACTGTTATAATAATCAAATCATGGGCGCACTCATAAACCTTGTTAGGTATCAGCTTTATCGAGAAATGTGTTTGAGAGGACAAAAGCAAAGAACAAAGGGTGGTCACTGGTCGGATAATTTTGCTCAGGCAAAACAAAAGGTGGCGAGTCCTCTCACTGTTTTGGGTCACAGATCTGACACCACTGCTCGCTTTGTGCCTCAGATTCCGTCCTCATCTGCCTCTTTCTACTCCCTTCTGCTGCCCAGCTTTCAACCCAACAGAATGCAGTGAAACCCATGCAAACACCACATACACTGGCTACCTACAACTCCTCTGATCTTATTCTCCCTCATTCTTCTTAATTTTTCTTTATTAATTCCCCCTTCTTATAGTGTTTCAAATTGTGATTTCTATCATGGGTTTTCTTGGGAAAATTAAGATATACTTTGCTCAATAAATAAATAAATAAATTCCCCTCCATATCTTCTAGATCACTTAGTAAGCATTACAAGTTTACAACCTAATGAAACCCAAGAACAACATAGTTTGTTCAGAGAGTACCAAGGTACCATTTGGCTTGAGGGGGTAACTTCTCTTACAGCAATATCTAGTAGTAGTTAATTAAAAGGCTGTATTAAATCCCACTTTTGCTATGAAGGATGGGCTTAAATAAAGAACGAAGAGGATTGCACTGACGAGTAAAAAATCCATAATCAAATTGTTCAGAAATTAAGGAAAAGAAAAGGGCACCATATACAGAAAAAGTAAAAAAAAAAATATAAATATATATCATACAACCCAATCACAAAATTGAACTCTCTTTTTTGTTTGTGATACACATAGAGGTAGAAGTTCTGGCCAAAAAACTGGGAAAAAAAAAAAAAGATAACACAGAGGCAGCAGTGGGATTAAAATGCTTATGCCACCAACACCATATATCAACACCATCTATATTTGAAAGAAATTAAGTAGGCGAGTACATACATACATATAGGAAAATATAGTGTCTCTTGCTATACATTTCCATCCAACTAACATTTCCATCCAAAAAGTAAAAGGTGGAAAGTAATATCTGTGCTAAAGATGATGACGACAACAACAAGACTAACAAACCTCTCGCTGATGAGGACAAGCAATATTAATGATGAACTAAAATAAGAACTATAAAAGATGACAATTACAATAACTCTGCAGCTACAAATCCCTGTCATCTTTAACTAGCTAGGTATAGCTATGGATCATGTGTCCTGATACCTGTGGTATATGCTTCTCACTTACCGGTTCGATATAGGGTTTGGACCACTGGGAACTTCATGAGCTTTAGCTCCAAATTCTCTACCAGTGTCCTTGGATGAACTACGCGAGTTCTGGGTTTTCTGAGGGTGAAAGTTTGTGGTGGATACAGTCGATTCTGATGATTTAATGGGTTCTGAGGAAGCCATGGTAGATGGGTTTGGTCTGTGGGATAAATTGATGAGGACGAGGAGAATGAAGAGTAAGGTGAGGAATTGCAGGAAAAGGGGTGATTTTGAGAAGGGTTCTGAGACTGGTGATGGTGTTTTAGGCTGTGCCATGCAATTTGAAAGAAGAAACCACCCCCCAGAAGCCCACAAGGGTTCAATATCCATGAACCAGCACCAAGGTTATGAAGGGAGAGAAAGAGCAATAGAAGCAGAGAGCTTGAGATATAGAGAGAGAGAGAAAGGGGAGAGAGGAAGGAGAAGCTTCAGTAAAAGTGATTGGAAAGGTGGTTTCGAAATTCGATGCACATTTGTCCTGAGAACCAAGACCAACTTAACATGGAAGTTTTATACGAAAGGTGTTGGCCATATAGATAATTGAATTTACCAAAATGGCCATGCTACGTATTATGTAACTAAGGTTAACCCTACTTTTTTTAAATAATAGAGAGATCTTCAAAATAGCATTTCAACATTATTAAATTGCCCGTGCAAATAGCACGTTATAATTTGAATATATTAATTATTTTTTATTTTTAAAATACCCATTTGGAGAATAAACTATGGACTAGATTAAGTGAGTAATAAAATAAGTCAACGGATTAAAGTGTAAGTAAAATGGTTGGTAATAATATTGAATCCCAAAATCAAATAATTTAAACTTGGGCAAATTTATTTATTCATTTATTTTAATTTTTATTTATTTTGCATTGTAACTATGAATATCATTAACTTGTGTAATTAACACAATTAAGTGGGTGATAAATTTTTTTTTTGTTACATAAGTTGTTATCAATTTTTATTTTACAAGTATTCATTTTATCAATCATATGTTAGGAGTTCGAATATTAAAATCGTCACTTTAAAATTTTTTTTACTTAATTACTACTTCTAATTCGAAAAGTTAATTTCATGACTATCCTTTGATCAAAGACTAATATATATATATACATATACATATACATATATATATATATGTATATATATATATATATATGTATACATATATTATCCTTGATATACATGCTCGAGCACGGTGTGTGAATTGATTTTTACAACATGCTCCACTTGCGTTGAGCTCGGGAGAGGTTCGATTATAGGTTCATACACAAACTAAACTTATGAGTTATGAAGACCAAATGACTGAGCCAATCGACATGGTAAAGGACTCGGAAGGGAAGTTGAATTAAGTTTAGCCCAAAATTAACTTTCTAGAAAATGAACTTAAACATAAAACTGATGTAAAGATGGGACAGTTTAACAAGATAAAACAAGAAATTAAACCAAAAATAGGATAACCTACATAATGACTTAAAATCAAACACCTAATGAAAATAAGCACACAAACAAGTAAGATAATGTAATTAAAAAGTAGCATAAGAGAGAGTCTGAGACAGAGAATTTTCTATAGATTTAGCTCCAATGTGTAACCCATATCCAATTTCCAGTCATGCTGAGATTTTTCATTATAAACTGAGTAGGCTTTGATCCATCATAAGATCTTCAAGCAAAAAACATTGGTCAGAGACAGCACTAGAAAAAAAAAAACAAGTTTCTCACTCAAATTTGCTTATAGGTCACTCCCAAACCTAAAAGGATACTCACAGACCAAACACTAGCTCTCTATAGTTAGACTTTTACTGTCACGCAAGATTTTATAAGAAAGTATAAAATACTCACACAAAGAATAGTAAATATATATGCTCCTCAATAAGCTCAGCATAGAAATACATGATTTTAAGAGAATCTTATCAGTAAGTTGATATTTTGTGATCTAGTCCTTTGAATAGGATGGGTATAAATAGTCACCAATAAAATTGAACGTTGTAATGAGTTATCATACAAGCAATTTGGCTTTATTTGGACGTGAACGTCCTCTCTCCACTATAGCATAATAATCCAATCCTTTTCTGAGCATAGTCGTCCATATCTGAACCTTGGACAAAAATTTCAGACCATTGCCAGCTTTTTGGAATAATCCGTGATCCATTTTGGAATTTGAATTACAAAAAACATGGATGAATAGAGTCTTTTGGAAATACATCTTAACCAGGCTTTTATCTGTTATATATAAGTATGCTTAACTTGGTCTTCCGCAACTTCTCTAGATTTTGAATTTGATCACGAGGTCCAACTTTCTCCATCTATTAAGTGTGTGTAAACGCTGCCCCAAAAAGCCCGTTTGAGGGCAAAAGTCTATCCTTGAAAGCTGTGCTATTATGTTTGACAATCACAAGATAGAATTGCTTCTTACTTGAAATCAAAGTTTTAGTAAGAAACAAGATTTTGTTGCTTTTGCATTAGAGTAGAAGCCAGTTAGAGAAATTTTAACATTTTTAATCTTGATATTTTTTCTTTACAACTTATTTTATCTTTTTCTACTACATTTAAACTCATATCTTTTTTAGTAATTATATATTCAAAAATAATTTTAATCAATACTATCCATATAACATTTATCTTATCAAAATTAATTTTCAGATAAAAGTTTTTCAAATATAAATTACTTTACTTCAAACTCACTTCTAACGAAAATTAAGTTTGCAAGTTCATCCTAAAATCAAGTTTTTGCAAGATCTAATCCAAACACACATTAAGAGATGACTTATCTAGAGTTTTTGGGAATATTTTGAAATAATTTTCGATCTCTATTAGCACTTAAATTTTCTTATCTACACAGAAGATATCTCTTGTAGGATTTTATTGCTTCAGTCTTGACCTGAAACACCTTGTATATTCAACATGAGATAGCTCAGTATCTAGGTCTCTTCATGGAATATACTCCTTGTAACTTGAGAGTTTTTACCGGTTCTTTGATAAATTTGCAAATTAGCCTTACAACTAAAATCAAGTATAATATGCAGTGTGAAATAAATGCTTAGTGTTTAGAATAATCACTTAGAGAAATGCTAATATGTTGCACATAGCTTATTTGCTCGTCTCATTTACAACTCGATGAGCTCAAGTTATCAGTTCTTTCAAAAAATTAAAACATAAAAGTTATAATTTATAATATGATTATAATTATATAATAGTATATAAATATAATGGTTAACATTATTAATGTGTGTGTGTTTATACACACACACCCCATTATATGAATAAATGTTTTTAGGATTAATTTCTCATAAAATTAATTATTGGATTAAAAAGCTTGTGTTATATGCATCATGTTCATAAAATTTTGTATTAGTCCAACATCACTTTTTAATTGAAGCATCATAAAATTGTATAATGAAATGTTTAAAAAAAAGTTAAAAATCAATCACTTGATTATATACTTATTCTTATTTAAATTTTTTTAAGATTTTGCATACAAGATCTACATAAAAATGAGTTATAATTCAATGACTGAATCGGTTTTATTTTTTACAAAAAAAAATTATTATTGAATAATGTAATTGCATCAAATTTTACATCCATGTTAATTAAACATCACCAATTAATGAGCCCGAGCAAATAAGTAGAGCACCCGCTAGCTCATGTTTGACTCATATTTTATATATCTGGCCTAGATATTTCAACTTATGCTAAAATCATATACACATAAGTTCAAGTACTTATCAATTATTAAAGAGTAAAATACATATTCCCCCCCCAAACTATAGGAATTTTTTCAACTTACCCCCTCAAGTTTATTTTATATCACTTAACTCCCTTAACGTTTGAGCTGAATCTGAAAACGTTAGTTTGACCGTTAATTTAAACGGAATATATGGCACATACATATCACTTTTACAAAAAGTGAAGTTTATTTTTATCACATAACCCCCTGATGTTTAGATTTCTATCACTTAACCCCCATGAACTTTGGAATTTTTATCACATAACCCCATCATAAAGTTTGGTTTTAAATGTATCTCTGTTTAATTTAATTGAAAAAAGTAACATTTTTTGTTTAACCCAAACGTTAAGAGAGTTAAGTGATACAAAATAAACTTTAATGGTAAGTTGAGAAAAGATTATACTTCTAGGGAATAATGTGTATTTTACTCATTATTAAATAAAAAAGCGAGTCAATTTGTGAGCTGCTCATGAGGGCCACATTTACAATTGATGGAAAAGTACCTATAATTGCCTTTTCATGTTGCCTTGGCTAAATATTTTCACACTATTTATTATTTCAGGAAAACAAAATTTTTCAAGCATATATCCATAAGTTTAGAATTATAAATTTAGAAAAGGACAGTGAGGTCATACGAAATATTGACGAATATATTATAAATGGGCTATCTTGTAATTGGAATATAGTATAAAGAATCTTCAAAGGCAAAGTTGGTGGGTTTTTCTTCTTGCTCAAGAAATCTTTCTTTGACTTGGAGAACCCTAAAGAAAGAAAAAATATCGATGTGTTCCTGCGTTGCTTAACCTTTTTTCCCTTGGAAACACAAGGTTTTCACTTTTAAAATTCCCTTTTTCGGCGCGTGGATTTTACATTTCCATGACAAGTCATATAATTAGAGCTTTATAATTGCAAATCCTATACCAATTCGTGAAAGAATTCAGATATCATGCCAGAGCTTCAACTTCGATTGGTTAATTTTTAAAAAGGACTTTTCGTTCTCTTTTATTATTTTTTAATTAGAAAACAAAAGGAATCTAGGGTATGAATTAGATGGTGCGAAAGCATTCAGTTTGCTTAAAAACAAAGGAGTATTGCCGAGAAAAGGAACAGTAATTTGCTTTATCTTTAAGGCTCGAATAAAATATTCCTTACAAACTCAAATTCTATCACAATTGTTCTTTTTGTTTCTTTTCCTTTCTTTTCGTAAGAAAGGTGGAAGATAAATATTCCATTATATTCGGCTACTTTGAAAATTTCAAACAAAAGGCTTCTATAATGGAATCATAATCCTATAATCATGCGAAGATCTGTGAAGAAAGTGGTCTTACTCTTTTTGATAAATCACCAAGTGTTTGAGACCAAAAAAAAGAAAAATATTTCATCCAAGTACACACTACATATAATGTTAAATAGAAATATAAATAAATAAGAATATTAAGAGCACATTTATATTTTTAGCACAACTTCTCAATTTTTGTTTTATTTCAAATATAAACAACTTAGAGCTTCAACAAAAAAATTATTATTGATGTCAAATTTCATATGAATTCAATTGGGTATATTTGATGATCAACCACCACATGGATATAACTGTACGAAAAGAGTAAGAGTGTTAATGAAAAAAGGGAGTGATTGTTTGACTCATGGCCATATGGGGTTGTAGAAGTATAAGGAAAGTTTGGTCTTCTCAAGAAAGGAGAGACTAGGAACATTTATGTATATAAAGCAATCTAATTACCATGCATAAGGTCAACAGATAGATAAAAGGTAAACATAATATTTGAAACTTAAATTGAAAATATCTTAACTAGATATAGCTTGATCTCCTTCCTTATCACCCCATTTAAACTGGACATCTTCTGGCAAAGTCTAAGTTTGCATGCACCTCAATCCCAGGAATGCTGTCTTGGACAATGGTTTTGTGAAGATGTCTGCAGTCTAGTTGCATGAAGGGATATAATGAGTCACCCAAGTTCCTTGAGTTACATACTTTCTCTCGAACGAAGTGGTAGTCTAACTGAATGTGCTTTGTTCTAACGTGAAACACTAGGTTGACTATGAGATGCAAGGCACCAATGTTGTCAGAAAAGAGAGTTAGAGGATCAAGAAGAGGAATACCAATTCTCTGTTGTTGCATGTGTCATTGCCATGTATTCAACCTCAGTGCTGGAACGAGTGATGGTTGCTTTCTTTTTAGCACAACATGAGATGTAATTGTTGCCAAGGAAAGTGCAATATCCAGTAGTGGACTGTTAAGTAATTAGGCAGCCACCCTAATTTGCATGCACAGAGGCGTAGAGATTGGTCGACCTTGAAGAATGGTACCTTTAACATATCTCAGTACTTGTTTCATTAGTTGAAAATGATGCATTGTGGGAGAATGCATAAATTAGCACAATTATTTGACCGAGAATAAATGGAAGAAATTATAATTTAACTTGAAAATTAAAAGTATTACAAAAACGTAAAATAAGTCCCAGCCTAATCCATTTGCGGCCGTCTGCATCAATACTACCCTAGACTGTCTGTGGCCCCACAGAAGATGATGCTGCATGGGCATGAAAAGAATAGTTAAGGGAAGTAAACGTGGGAGGATAGGATGGTGGAGTATACAAAGATATATAAGGATTGGGTGATAGTGTTGGTGAAGGAGATGGTGTAGGAGAAAGAGTAGGTGCAAGGAGTATCTCGAGTCCTCCTTTTCCCTCTAGTACCTCTACCTTTACCTTTATCTGTCATCTATATATGTATATACACATGCAAAATAATATAATGCAATAAATTTGAAATAAAATAACAGTCAAATATATAAAAGCATAATGCATAACTAAATTAATACAAATTAAAGTATGAAAAAGTACATTATTAATAAAAATTCCTAATCGGTTTCAAGTTTCATTCAACGTTTTTATCTTCATCTTCATTCATTATCATCATCATCGCCATTCATCATCGCCATCGTCTTCTTCCTCTTCATCTTCTTCTTTGTTATAAATTCCACATATTTATCTATTTCTCCAGTCTCATTATGATTGAAAGATGATCTGTGTATGTCATTTGTTGGATCATCTCTATTAACAAGACTTTGTTGGAGATCGTCATTTGCAACTATTAAAGGAATTTGTGGGATTTGATCTTTTTGATATGGATCGTCCGTTTTAGTCTCTAAACACTAAATTATATTTCTTGCCTTAATTTTTATCACACCTAACCACTCTTGTTACCTTTCAGGATGGTATGCATAGTACACCTGTTCTGCTTGTTGTGCTAAAATAAAGGAATCATAATCTTATATCTCCTAGATGCTCTAAGTTCAACAATTCCATAATTTATATCAATCTTGGTCCCTTGATTTGGAGTAGGATCAAACCAATCACATTTGAATAAAACCAACTTCTTAATTGGCCATCCAGTATACTCTAATTCGATAATATCGATTAAGACCCCACAGTAATCATTCTCCATCATCTCATACCGCCACCTTGAACACATACACCATAATTTGTTATAGCCATCTTTTTGACTTTGATTTTTTGTCCCAAATTTATAACCATTTACAAAATATATATGAAATTTGGTAACATTTCTAAGCGGCTCCTATGCCAAACTCTTCAAAAGAGGATCTTCAACCATGTTTATTGGATTGAGCACATATAGACGTATTGAGTAAATTCTATGAATGAATTGAGTGAAAATGTGTACGTATAGACGTATTCAAAAATAACGTACATATTCTTTAAACCAATTGGGGAATAAAGTAGAAATTTGTTTATCTATTTTCGCATAATTGATGTCAGGAGACAAGTTCACGTCGCAACATATTTCTATATATGCTACAAAGAGATCACAAATTTAAATATATTACTTGAAATGAAATTGTTAGAAAATATAAGGTGTTTAATTAAAGTATGATTGGGAACTTACTCCAATAATGGCTCAACCTCAGGATAATTTAGGAGAACATATAATTTCGTAACTTCTATTTCCTTTTCATCTAAGGTAGTGGATATGCGCTTTCCAGATGGTTGGCCTTGATAATTAAAAATTGACAACGGCAGATTGGATGAACAACCTTCACTACCATCATCATTATGTGAGACTCTTGTCTTCCTAGATGGCACATCAGGTGGATAATAATAAGATGCAAATGTGAAAGTTTCCTTCCACTAGATAAGTTTCACAAATGGAGCCTACCACAAAAGGCAGGATTAGTGACCTTATCTTTTAAGGTACGTATAAACCTAATACAATTAATTGAAAATATTAGTGCAAGAGTTATTATATATATATATGGTATTGAATTGACAAGAGATGAATACATGACAACTTTTCAAAGGGATACATCCATCTATATTGCACAGGACCACCCACCCTTGCTTTATAAGGCAAATGAATTGGAATGTACTACATTAAGTTAAAGAAACTTAGTGGAAATATTTGCTCCAATTTACACAAAATGATTGGAATGTTTTGTTCCATCAAACATAGATTTACTACTACGCAAATTTACACCTTACCTCTTCTATTGATGTGTTTATAGTGGTGCTCACCATAAAATTTACAACTACGCAAATTTTCATTAGGAGAATAATATAACATGCATCCATTAGTGCAACAATCAATTTTCACTCATTCCAAGCCTAATTCAGATACTTTCTTCTTTGCATGATAAAAAAATTTTAGGCATGCAATTATCATTTGGCATTGCATCCGTCATAAATTGCATCTAACGATTAAAGCAAGTCTCAGACATGCTGAAACCCATCTTCAAACTTAGAACTATTACTGCAGTTGACAATTTAGAATAATTATCACAGTCGCTGTGCAGCTATCAACATATCAAAAAATTTTGCAGCTTCTGGGTTTGAATCTTCGCTCATCTCTTCTTCATAACTAAATCATTGTTGCTCAATCACATTGCTAATTGAAGGTCCTGTAGTATCCATAACTATTTGTTCATAGTTATTAAAGTTTTTCCCTTAACTCGCTACTATCATAGTATGAATTGTCTATAACTACGGGAGGAATGGGAGGCATGGATTCTCCATGATTAGTCCAATAATAATAATTACCCATAAATCTTTTGCTACATAGATGTATCATGACATCATCAACTACGTGGTATTGTTTACATTTGCATTTTTTGCATGGACATCTCAACTTTCCTTCTATACTATATTAATCTTATCTACAAGCGAATTGAATAAACTCATGAACCCTAGTTATAAATTCATCTGAAATACTCTTATCAGGATCCACTCTTTTATCCATCCACTTACGATACTCAGGAACTTCCATTTTTTGTCTAATTAAATACGAGACAGTTCAAAAATCTTTTATACAACAAAACATATACATAATTAACTAAATATAATGTCAAATTAAATTCACAAGTAAAATCCAAAATCCTACATCATTTAACATTAGCTACATCTCTAAACAATTTCAAATGATTTTGTCAAAATTTCGGTAGCATCTCCCTTATAATATCAATAATTTCAAAATTTAAAGTACCTAATTTATTCAATAATAAACAGTTTAAAATTACTCAGATATATCAGGCAGTTTAAAATTAAATACTAAACAGTTTAAAAATACTTTATACAATAAAACATATACACAATTAATTAAATCTAATGTCAAATTAAATCCACAAGAAAAATTCAAAATCTTACATTATTTAAAATTAGCTACATTTCTAAACAATAATTCAAATAATTCTCTCAAAATTTTGGTAGTATCTCCCCTATAATATCAACAATATCAAAATTTAAAGTACCTAATTTATTCAATAATAGGCAATTCAAAATCACTCAGATATATCAGGTAGTTTAAAATTAAATACTAGACCATTTAGAAATACTTTATACAATTAAGACATATACATAATTAACCAAATCTAATGCCAAATTAAATGCAAATTAAATCCGGATTATATTTATCATACTTCACTCTTCTTTCCTTTAGTATGATTTGGATGTTATTTGGTATGATTCCACTTTATTTAATTTATCTTAATATTCGACCTTAACTAATTTTTTGATTAGTTAATTCCTATTCTTTCTATCTTCTTTAATTTTTCTTAATATTCACTCTAACTAATTTTCTAAGTTTGCTTGCCCATTCTCATTCTTATTCCTTTCATCTTCTTTAATTTATCCTAATACTCACTTTAACTAATTTTCTAATTGTCAATTCCCATTCCTTTCATGTTTTTTAATTTTTTCTAATATCCAGTTTAACTAATTTTTTAATTTTCTTGTCCATTCTTATTCCTTCTATCTTCTATAATTTTTCGTAATATTCACTTTAACTAATTTTCTAATTTACTTGCTCATTCTCATTCTCATTCCCATTCCTTCTATCTTCTTTAATTTATCTTAATATCCACTTTAATTAATTTTTTAATTTATCAATTCTCATTCCTTCCATCTTCTTTAATTTTTTCTAATATCCAGTTTAACTAATTTTTTAATTTGCTTACACATTCTCATTCTTTCCATCTTATTTAATTTTTCCTAATATTCACTTCAACTAATTTTTTAATTTGTCAATTCCCATTCCTTTCATTCAAGCTTAATTTTTTCTAATATCTACTTTAACTAATTTTTTAATTTCTCCGTTCACATTCCTTTTATTTTCTTTAATTTTTTATAATATCTACTTTAATTAATTTTCTAAATTGTTCATTCTCATTCCTTCCAGCTTCTTTAATTTTTCTTAATATCCATTTTAACCAAAGTTCCCAAATAAATTTCAAAACAAATTTCACACCAACTCAAAGATCATAATTATAGACCACACACATATGCAAATTTATTCCATAATTAGTAATCAAACTTACACTAAACAAATTCACAAATTCTCAACAAGGTTGTCAATAAAGTTGGCGAAAGATAGAGGGAAAACTAACCTTTGAGGAGCCTTGCCAGAGGAGGTGAAGTGAGGAAGAGAGCTTTGCCGGCGGTAACAACAAACTTTGTCGTTGTTGGCAGTTGTCGGAGGAGAGATCTGCTCCACTAACTATCACCTACACACGATTGCCATTGAAGAAGAAATGGGGAATCTCACCAGTGATGGACAACTAGAGAGGAGGGGGAGGAGGCAGAAGAGGAGGGGAGGAAGGGAAGTTGAAAGGAGAAGGAAGGTGGGGCAGAGAGGTGGCCGGAAACGTGGGCAGAGCCTCGCCGATGATGGAGGAGCAGGAAGAGTAGGGAGAGGAGGACGATGGAAGAGGGAGGACAGAGGCGCGGGGTTAGAGTTCTCGGGGAATAGGAAAATGGGGAAGAAGAAGAAGGGGAAAGGGAAAAGGGGGGCATGTGACACTGTGTTTAGATTTATTTTTTAGAGATGGAAATTTTCTGTCTCTAAAACCGTGTCTAAATTTTTTGTAAAAAAAAATGGGCACTCAATTTAGCGCTCAATTAGAGACGAAAATATTCCATTTCTAAAATCTTTTTTTTAAAGGTATTTTTGAACTAGTTGGACACGAAATAATTACGTTTCTGACTCTTTTTTTTTAAATTTATAATATTATTGTCCATCTCTGGCTACATTAAATTTTTTATTTTAAAAAAATACTTCTAAACTCGAAGTCAGACACGACTTTACTCAAAAATGGAATAATTCTATTTTTTTATTAAGTGTCTAAAGTTCAAAATACTCAATCGGTGTTAAGGTTATGTTTTTCATGTCTCTTCCGTGTCTAGTGGACAAAAAAAAAAGGTGTTACTAATTTATTTTTTCAATTCTAGGGTAATAATATTGTTAGATCAACTTTTGCATTTTTTTTTAATTAGAGCACACCCTTTACATCGACCTATTGCATTTAACAAAATTAATAATTGTATGTGCTAAACTGAATGGTGGTAAAAATTTTAAGAATGAGTTTTATATAGAATTTGAATCCTCTCCAGTAACAGGATCATCTTATTGAAGAGAGATATATATAAATTATAATATATTAAAATCTACTATAATGGGTTATAAAATATCAATTTTCATATTTGAAACATTTTGTGTCTTTCTATTTCTAACAGAGCACCTCTTTTGTTATTTCATTAATAAGAGAAAATCCTCATCCTTTTATATATTGTGTGTAAGACTTATCGTCCTGAAATTTTTCACTCTCACTTTTAAGGCTACACCAAATTAATTGACCTAAGATGATAGTTTTTTTAACTTTAAGGACATTGCTTATATAATAAGACTTGTACCAGGATGGACTTGCATCCAGTGCGGATCTTGCATGACATCTGCTAGGGAATCAATGTAACGAATGCTAAAAATATAAAAATATTCATGTTCTTTTACCTAATGCTTAGAGCTTTGCAACAACACTTGTTAGGAACGAACATAACGAGTGTATTAAAAATATAAACTATTCATGTTTTTTTATTTCCAACCTTAAATTTTTAAAATAGTTTACGACAAGGTGTTTGAAACTAAACCAAGATACAGGATTATTCGCCTTAAATCAATCCACCTCCTCAGGCAACTCTCATTTATTTTCTGCTTCCCAAGAAAATATAAGCCCCATGTGCAGATTTTGCAATCATCCATCACTGTTTTGTGTTTAAAGGCAAAGAAGTGGTGGACCTTCAAGCGCACCTCAAAGAGAGGACAGCCACTATATATATATATATATAGTAATTAATTAATTAATTAATGCGTCTTTTCCTCCCAAATCAAGGGTGCTATTTGTGATTCAAAAAGTCAACAAATTGAGGTAAGTAAGCACTCGTCTTATATCTTATCAGCAATCTTTTAGGTCGGTGTTTTTGCAAAATTTGATAGCCAACTTTCGTGAACAAGATGAATACTACAACGGAGGGGATATGGAATTCAATAATTTTCAACCATGTCTGAAAAATGAAAAAATGACAGCCAATACATCTGGAGAACTCAGTGTCAAAATTTGCGGTTTTCCCCCATCGATATGAAATAATAATGACGGGCACTAAAACAGATGTCCTTATTAATCATTTGTAGTCTTCTGTGAAATTTTGGAACTGAATTGCAGAAATTCTGAAAAAGGGAACAGATTCTTTAAAAAAATTATTTTGCCACCCATAAATGATTAGTTGCAATAATTAACACATAACAAAATTTAAATTCTGAAAATGTCACTTGAAAAGGTTTTTGACATTTGCATTCCTAGCTGGCCCCAAGAAGTAAGAAATTCTTCCCACTCTGTTAAAAAAAAAAAATACTTTGCCAGGTAAAAAGGTTTATCTTTCTGCTAATCTCAAAACTTTCACCGATCATAGATTTTTATTCAATTAATTAGTAGTTGTCAAGGATGAGTTTATATATGAATTAATTAAAATGGTGTCAATAGACTTAAACTCTTAAAATAACTCAAATGATTTAATTCTTCATTGACTGAAGTAATTCTGAGAGAGAAATTTTGAAACCCAGTTAATCATTGAAATAGAATTACGAAAAAGTTCTTCTCTCTTTAAAGACTGCTTGAGAGAGTCTGTCTATAAAGACTGTTGTTGTACGTGTAAAGTTAAGAATGCCTCACTAACTCTTTAGTGATTTGTTTTCAACAGAAAAAAAAAAATGCTCATATGGAGAGGGAGAGGGAGAGAGAGAGAGAGAGAGAAAGAGAATACCTATAAGAGCATTTGAAGGAGGCATACCTAAAGGATTCATTTTAAGATATGGATGAGACCCAAGAAATCACATGGGAGGCAAACGAATCAGGTATGCATGAATTTCCTTTTTGTGAGTGAGGTGTGCATGGATTTCACACTTTGGTGACCATATCAATGTGATACTTCTTTTTCTGCCTTTTCCCTTTAATTAACCACCAGATAATAAAATCCAATCTTCACCTTTTGGTGGGAATGGAATTTTCAATGTTGTTTTTGTTCCAAGGAATCACTTTCTCAGGAGCATAATTGTTAAAATTTACTTCTAGGTTTCTAACTACATATTCTTTTCCCATTCAAACACCTACTACATGACAAGTTAAGCCCATATTAAAGCAAAACTTTTCTCATCAACCATTGAATAAACCTGCGTTTCATTCTGAATCATATTCAAATTAAAGTAAATTCTCCGGAGTTTTTCATAAAATATCCTTATTATATTCTTATAATTTATTAAAAATTAATAAAAAATTGTAACTAGAAATTTACTTAAATTATTAGAATAAATAAAAAACTTTAAATGTAGATAATGACATGGTTTTTTTCCCCTCACACTCCTTTCTATACCTTCTTTTTGTGTGCTTTCATCTAGCTAGGTCGCTATTTTCTCTCACTTTACTTTTTTTTTATTTACAATATTATTTTACTATTTTATTTTTTTTTATTTTTTTCAACTTTCCCCGTACCAGTGAGGAAATGATGCTTTTTAAAAGTTGCATTAATTTGTCTCTTATGATAAGATGAAACCAATGCTTCCTTATTTTCAAAGTCATGTAAGATATAATTACCCAAAAAAAAAAGTCAGGTAAAGGAATATATGAGGTCATATTATTTAACATCAAAGAACATAGTTATATAAGTGGTATATATGCATAACTTATATGTTGATTATTATGTCATAAAGTTGTTCTTCTCTCCGTCAATCACTCTATGTGATTGTGTCACACTTGAATAACATGACAATGATTTCAGAAAGTAAATCAGACCATTGTCCTTGCTTTTTATTTTAATATCAGATATAATATTTAACATTACATTAACTGTGTAAATTTAGAAGCCTCATCTAAAAGGAAAGTTTTTTCTATAAGCTCCGTAGTGAGGCTATGTTCTCTCCTTAGGTTCCAGGAAGAGGTCATGTGATCGATGTAGAAACAAAAAAAGAAAAAGGGAGAAGCAGAAGATAGAGGAAAGGGGGGGGGGGGGGGGAGAGAAATACTGATAATTTTACACAAAATATTAAATTGATGAATTTAAGTCTACAACAAAAGGTATTTTATAAAGAGCCAATAAAATCAACATGTGATAAAATTATACTAAAAAAATAAATGTAATGAAAAATCCAAAATTTAAGCCTTGATAAATTTTGAAAATTTGAATTATTTCTCTTCTCAAAACTATGTCTTAATAAAATACTAAGAAGCCCAAAAAGCTTAGCTAGGACAAAATTTTCCCCACATCTTCATATATTTTCTCGCTGTTTCTCATCAATCAAAACAAGCTCAGAAAGCTCCCATGGAATTTAGGGTAAGGCAACAATACCCATTGCAAAAAATGGGTATTCGTGGGAATAATTTTATTGTACAAATTGTATACAATTGCGTACTAGCTGTATTTGATTTTAACAAGAAAATTACACAAAGTAACTGCATATAACTGTGCAAGAAGAAATCAAATACTGCTACTTGGGCAATTGTGTTTTGTTTGTCCAATAAGATTTTGACACTTAAACTTTGCATAAGTATCTATCATTGGCAATGGGTATATAATTTCCACGCCGTGAGTGAAAGAGAGAAGTAAAATACCAAATAATGAAGCATCATCTACGCATGTAAGAACTTAGAAGTGCTTTGAGATACATAAACATTTTCTTTTTGGTCTAGAAGAGATAATTAATTAATCATATATGAGTGATCTGAATTTTGTTTTCATGTTGAAAGGTGGAGATTAGTTTGTATATTTTGATGGCAAGCTTCATGTGCTAACAATTAAAATGTTTCAAAAAATGAAGAAAAAAATGATCCAATGAAACAAAAAAATAGATAATATTTTATCATTTAATTATTAGATTAGATACTTATATATATTTTATTTATTCTAAATTTAATGTACATAATTATTATAATAATATTATATAATTCACCAATTGAATTAATGATATTTAATATTTAAAAAAATTATTCATAAATATAAATGTATTAAAAGTTATTATTGGAATAAGTGGACCCCACCCATACTTATTCTTCAGACCACTTGATCAGAGTACCAAGATCATCATCAACTTCAAATCACTACCATATCACTTGCCTGACTGGTCTGATGTGACGTTCTTTGCACCCAGCAACCATGCGATAAAGACCCCAAAGTGGGGTAATGGTGGTCCCACACAAGCACAATTATTTCTCACATTATAGGTTGTGGTTATTGGATAATAATTGCTCGAAAAGTATTACTATAATGAGTCCTAAACAAATACCAATTTCCTTAGCATCAAATTTTGGTCTCTTCATTATTTGTTTGTTTTTGAACTTTGGATAGCGATGCTTCATCAACCACTTAATCATGGCTCCTATAAATCTTTGCTTGTCTTTCCATAAGATATGCTATCTTATCAACTGTATATTAATTTTTTTTGACGTGTATCAACTATATATTATTAATTAAGCTTATACATTAAAAAAAAAATTTAATAATATAATGCACCATTCATCATCTTAAAAGAAATCAATCTGGTTTGCACTTTTAAATTAATATTATACAGGGGTGGAGCTAGAATAATTAGCCTGGGGCCAGAAGAAAAAATTTCTATTGTGAGAGGTCAAAAATTTAAAAAGAAAAAGTGATCTTTTCAAAAAAATTTACATTAAAAAGAAAAAAAACTAATTGTTTTAATTAGTTTATAATCTCCATCTACCAACGAGCAGAAACTTTCCATTAGAACGCTGGAATTGATAATTTTGACTTTAGATATATAGCGAGTTGTAGTTTAATTTTTAAAAAATAAATTTAATATTATTTGTGTGCAATCAAATGAATTCTCAAAGAATAAGTATTGTTGGAGTTTACTTTTTATAAAAACAAGAAAAGTTAGTACATAGAAGTTCGATTCCTATATAAACAAAATACATGTGTATAAGCAAAAAAAAAAAAAAGTTTGATAATTCCGTCAATCAAGTAGAAAAAGTGATGTAGATATACAACAATGATAGATTTCACCCGGTGTACCTCATTTTTGGAGAACCTCACTATTATGTGTGTCATTAATTAACTTATTTTATATTTAAAATTGATTATAATCATAATCTTAATAAAAAAATTAAAAAATATAATTTTTTTATAGTTAATTAAAATTAAACGTGCATTATATGTTATCGCTTAATTCAAATTCTATAGATTTATGTGATGCAACCCATGTAGCCCGCAAAAACTAATGGTTTTAGGTTTAACAATTAGTAACTCGTCTAGTAAACAGGCTTTTTAGCCCGATACATACAACAGTTGTCGGTCAAAATAGGTTAGGCCACAATAACTCATTCGAAAAAATAATTTAATTAAGAATTTTATTATTGAAGTAGTCATTATTAATATATTTATGAATATATTTATTATTGAATTTTATTAAAAGCTTTTTTTTAGGTGTAATTTTTAAAAAATACTATTAAGAATTTTTTAAAATTTTCAATCTTTTTTTATTTAAAAAACTTGTTAAACTTCAATTAAGGTTTTTGTTATTTAATAAGCGATATAAAATAAAAAATTTTTAAAACTTTTTACTTTTAATTTATGGTGGGTTAGCCCATGGCCACGCACAACCATTAAGAACTAGGCTGAATCAATGATTTTGTAGCCTACTAGACAAGGGTACTAGTCCAACCCAACCCACAAAACTTCAGCCCATAGGTGTTTAGAACCGGGTCGGGCATCAATCCATATTAATTTTTCTAAATATAAAGGTGAATAATTAAAGTAAAAGATGGAGAAAGAAAGTGGAAAGTACATCGAAATAATAATTTTAATTTCATCTAATAAATTCTTGAACAGATAAGAATTTTCACTAGGGGGCTTGCTCTCTTTATTAATTTTTTAAAAGAAATATTCTATAATATTTTAAAATTGAAAATTGTACAATATGGTAGTTTTTTTATGATTTATATTACAATATTATTTAAGTTGGCAATAGACACGTTTACTATGCTGAGTAGATGATCTCTTCGGCCAACTTCATTTAAAAAAACTTTACAATAATTTTGAGAAAAATTATATTTTTGATTATGTGGTAGTTTCTCATGTAATTTTCATTAACAAATACGTGAAATCATAAATTTGTGCAGTTTTAAAAAATTTACATGTTTTGTATATGGACATTGATACATTTTTCAAAGTTTTTTTTTTTTCCTTATTTAGGAATCTCTAGACTCTTTAGGTATACGACTAATTTCATTCTGACATTGCACACTCAAGCTTACTTACCACTTGAGCCACAATTTATTGATATTTTTCAAAAGCTTTAAAATTTATGCAAGTAGTAGGCTTACATATTTATTTATAAAGTTTAAATAAAAATTATTGCTTACCCAAGAATATTGTAATGTTTTACACCTTTTTCATAACATATTTCTTTTTAATTTCCAAAGCAATTGAAGAAGATTTATTTCAGTTTTTACAAAAGCCAAAACCAAACAAAAATGTTATTTTTATGTTTCAATTATACACTTCTTTTTATATATTTATTTTTAAATGGTAATAAATTAAGAAAAACAGATAAACTCAATTTCTTTTCACTTTTTTCTTTTCTTTCTCTTCTTTTTTATAATCATAAAAAGTAGATGTATAGAAGAAGATAAATGATTAAGGTATAAAAATAATATAATTAAAAATCAAATATGAGGAAAAAGAACCATATTTATGCTAGAAAAATAGGATTCAAATTTTTTATTCTCTCTCATTCCCGTTTCATCCCTATTCCTCCAATCAAAATTTGTCAACTAAGATAAAAATTTGCAATAGTGATGAAATACTAATTAGAACTACACTTTTTATCAAAAAGAAAAAACAAGTACTTCACTTTTAATCCTCCCTTTGCTTTTCTTTAAAAAGGTGTTGCAATGCAAGAAAATCACGCCCCATTAATCTTTCCTAATTGAGTAAATTAATCATGTTAACAAGAATTTTTTTCTTTATTAATAAATTAGTCAACTTTCAGAATAAGCAAATTTGATATCATTTACCTACTTCGGGTGTGAGTCGTCTTTTTCGCAGGAGCAGGTATACATTGCAAATTGGTAACTTAATTAGTGGTCCTTCCACTATCGGATGCTTCACTTCAAAATGCAAATGATGAAATGAAGATTTCTTCTCATTGGAAAGTAAATTGAAGCAATAATTACATGTTGAATATTTCAATTAATTAAGCATAAGTTTTTAAAGTCTAGAGTCTGTTGAAATTGTCGTTGTAAAAGTAATATATTCTAAATTGAAACATTCACAAGTTTAAGACGAGGAAAGAATCTCTCTATTCTAAGGCCAAGGTTAACGATTTATAATAAAATTACTAATTATCTATCAATAAAGAACCTTTGGATATGAATCTAATTCATATAATTGTCATAAACAAAAATCAACCACGATGAGTCAATCTCTGTTGATGAAAGGTACACAACTTTACTTATGTTGTAGTGTGAGTCCGTGAATTTAATTATAAATATTCTCTTAGCTTAGGCTTCATGTTGAAAATAAAAAAATTATAATAATTAATGAAAATCAAAAACAGTTTCATAATAAAAGCACTAAAAAAATATATATAAAAAAAAAGAGTGATGAATATGAGATTTTAAGCACTAATCCAATATTCTAACATTTACGTTGACATAAGAACAAATAGAATGTAAATGGAAATTTGAACATCAAGAAAACATATGAAGCTATATTCCATTTCTAACATCTTCCACAACTAGAAAGAAGTTCCTAAATATAGAGTAATGTTACACAGATAGAAAAGATAGTCAGAATTTTTGATAGAATTTAACTAGAATTTAATTGTTGAATGGAATATACGAAGTGATAGGGATCATTCACTAATCGAATAATTAAGTAGCATACTAAATCATTTTATTAAAAATTCTTGACAAAAATATTTTAGTTATATAATATTTTCCCTTAATATATATAAAACAAAACACAACACAATTTTCATCCAATATAACAAAGAGAACACTAAGAAAAATTGTCTAATAATTAAGAATCAAATGAAGCAAACTGGAGAAGCTCTGGGTTGCGCTCGAATTCCTGCATATCATGCTTAGTCAAGGTCACCCATGCCTCTATTCCATCCCCATTTCTGGTGGCCATCAAAATCACCACATTTTTTATAGGCACACCAATAGTGCACACCCACGTTGGCTTTCCCCACCCAAAATCAACTTCGTAGAAACCAAACCTTGTCCAACTGCTAAAGCTGTAACACGGAATACCCTTTTTGGAGGCCATAAACCTTGCTTCTTTCAAGGATGCAACAAGCCTTACGTAGCCCATCACCCTGAAGTTCACTCACATAATCTGCATCAACTTTTCTTACCGTTTTTCTCACTATCTCTGCCATTTCATGCAGCCCAACCGTGCCATCCATTTCAACCAATGGAGAAACAGCATGTTGCCAAAGATTGCCTGCAAATTGCTTCGATAATGGTGGGGCCAGTCGGCTGCGAATGTTCACTGCGTGGGACACCATAGATGTTCGAAGTGACTGTTCCTTTGAACTTGCTTTTGCAGCTTCCATGGCTGTTTTCCATATGAGTGCTGTCACGGCTTCAACACGAGTGGGGTTGCACAAGGCAAGTTCAGCTCTCAGTCTAGACAAGCTTGTCCCGCTAAACATGAACCTCCTCGTTACGATGTCTTTGTGGCCAATCATGCCACGGGTCGTGTCCATTTCTATGTCCTTTGGTGGGAAGAGCAAGGATGCTTCCATTTGAGGTGCCACTGCGTTGCCAAGTCCCGTTTCTGCTGTGGCAGCCCAAGCACTGAGGAACGATGCTGCTGTTGCACCGTCAGCAATCTTGTGTGAGAGGCACACAGCAAGTGCTATTCCCCCACAGCTGAATCCATTCAATTGAACTGCCATGTTCACTGCAGGTTCCTTGTGATGATCAAATCCTGGGTTGTAGGGATCAAATGGAAAAAATTGGTTTATCTCATGAACTCGAGGATTTTTCAGAATATCTGTGAGATTGGTGGGGACTTTAGACTCCAAGTAAACAACACCTGCATCGTTGCACTCAACCGAGGAGTTTCCTTTCAGTCTTCCACAAAATGGGTAGTACAGAGTAAGGACTTCTGATAACGAAGTCTTCAACTTATCAGAAATCGCTGTGAAATCAGTCCCAGAAGCACTGATATCAGAGGCAGAGTAAAAGAGGACAAGGGGAACGTAAAATGATGGGGGAGCCAATTGATCGAGGAGGGAGATTTTGAAGTTTCTGAGATGATCTGGGGTTGGAGTGGATGGCTTTATGGTTTGCTTAGACACAATCTCAACTTTGGCATTCATTCTCACAGTGGATTTCTGAAACAATATGGTGTTACTAAGCACGAGTATGTTTGGTATACTTGGGGAAATGATGCGGATTTAAATGCAGAAAATTTTCTGTGTGAGAGCCCAAAGAAAACAATTGTAGCTATATATAAGATCAGATCAGGAACGAAAACTGTTCATGCCACATTCCATCAACCACTCTGTTACAAGGTTTTTTTGTCATAAACGCGTCCAGCCACCAAAATAATAGTTCGCAAGTCAATGCTTTGAGAGGTTCACTAACAAGGAACAAATTTAGGTACAAATCCAACACTACCTTGTGCTTTGAATTAGTCAATTTAAGTGTTACTGTCAAATTATAAAAATGGGACATGGGGGAAGGATCAAGTTCTCAACCAGAGGTTCAAGTGTAAAACTTGTTTGATACGGATATTAATGTTTCCACCGAAGTAACATGGATAACAATCAAGCTGTCGTGTTTCTAGTAACCACCTAGGCCCTATTTGATAATTTAAGAAGAAATCTTAAGAGTTTAGGGTAAAATTTAATTATATCACTATGTGTCAAGTCTTAACTGATGGAATTCTTATTACTTCTAAAACAACTAAATTTTCTAGCCTATATAAAGAAGGTAGTTCCTCGGATACAATCTAATCCATCTCATTATAATCCTGCTAATACTCTTCTGACTTAATTTAGTCTAAAACCTAAACCTGTAACTAGAATTTAGTCCAAAACAAGACAGAATCAAGAAAAATACAATAAGAATCAAGATAGCATTAATGTTTATCTTTGACTGTGATGACTGAAGACAATAACGTGACACAGGGGGCTTGATTGAATGTCTTAGAAATTCAAACGCCACAACAGTTTAAAGATATAAAGGCACAACAAAACAACTTACCTTTTCCATGTTCATTTACTTGACACGGTTATTCCATGTTCAAGTACTTGGCTTTTCTAAACTTTAGTCATTTTCCCGGGCTAATACAATTTCCACATTTTAATTAGGTTTAGTTTATGAACTTTTTTTCTTTTTCCTAAATCACTTTAATTTCTACACAAGAAATGGTTCTGCATAGGGAACTAACAAGTATGTGGTTCTTGTACCAAATTAAATTCTTGTGTAAGATTTTGATGAAAAAACCGTGACATAAATAAGAATTGATGCCAAAAAAAAAAAGTTTCCACATGTTATATATCAATGTAATTTTTTTTTTTGGTCAACATATATCCATGTAATTTGTGAAAATTTTTAGTTAATGAGAAAATTACATTTCAACTATACTATTTGTTATTTTCAGTTCAGATTTGGTACCATTTTAAAAATTGTTTTACAAAAAATATTTTTTTATCAAAACCCAACTGGACACATTTTCTAATCTATTTTATGATTTGGATTTAATTTTAATTTACTGTTACGGTAAATTCTTTTATACTATCATCCAATTACATCTTATCAAGTGTTTAACACATTTAGATATTTGTTATTTTAGTCAAATTTTTTCAATAATTTGGTAATCCGTGATTGAATACTAATGTAAAATTTTTTAGTTTAAAAGTGGATAAAAATTAAATTCTTATGATTTTATTAAAAATAAAAACAAAAATTACACAAATCAAACACCTCTTCAAGGTTTTGCATGCTCGTGTATGTAACAGAGCCGTACGAGAGCAGATTGGGAAAACTAATCTGTGTTAAAGATTCTCATGCAAAGAATGTGTTTTAAAGGATAAATTTTATAATTTAATTTTATTGGTAAATGGAATTTTTTGTTTAAAAAATTATGAAATAGGAATTAATATGATTTATAAATCTATATAAATCTAATAGATTTTAATTAGGTTAGTTTAGAAATTCTCTTTAAAATGAAAGGATTTAGTAGATTTTATATAAATGTACTATTATACATTTAATAAAAATATAATAATCATATCATTATAAGTATAAAAATATAAATTTATTAAAATAAAATTAATTTAATTTTTTTTAATATATTCTATCAACGTAAAAATTAATTTTTAAATTAATTTAAATCATAATTTTTAAAATAAATTTTAAATTTAATTTAATTTAATCAAACTCAATTTAATTTTAATTTTTATAATTATAAACATATTCAATGAGAACAAATAAAACATCTTTCAAACAGGCGTGATGCGGCGCCAATTACCAAGAGGTCCTTCTTGAGTTCTGATATTAACAATAAGCCCACTAAATCATTGATTATTCATTTTCTGGAAACTTCTCTGCGTAGTAGATATAAATATTAAGGTTCTGAAAATCGGACTGGTCATTGAACCGGTCGAGGTACTGATTTTAGGGTCAATGATCGAACCGTGGTTGAACAGTGGTCGAATCGGAATATAATTAAATATATATATAATTATTTATATACTAATAAAATAAATAAAATTATAAAAAATATAATATAATCAATAATAAAATTATTTAAAACATAAAAAAATAATGTAATAAAAGCAAAACAATGGCACTGTTAGCTGGGGTACGCCGGATCTGCGGTGGGGAGGCGGAGCTGACTGCGTTGCTGGCTGCGATGCTGGCTGCAGTGCTCGCTGGCTGCGATGCTGAGAGTCGGAGGCTGCGATGCTGAGAGCCGGAGGCTGCGAACGCTGGCACTGCTGGCTGGGTTACGCCGGAGCTGCGGTGGGGAGGCGGAGCTGACTGCGGTGCTAGTTGCGATGTTGGTTGCAGTGCTTGCTGGCTGCGATGCTGAAAGTCGGAGGCTGCGATGCTGAGAGCCGGAGGCTGCGATGCTTAGAGCCGGAGGCTGCGATGCTACGTCTGCAATGCTGCGGTGCTGCGTCTGCGATGCTGCGGTGCTGCGGTGCTGCGATGTGGAATGACCGAACGAATGCCGAGGGTTTCAAATTTCGACCGCTTCAATATGACGTCGTCGAGCAATTTTTTTTTGTAAACTATGGAACGAAATGACGTCGTTTCAACTAATAGGCTAAAAAAAAAAAAAAGGAACCGGCAACCCGTACAGCCCGGTACCGGGTTGACCGGTTTGGAACCGGTTCACCGGTTTTTGAACTCACCAGTTTTGATAATCAACCGAACTGGCGATGGAACCGGTTCCCGGTCCGACCGGGTTGAATCGGCCGGTCCAGTCCGGTTTTCAAAACACTGATAAATATAATGGTTCATATTGCCTAAAAAGTTTCTGAACCTTTAGCTCTAGACTAGGTAATGCAATCTCTCTAATAGGAAAGAGTACTATTATTGCAAAAAAGGAATTCTTTTTAAAACAAAAAGTGCACACAGCTTATTTTTGTTTCGTCATATTATTTTATGAATTTTTCCTTTAATCATCACATTAATATTTCTTTAACAAAAAATTAGAGGTATATGTCATGTTTGTAATTGAGTGTACGATCACAACTTTGTGGCCCTAACATGTTCCAATACAAAAATTATCATTTGCAGCATCATGTATACGTCAAACTAAATAATAATTATGGCATGGGTAGTGCTATTCGGCGGCGCATATATGATATCTTGCTTAATTTGTTTTATGGAAATTTTATTTCTTGTAGCATCAATGCTTCAGTAAAAAGATGATAAAACAAATTAGAGCAACTGATAAAGTCTTCTATTAAATTCCTATTTATCAAAAAGGTGTTACTATAGAAAAAACTCTCTTTGGGAGAATTTTGCTTTACGTAAGTAATCCATTCGTCTCGAACTAGATTAATCGGAGCTCAATAAATTTTTAAATACTGGTAATTAGATCATAGTGAAAAAAAAGATATTTAGAGATAAAAAATTTCGTGTCTAAAACTATTAAAATCAGTGTCTAAGCATGTTAAACATGAAATCAGACACAAAAACCATTCCGTCTCTGAAATAGTCGTTGCTGACTATTTGGACATGAAATTTTGAGCCCATGTCTGAAACAATATTAGGTCATGTCTAAGTGATGATGTGGTCCAAACTATGTTAAGAAAGCCAGACCGGACCGGCCGGTTCAACCGGTCAGACTGGAAACCGGTCCCCTCTCCGGTTTAGGTAATCTCCCAGAACCGGTAGGGTCAAAAACTGATGAATCAGTCAAAAATCGGTCAAAATTGGTCAAAAACATGTGAACCGGTAAAAAACCAGTCACAAACCGGTGACTTACATTTATTAATTATTTTTTAATTTTTGTATGCTATATTGCTATGTAGATTAATGTTGTGTTGCTTATATGAATGTAATTTTTTTTAGTTTATGATACTATTTTTTTTATATTTCAAATAATTTTATTATTGATTTGTATTGTATTTTTATAATTTTTATTATTTTATTAGTATATAAATAATTATATATATATATATATACTTATATTTATATATAAATATAAATATATATTTAATTATATTCCGGTTCGACCACGGTTGAATCATTGAACCTTGAATCAGTACTTCAATCAGTTTAGTGACCGGTTTGGTTTTCAGAACCTTGGGTCCAAGTTTAGACATAAAATTTTTTCGTCTCTAAACTATGTCTGATTATTTTATTAATATAATATTAAAATAATATCCTTTTTAATTACAAATATGGTCTCAGAGACGGAATCATGGTACATAATTTTTTTATAATTTTTTTATTTTTCAGCTTTTTCATTTTAACCAATCAAAACTTATATATATAAACAACTAAATTCACAGAAGTAGCCATAATCTAATTTTAATTTAATATAAAATTATAAAATTCAAATTAAGTTAAAAATAAATAAAATATATATTGTTTACATAAGAAAAAGTATCAAAAAATAGTACTATATATAAAATAAAATGTATAAATGTTCATAAAATTAATCTAAAGTAGCCCATCATCCCTTTCACCAGCATCATCATCAACATTATCGTTCCCATCCATTTGGTAGTTGCCATCAGAATCTAGAGACCTCTCAAAGTGTCTATCAGCCAGCTCCAGTTGCTGCACAATGGTGTGGATCATCTGCTGTTGAGATTGCACCATATTGTTAAGTTGTGTGACCAATTTCCTTATCATCTACATTTTTGATTCAGAATAACCATCGAATGTAGATGCGTCCTCTCCCAATCCATAAATGTATCCTTTTTTGTTGACGCCCCTAACAACATCCAAGAAGATGTTGTTGTCAGATTGCTGACTGGTGCCCTCATATCTGGTATTTGCTTGCATGTCCCTCTTATTCACACGCCTATGATACTCATCTTGAAGAAATAAATATAGTTTCTATTAATATTAATTTATTATATGAAATCGACAATGATGAAATCTTAATAATACTTACAGCAATTTGCTCAGATTGAGTGTTGATCCACGTGCCTGGCCTCCCTTTTGGCCTGTGAAGACGTTCAAACATGTCCCAAGCTATGGGATCCCGTTGTAGTTAGCCCCATTACAAGAAAATCACTACAATTAGTATAAAATAATTATATTAATTTATAAATAAAGTTAATGAATTTAGAGTTGTATACCAATCTTTTTTTTGTGTTTTGGTGGTGGGATTGATCCTTCAGTGTGTTTGGAGAGTCCCTTATCAGTTCTTCTATTATGGCTATTCTTCCTAGACTTCTCCAGCCATGCATGATCACACTGCAGCTCATCCAACTGATCTCTAACATTTGTAGGGATCCACTTGCCCTTGTTTGCCTCACTACGGACCTTATTCATTGCATTTTTTAATGAGTCCGAGCCCTTATGTTAAAGCACTTCTTTATTTTATTTTCATTTTGGGATAACCACCTATATTTTTTCTACATTTAGACAAAGAAACACATTAGCCATAAACAATATATAACTAAATTATAAAACTTATAATTGAATGAATAATTATAATATTCAACATATTACCCTAAACTCAGCCTACCACATATCGTGGGTTGCTTCATCCACCTCACCCTAATTGCTTTAGGCCCCCTCAAACTTGGCCTTAATGATGCTAGTGATGGCAACCGATGGTCTAAATGGAGGATCAAATCTGTAAATGGAAGAAATTATAATTTAACTGTTGAAAATTAAAAGTATAACAAAAATGTAAAATAAATAATTAAAATACTTACGTCAATCCAGGTCCCAGCCTAATCCATATGTGGCTGTCTACTTCAATATTGCCTTACACTATCTGTGACCCCATAGAAGATGATATTACATGGGTATGAGAAGAATGGTTAAGGGAAGCAAACGTGAAAGGATAGGGTGGTGGAGTATACAAAGATGCATAAGGATGGGATGATAGTGCTAGCGAAGGAGATGGTGCAAGAGAAGGAGATGGTACAGGAGAAGGAGTAGGTGCAAGAGAAGGAGTACCTCGACTCCTCCTTCTCCCTCTAGTACCTCTACCTTTACCTTTATTTGCCATCTATATATGTATATATACATGCAAAATAATATAATGTAATAAATTTGAAATAAAACAACAGTCAAATTTATAATAGCATAATGCATAACTAAATTAATACAAATTAAAGTATGAAAAAGTACATTATTAATAAAAATTCCTAATCGGTTTCAGTTTCATCAACGTTTTCATTTTCATCTTCATTATCATCATCGTCATCGTCATTGTTGTCATCGTCGTCATCATCTTCTTCCTCTTCATCTTCTTCTTCTGTTATAAATTCCATATCTTCATCTATTTCTCCAGTCTCATTATGATTGAAAGATGATCTATGTATTTCATCTGCTAGACCATCTCTATCAACAAGACTTTGTTGGAGATCGTCATTTGTAACTATTACGGGAATTTGTGGGATTTGATCTTCTTGATATGGATCATCCGTTTTAGTCTCTAAATACTAAATTATATTTCTTGCGTTAATTTTTATCACACCTAACCACCCTTTTACCCTTCAAGATGGTGTGCATAGTACATCTGTTATGCTTGTTGTGCTAAAATAAAGGGATCATAGTTCTTATATCTCCTAGATGCTCTAAGTTCAACAATTCTATAATTTATATCAATCTTTGTCCCTCGATTTGGAGTAAGATCAAACCAATCACATTTAAATAAAACTAACTTCTTAATTGGCCATCTAGTATAATCTAATTCGATAATATCGATTAAGACCCCACAGTAATCATTCTCCATCATCTCATACCCGCCACTTTGAACACATACACCATAATTTGTTGTACCCATCCCCTGACTTTGATTTTTTATCCCAAATTTATAACCATTTACAAAATATGTATGAGATTTGGTAACATTTCTAAGCGGCTCCTATGCCAAACTCTTCAAAAGAGGATCTTTAACCATGTTTATTGGATTGAGCACCTATATCACAAATGCTTTCAGTAAATTCTATGAATGAATTGAGTGAAAATGTGTATGTATAGACGTATTCATGATAATGTACATATTCTTTAAACCAATTGGGGAATGAAGTGGAAATTTGTTTATCTATTTTCGCATCATTGATATCAGGGACAAGTTCTCGCAACATATTTCTATGTATGCTACAAAGAGATCACAAATTTAAATATATTACTGAAATGGAATTGTTAGAAGATATAGGTGTTTAATTAAAGTATGATTGTGAACTTACTCCAAGAATGGCTCAACCTCAGGACAATTTAGGAGAACATATAATTTTGTAACTTCCATTTCTTTTTCATCTAAGGTAGTGGATATGCGCTTTTCAGATGGTCAGCCTTGATAATTAAAAATTGACAACGGCGGATTGGATGAACAACCTTCACTACCATTGTCATTACGTGGCACTCTTGTCTTCCTAGATGGCACATCAAGTGGATAATAATAAGATGCAAATGTGAAAATTTCCTTCAGTAGATAAGCTTCACAAATGGAGCCTACCACAAAGGCAGGATTAATGACCTTATCTTTTAAGGTATGTATAAACCTAATATAGTTAATTGAAAATATTAGTGCAAGAATTATTATATATATATATGGTATTGAATAGACAAGAGATGAATACATGACAACTTTTCAAAGGGATACATCCATCTATATTGCACAGGACCAGCCACCCTTGCTTTATAAGGCAAATGAATTGTAATATGCTACATTGAGTCAAAGAAACTTAGTGGAAATATTTGCTTCAATTTACACAAAATGATTGGAATGTTTTGTTCCATCAAACGTAGATTTATACAATAAGACATATACATAATTAACCAAATCTAATGCCAAATTAAAATCCAAATTAAATCTGGATTATATTTATCATACTTCACTCTTCTTCCCTTTAGTATAATTTGGATGTTATTTGGTATGATTCCATCTTCTTTAATTTATCTTAATATCGACTTTAACTAATATTTTGATTACTCAATTCCTATTCCTTCTATCTTCTTTAATTTTTCTTAATATTCACTTTAACTAATTTTCTAATTTGCTTGCCCATTCGCATTCTTCTTCCTTCCATCTTCTTTAATTTATCCTAATACTCATTTTAACTAATTTTTCTAATTATCAATTCCCATTCCTTTCATGTTTTTTAATTTTTGCCTGATATCCAGTTTAACTAATTTTTTAATTTTCTTGTTCATTTCCATTCCTTCTATCTTCTATAATTTTTTGTAATATTTACTTTAACTAATTTTTCTAATTTGCTTGTCCATTCCCATTCCCATTCCTTCCATCTTCTTTAATTTATCTTAATATCCACTTTAATTAATTTTTTAATTTATCAATTCTCATTCCTTCCATCTCTTTAATTTTTCCTAATATTTAGTTTAACTAATTTTTTAATTTGCTTACACGTTCTCATTTTTTCCATCTTCTTTAATTTCTCCTAATATTCACTTCAACTAATTTTTGAATTTGTCAATTCCCATTTCTTCTATCAAGCTTAATTTTTTCTAATATCTACTTTAACTAATTTTTTAATTTGTCTGTTCACAATCCTTCCATTTTCTTTAATTTTTCCTAATATCTACTTTAACTAATTTTCTAATTTGTTCATTCTCATTCCTTCCATCTTCTTTAACTTTTCTTAATATCCATTTAACCAAGTTCCCAAATAAATTTCAAAACAAATTTCACACCAAATCAAAGATCATAATTATAGACCAAACATAAATGCAAATTTATTCCAGAATTAGTAATCAAACTTACACTAAACAAATTCACAAATTCTCAACAAGGTTGTCAATAAAGTTGGCAAAATATAGAGGAAAAACTAACCTTTGAAGAGCCTTGCCAGAGGAGGTGAAGTGAGGAGGAGAGCTTTGCCAGCTGTAACAACAAACTTTGTTATCGTTGGCAATTAAAGGAGGAGGAGATCTGCTCAACCAACTATCACCCACGCACGACCACCACTAGAGAAGAAATGGGGAGTCTCACCAGCGATGGACAACTAGAGAGGAGGGGGAAGATGGGAAGTTGAAAGGAGAAGGAAGGTTGGCAAAAGAGGTGGACAGAAACGGGGACAGAACCTTGCCAATGATGGAGGAGCGGGAGGAGTAGGGGGAGGAGAACGGTGGGAGAGGGAGGACAGAGGCGTGGGGTTAGGGTTCTAGAGAAAGAGGAAAATGGGGAAGAAGAAGAAGGGAAAAGGGAGAAAGGGAGTGCATGACACTGTGTTTAGATTTATTTTTTAGAGATGAAAATTTTCTATCTCTAAACCCCTGTCTAAATTTTTTGGAAAAAAAAATGGGCACTCAATTTGGCACTCAAACGAAACGATTCCGTGTTTGACTCTTTTTTTTTTAATTTATAATATTACAGCTTGCATCTAGCTACATTAAATTTTTTATTTTTAAAAAAATACTTCTAGACACGAAATCAGACACGGCTTTACTCAGAGACAAAATAATTCTGTCTTTGATTTCGTGTTTAAAGTTCAAAATACTCAATCGGTGTTAAGGTTATGTTTTCCATGTCTTTTTTGTGTCTATGAGAGACGGAAAATATTCCGTCTCTGAATTCTGTGTCTAAATTTTATTTTTTTAGTAGTGGACCAAAAAAAAAGGTGTTACTAATTTATTTTTTCAATTCTAGGGTAACAATATTGTTAGATCAACTTTTGTATTTCTTTTAATTAGAGCACACCTTTTACATCGACCTATTACATTTAATAAAATTAATTATTGTATGTGCTAGATTGAATGGAGGTAAAAATTTTAAGAATGATTTTTATATAGAATTTGAATCCTCTCCGGTAACAGGATCATCTTATTGGAGAGAGATGGATATAAATTATAATGTATTAGAATTTACTATGATAGGTTATAAATCTCAATTTTCATATTTAAAACATTTTGTATATTTCTATTTCTAACAGAACACTCTCCTGTTATTTCATTACTAGAGAGAATCCTCATCCTTTTATATATTGTGTGTAAAACTTATCGTCCTTAAATTTTTCACTCTCACTTTTAAGGCTACACCAAATTAATTGACCTAAGATGATAGTTTTTTAACTTTAAGGGCATTGCTTATATAATAAGACATGTACTAGGGTGGACTTGCATCCAGCGCGGATCTTGCATGACATCTGCTAGGGAACCAATGCAACGAATGTTAAAAATATAAAAATATTCATGTTCTTATATCTAATACTTGAAGCGTTGCAACAACACTTGTTATGAACGAACATAACGAGTGTTAAAAATATAAACTATTCACGTTTTTTTATTTCTAACCTTAAATTTTTAGAATAGTTTACGATAATGTGTTTGAAACTAAACCAAGATACAGCATTACTCGCCTTAAATCAATCCATCTCCTCAGGCAACTCTCATTTATTTTCTGCTTCCCAAGAAAATATAAGCCCCTTTTGTGTTTAAAGTCAAAGAAGTGGTGGACCTTCAAGAGCACCTCAGAGAGGACAGCCACTATATATACATAATTAATGCATCTTTTCCTCCCAAATCAAGGGTGCTATTTGTGATTCAAAAGGTCAACAAATTGAGGTAAGTAAGCACTCGTCTTATATCTTATCAGCAATCTTTTAGGTCGGTGTTTTTGCAAAATTTGTTAGCCCAACTTTCGTGAACAAGATGAACACTACAACGGAGGATATGGAATTCAATAATTTTCAACCATGTCTGAAAAATGAAAAGATGACAGCCAATACATCTGAGAACTCAGTGTCAAAATTTGCGGTTTTCCCCCATCGATATGAATAATAATGACGGGCACTAAAACAGATGTCCTTATTAATCATTTGTAGTCTTCTGTGAAATTTTGGAACTCAATTGCAGAAATTCTGAAAAAGGAAACAGATTCATTAAAAAAATTATTTTGTCACCCATAAATGATTGGTCACAATGGTTAACACAACAAAGTTTAAATTCTAAAATTTTCACTTGGAAAGGTTTTTAACGTTTGCATTTTTAGCTGGCTCGAAAGAGTAAGAAATTCTTCTCACTCTAGATTAAAAATAAAAAAACCACTTCGCCAGGTGAAAACGTTTATCTTCTGCTAATCTCAACTTTCACCGATCATAGATTTTTATTCAATTAATTAGTAGTTGTCAAGGATGAGTTTATATATGAATTAATTAAAATGGTATCAATAGACTTAAACTCTTAAAATAACTCAACTGATTTAATTCTTCATTGACTGAAGTAATTCTGAGAGAAATTTAGAAACCCAATTAATCATTGAAATAGAATTATGAAAAAGTATTCTCTCTTTAAAGACTGCTTGAGAGAGACAGACAGAGAGAGTCTGTCTCTAAAGACGGTTGTTGTGCGTGTAAAGTTAAGAATGCCTCACTAACTCTTTAGCGATTTGTTTTCAACAGAAAAAAAAAATGCGCACATAGGGAGAGAGAGAGAGAGAGAGAGAGAGAGAGAGAGAGAGAATAAATATAAGAGATTTGAAGGAGGCATACCTAAAGGATTCATTTTAAGATATGGATGTGACTCAAGAAATCACATGGGCGGCAAAGAATAAGGCATGCATGAATTTCTTTTTGCGAGTAAGGTGTGCATGGATTTCACCCTTTGGTGACCTATCAATGTGATACTTCTTTTTCTGCCTTTTCCCTTTAATTAACCACCAGATAATAAATCCAATCTTCACTTTTTGGTGGGAATGGAATTTTCAATGTTGTTTTTGTTCCAAGGAATCACTTTCTCAGGAGCATAATTGTTAAAATTTACTTCTAGGTTTCTAACTACATATTCTTTTCCCATTCAAAACACCTACTACATGACAAGTTAAGCCCATATTAAAGCAAAACTTTGCTCATCATCCATTGAATAAACCTGCGTTTCATTCTGAATCATATTCAAATTAAAATAAATTCTCGGGAGTTTTCATAAAATATCCTTATTATATTCTTATAATTTATTAAAAATTAATAAAAAAATTGTAACTATAAATTTACTTAAATTATTAGAATAAATAAAAAAAAGTTTAAATGTAGATAATGACATGGTTTCTTTTCCCTCACATTTCCATACCTTCTCTTTGTGTGCTTTCATCTAGCTAGGTAGCTATTTTCTCTCAGTTTACTTTTTCTTTATTTACACTATTATTTTACTATTTTATTGTTAAATTTTTTTCAACTTTCCCCGTAATAGTGATGAAATGAGGCTTATTAAAAGTTGCATTAATTTGTCTCTTATGATAAGATGAAACAATGCTTCCTTATTTTCAAAGTCATGTAAGAAATAATTACCCAAAAAAAAGTCAGGCAAAGGAATATGAGGTCATATTATTTAACATCAAAGATCATAGATATATAAGTTGTATATATGCATAACTTATATGTTGATTATTATGTCATAAAGTTGTTCTTCTCTCCGTCAATCACTCTATTTGATTGTGTTACACTTGAATAACATGACAATGATTTCAGAAAGTGAATCAGACCATTGTCCATGCTTTTTTATTTAATATCAAGATTAATATTTAACATTACATTAACTGTGTAAATTTGGAAGCTCCATAGTGAGGCTATGTTCCCTCCTTAGGTTCCAGGAAGAGATCATGTGATCGATGTAGAAATAAAAAAGAAAAAGGGAGAAGCAGAAGATAGAGGAAAAGGGCGCCGGAGGGGTGGGGGGGGGGGGGAGAGCGGGGAGAGAAATACTGATAATTTTACACAAAATATTAAATTGATGAATTCAAGTCTACAACAAAAGGTATTTTATAAAGAGCCAATAAAATCAACATGTGATAAAATTATACTAAAAAAATAAATGTAATGAAAAATTCAAAATTTAAGCCTTGATAAATTTTGAAAATTTCGAATTATTTCTCTTCTCAAAACTATGTCTTAATAAAATACTAAGAAGCCCAAAAAGCTTAGCTAGGACAAAATTTTCCCCACATCTTCATATATATTTTCTCGTTGTTTCTCATCAATCAAACAAGCTGAGAAACCTCCCATGGAATTTAGGGTAAGGCAACAATACCCATTGCAAAAAATGGGTATTCATGGGAATAATTTTATTGTACAAATTGTATACAATTGCGTACTAGCTGTATTTGATTTTAACAAGAAAATTACACAAAGTAACTGCATATAACTGTGCAAGAAGAAATCAAATACTGCTACTTGGGCAATTGTGTTTTGTTTGTCCAATAAGATTTTGACACTTAAACTTTGCATAAGTATCTATCATTGGCAATGGGTATAATTGCCACGCCGCGAGTGAAAGAGAGAAGTAAAATACCAAAATAATGAAGCATCATCTACGCATGTAAGAACTTAGAAGTGCTTTGAGATACATAAACATTTTCTTTTTGGCCTAGAAGAGATAATTAATTAATCATATATGAGTGATCTGAATTTTGTTTACACGTTGAAAGGTGGAGATTAGTTTGTATATTTTGATGGCAAGCTTCAAAATGGGCCAACATGGCAACATTCTTTTCCAATCTAATGATTTCAGGAAGCTTCAGAAATTACAGCCTACTTGCTAAATTCCAAGTCTGGTCAATAGTTCACCTTTAAAAAGCAGAAGGCATCGAAATTCTTTGACTTTCTGCTGAGCATCTGCTTGCTTTATGTATAGTCAAAATGTCAAATACTCTTTTATACAACCACAACGTTTTTTTCACCGCAAGGAAATAGTAAAATTCTGATGACTAAATCGATCACAAAATAATTACGAAATCTATTCGGAAATTCTCTTGGAAATCACAAACACCATTTATTCTAAAGTTTTATTGATTGCATTTTCTAATCAAATAATTAAAGTTTTCACTCTACTGGAGAATCAATTACAGAAAAGAAAAAGATCAAAAGGAAAGTGAAAGAGACAAAATTCAACAAATTAATTACCATTTCAATTTTAGAGCAAGTTTTTAGGGCTTAATTTTTTAATAAATAAATTTATTAAATTATTTATAAATTAAATAATTTTACAATATTTAATTGATAAAAGGAATCATGTGTATTAATTAAAATTGTAAAAACTATATGCATGACATATTTATTGATATATTAAAAATTACGTCTAATAGTTTAATACAATTTGATTTATATGGTAATACATTTAGAAAAAAAAAACATCGCATAAAACTCGTATTTTTAGAAATGATTCGTTTGAATAAAATATGTAAGATATATCTTATAATGATTTATTCATGTATATGTAGACTACATATTTTAAACACACACATATATAATGCCCTCTTAGTAAGCTCAAGAGTGATCATATTAATTTTGAATTATTGTTTCTTTCATGGATGCTTCATGTGCTAACAATTAAAATGAATCAAAAAATAAAGAAAAAATGATCCAATGAAACAAAAAAAAAAAGATAATATTTTATTATTTAATTATTAAATTAAATATTTATATATATTTTTATTTATTTTAAATTTAATATATATAATTATTATAATAATATTATATAATTTATCGATTGAATTAATGATATTTAATATTTAAAAAAATTTATTCATAAATATAAATATATTAAGAGTTGTTTTTAAAATAAGTGGATGCCACCCATACTTATTCTTCAGACCAATTGATTAGAGTACCAAGATCATCGTCAACTTCAAATCACTACAGTATCACTTGCCTGACTGGTCTGATGTGACTATGTGAGGTTTGTTTCACCTTGCAACCGTGTAATAAAGACCCCAAAGTGGGTAATGGTGGTCCCACACAAGCACAATTATATATCTTTGCTTGTCTTTCCATAAGATATGCTATCTTATCAACTATATATTATTTTTTTTTTGACGTGTATCAACAATATATTATTAATTAAGCTTATACATTAAAAACTTTTATAATATAATGCCACCGTTCATCATCTTAAAAGAAATCAATCTGGTTTGCACTTTTAAATTAATATTATACAGGGGTGGAGCTAGAATAATTAGCCTGGGGCCAGAAGAAAAAATTTCTATTGTGAGAGGTCAAAAATTAAAAAAGAAAAAGTGATCTTCTCAAAAAAATTTACATTAAAAAGAAAAAACTAATTGTTTTAATTAGTTTATAATCTCCATCTACCAACGAGCAGAAACTTTCCATTAGAACGCTAGAATTGATAATTTTGACTTTAGATATACAGCGAGTTATAGTTTAATTTTTAAAAAATAAATTTAATATCATTAGTATGCAATCAAATGAATTCTCAAAAATAAGTATTGTTGGAGTTTACTTTTATAAAAACAAGAAAAGCTAGTATATAGAAGTTCGATTCCTATATAAACAAAATACATGTGTATAAGCAAAAAAAAAAAAAAAGAAAAAAAAGTTTGATAATTCAGTCAATCAAGTAGAAAAAGTGATGTAGATATACAACAATGATAGATTTCACACGGTGTACCTCATTTTTGTAGAACCTTATTATTATGGGTGTCATTAATTAACTTATTTTATATTTATATTTAAAATTGATTATAATCAGAATCTTAACAAGAAAATTAAAAAAATAATTTTTTTAAAAAGTTAATTAAATTTAAACATGCATTATATGTTATCGATTAATTCAAATTCTATAGAGCTATGTGATGCAACCCATGTAGCCCGCAAAAACTAATGGTTTTGGGTTTAACAATTAGTAACTCGTCTAGTAAACAGGCTTTTTAGCGCGATACATACAACAGTTGTCGGTCAGGATAGGTTAGGCCACAATAACTCATTGGAAAAATAATTTAATTAAGAATTTTAGTATTGAATTAGTCATTATTAATATATTTATGAACATATTTATTATTGAATTTTATTAAAAGCTTTTTTTTTGGTGTAATTTTTAAAAAATACTATTAAGAATTTTTTAAACTTTTCAAACTTTTTTATTTTAAAAACTTTTCAAAACTTCAATTAAGGATTTTGTTATTTAATAAGCAAAATAAAATAAAAAATTTAAAATTTTTTATTTTTAATTTATGGTGGGTTAGCCCATGGCCACCCACAACCATTAAGAACTAGGCTGAATCAATAATTTTGCAGCCTACTAGACAAATGCACTAGTCCAACCCAACCCACAAAACTTCAGCCCATATGTGTTTAGAACCGGGTCGGCGTCAATCCATATTAATTATTCTAAATATAAAGGTGAATAATTAAAGTAAAAGATGGAAGAAAGAAAGTGGAAAGTACATCGAAATAATAATTTTAATTTTATCAAATAAAATTCTTGAACAGATAAGAATTTTTTCACTAGGGGCTTGCTCACTTTATTAATTTTTTTTAAAAAAATATTCTATAATATTTTAAAATTGAAAAGTGTACAATATGGTAGTTTTTTTATGATTTATATTACAATATTATTTAAGTTGGTAATAGACACGTTTACTATGCTGAGTAGATGATCTCTTCGGCCAACTTCATTTAAAAAAACTTTACAATAATTTTGAGAAAAATTATATTTTTGATTATGTGGTAGTTTCTCATGTAATTTTCATTAACAAATATGTGAAATCATAAATTTGTGCAGTTTTAAAAAATTTACATGTTTTGTATATGGACATTGATACATTTTTCAAAGTTTTTTTTTTTCCTTATTTGGTATTCTTCTCACCCTTTAAGTATAAGACTAATCCCATTCTGATTCAAGCTTACTTATCACTTGATCCGCAATTTTTTGATATTTTCAAAAGCTTTAAAATTTATGCAAGTAGTAGGTTTACATATTTTATTTATAAAGTTTAAATAAAAATTATTGCTTACCCAAGAATATTGTAATGTTTTACACCTTTTTCATAACATTTTTCTTTTTAATTTCCAAAGGAATTGAAGAAGAATTATTTAAGTTTTTACAAAAGCCAAAACCAAACAAAAATGTTATTTTCATGTTTCAATTATATACTTCTTTTTATACACTTATTCTGAATGGTAATAAATTAAGAAAAAGAGAGAAACTCAATTTCTTTTCATTTTTTTTCTTTTCTTTTTCTTCTTTTTATTATCATAAAAAATAGATGTATAGAAAAAGATAAATGATTAAGGTATAAAAATAATATAGTTAAAAATCAAATATGATGAAAAAGAACCATATTTATGCTAGAAAAATAGGATTCAAATTTTCTATTCTCTCTCATTCCCGTTTCATCCGTATTCCTCCAATCAAAATTTGTCAACTAAGATAAAATTTGCAATAGTGATGAAATACTAATTTAGTACTACACTTTTTATCAAAAAGAAAAAATAAGTACTTCACTTTTAATCCTCCCTTTTCTTTTCTTTAAAAAGGTGTTCCAATGCAAGAAAATCACACCCCATCAATCTTTCCTAATTGAGTAAATTAATCATGTTAACAAGAATTTTTTTTTCTTTATTAATAAATTAGTCAACTTTCAGAATAAGCAAATTTGATATCATTTACCTACTTCGGGTGTGAGTTGTCTTTTTCACAGGAGCAGGTATACATTGCAAATCGGTAACTTAATTAGTGTTCCTTCCACTATCGGATGCTTCACTTCAAAATGCAAATGATGAAATGAAGATTTCTTCTCATTGGAAAGTAAATTGTAGCAATAATTACATGTTGAATATTTCAATTAATTAAGCATAAGTTTTTAAAGTCTAGAGTATGTTGAAATTGTCGTTGTAAAAGTAATATATTCTAAATTGAAACATACATAAGTTTAAGGCTAGGAAAGAATCTCTCTATTCTAAAGCTAAGGTTAAAGATTTACAATAAAATTATATATTTTTTATTAATAAAGAACCTTTGAATGTGAATCTAATTCATATAATTATCATAAGCAAAAGTCAACTAGATAAGTCAATCTCCTTAATAAAAGGTACACAACTTTACTTATGCTGTAGTGTGAGCCAATGAATTTAATTATAAATATTCTCTTAGCTTAGGCTTCATGTTGTAAATAAAAAATTATAATAATTAATGATAAACAAAACCAGTTTCATAATAAAAACACTAAAAAAAATATATAACAAAAAAGAGTGATGAATATGAGATTTTAAGCACTACTCCAATATTCTAACATTTACGTTGACATAAGAACAAATAGAATGTAAATGGAAATTTGAACATCTAGAAAACATATGAAGCTATATTCCATTTCTAACATATTCGACGACTAGAAAGAAGTTCCTTAATATAGAATAATGTTACATAAATAGAAAAGCTAATTAGAATTTTTGATAGAATTTAACTAGAATTTAGTTATTGGATGGAATATATAAAGTAATAAAGATCATTTACCAATATAAGAGTCAATTAGTATATTAAATTATTCTGTAAAAAATTCTGACAAAATTATTCTAATTATATAATATTTTGTCTAAATATATATAAAACAAAACACAACACAATTTTCATCCAATATAACAAAGAGAACACCAAGAAAAATTGTCTAATTAAGAATCAAATGAAGCAAAACTGGAGAAGCTCTGGGTTGCGCTCGAATTCCAGCATATCATGCTTAGTCAAGGTCACCCATGCCTCTATTCCATCCCCATTTCTGTTGGCCATCAAAATCACCACATTTTTTATACGCACACCAATAGTACACACCCACGTTGGCTTTCCCCACCCAAAAATCAACTTCGTAGAAACCAAACCTTGTCCAACTGCTAAAGCAGTACCACGGAATACCTTATTGGAGGCCAAAAACCTTGCTTCTTCCAAGGATGCAACAACCTTACGTAGCCCTTCACCCTTAAGTTCACTCACATAATCTGCATCAACTTTCTTACCGTTTTTCTCACTATCCTGCCATATCATGCAGCCCAACCGTCCCATCCATTTCAACCAATGGAGAAACAGCAAATTGCCAAAGATTGCCTGCAAATTGCTTCGATAATGGTGGGGCCAGTCGGCTGCGAATGTTCACTGCGTGGGACACCATAGATGTTTGAAGTGACTGTTCCTTTGAACTTGCTTTTGCAGCTTCCATGGCTGTTTTCCATATGAGTGCTGTCACGGCTTCAACACGAGTGGGGTTGCACAAGGCAAGTTCAGCTCTCAGTCTAGACAAGCTTGTCCCGCTAAACATGAACCTCCTCGTTACGATGTCCTTGTGGCCAATCATGCCACGGGTAATGTCCATTTCTATGTCCCTTGGTGGGAAGAGCAAGGATGCTTCCATTTGAGCTGCCACTGCGCTGCCAAGTCCCGTTGCTGCTGTGGCAGCCCATGCACTGAGGAACGATGCTGCTGTTGCACCATCAGCAATCTTGTGTGAGAGGCACACACCAAGTGCTATTCCCCCACAGCTGAATTCATTCAATTGAACTGCCATGTTCACTGCAGGTTCCTTGTTGATGATCAAATCCTGGTTGTAGGGATCAAATGGAAAAAATTGGTTCATCTCATGAACTTGAGGATTTTTTCAGAATATCTGTGAGATTGTGGGGACTTTAGACTCCAAGTAAACAACACCTG